>OZ037963.1:813715-878944 GCA_964035675.1 Fomitopsis pulvina
TCCACTTGTCCTCCATGCTCAGCGCGACGCTGGCGCCCTTTCCCGCTTCATCTTGTGCATCTCCTGGCGGCGCGGGACTTTCTAGTACTTCGGGCTCGTCGGTGGGGAGTGCAGCGTACTCCGCAGCGACAACAGAGTCGGGAAGTGGAGAGGAAGGTAGGTGGACATGCGAGAAAAGCGAGGGGCGCGGGAGGAGGAGAAAATAGGTGAGGGGGACAACGAGGGGGAGGACCTGCGTACGTGTAGTCGCTTTGTCAATTGATATGGACGGGAGTGGTGATGGGCGACCTACTGAGCTCAACCCGACGCCGAATCTCACACCAAGCCCCCGGAGCTCCCACCACAGGAACGCACCGACGAGGCCCGCCGCGCCCGTTCCGGAGGCGAAGTACCTGTGCACATCGCACATGACGGTGAGCATGAAAGGCGCTGACGGCGAGCACACTTACCCGACGCTGTGCCCCGCGACCGACGGCGGGTGGTATCGGGTTGAGAGCTGGAGAAAGGTCAGTTCTCCCAGGCCTGTATGCATATACAGTCAGCAACATCTCATGCAAGCAGCTGCATGCGCAAAGCTATAAGAGATGAAGCGGAGGGAAAGAGCACCGATGCGATCAATCCGTCGCTGTTGCACGGTTCGGGATCGTCGACCTTTGCTGATTTTGGTACGAATGAGGCACAACGGGAGTAAAAGGTTTCTCGCAGTTACTCCTCGTCTGCACGTCTCCGCATAGTGCAGAAAGTCGAGCCCATGTCGCTGATGTCATACGAGGAAGGGGAGCATACCTGACGAGAATGACGCCCAGCATATACCCGCTAACCTCCATCCCAAGCCTTCAAAGCCAGCCACGACCTGAGCGGATCTTGTTCCATGGCCTCCTCACCGCACACAATGTGACACTCACCCACATGCCCAGCACACTGATACAGGTACAGCCCACGAGGCGCCGGGCGTAGCGCACGCGGCCCTTGAGGATGTATGGCCATCCGAGCTTGGCGAGTAGCGAGGGGAAGATGTTGCAGAAGGCGATGATGCCCTTGGGCGTAGAGGGCGGTACGAGGTCAAGGGCTGCGGAGAGAATGATGACGTACAACACTATGGGAGGAGACCGGGCGGTGGGCAAGTGCGGAAGGAAAGGGAAGACGTGGGGAACGTACCATTGTTGATTAGTCCGAAGAGGAAGAAAGAGAATGCCAGCCGACGAACATGATTGCGCGGGACTGATACGTCAGGTCAATACGGGTGAGTAGGATACAGATGCGAGGACCCAGGACAAGGTGTTGGAGGCTGCAACAAGGCACAAGTACGAACAGATGTCCAGGTCGTACACGACATTGGAGAGTGCATAAAGCGAGTGAGCGAACTTACTTTGTTGAGAACCGTCCGCATCCTCACGTAGGTATGGTGAAAGCATTGTCTCTTCCTCCTCGCTCATAGTTACTCCATCGTCCTCTCGCATTGGATCACGCAATAAACGTAGTTCGTGGTCTTCGCTAACACCAATTGGCAGACTGTGTGATCGAATTGACATTCACTCCGAGTCAAGGCATGGGGTCAGAGTAGACTGGACTTGCTTGGGACTTCCTAGTTCGCCAGAGCACACCTACCAGGCGAGACGCCCGAGCGTGGGTTGAGCGAGGAACGCCGACAAATGTAACATGCATTTATACTTTCAGCATTGACTTACCCCAAATCACCCAAGATATCATGCATATATCATGGCTTGCACTCCGTGATAAGTAGTTCGAGTTAGAATACAATAAACTAGCAGATTGCTGATCGAGTATGAAGGTACTGTATCGGGCACCCTACCTATTATTCTGTCATCGAGGGCATTGCTCAATGTCCTATCGGTATTCCTACAATACATGTCTGACCAAGTAGCTTATCCCCCGCCCGTATGTAGTCGTTGACAAATTGTCGCTCACTGGCACTTACTCAAGGGCATTGGCGTGTGTTTTGCCCCGATCGCATTGCAGTGGCGCGTGTTTTCCCCTGTATCTGTCACTGCCCGAACCTTGCCCGACCGCGTTTTGGCGACTGGGTATATCATCCCGCTCACCTTTCCGCCTCAGCGCGTCCACGGCCAGTCCGCGACCGCGACTTGCTCGTCGAAGGACACTGACCACCTCAGCCCAGCAGCAGCCGCCTCCACGCTGCAACATCTCCGATTATTCTTTGAATTGGATGAGGTGCGCTTTCTGGGTCATACACGTCCTCGTCCTGAAGCTCGGCACGTCTAGCACGATTTCCCAGGAATAAGCACAACTATCGTCCCAGCTTCGCAACGTATCATGGCCACCCGACGCCTCCAACATGTTCTCTCATCTTTTTCCTCTGCCGCGGAACCTATAGGTACAGTCACTCTGGGGGACATCCCCTACGATGTTCCGCCCTCAGCCACGCCTACTAGACTGCCCCACTGCGAAGATAATTTGCTGGATCTGAGCGACACGACAAACCTAGAGAACATACATTTTCTGTTGCAGAAGTACTTACTTGGACAAGATGTCTTCCTCGTGGGCCAACCAGGGCCCTATGCCCGGAGACTGGTCATGACGTTCTGTAGGTGAGTAGTGTCTATCCCTTTCTTGGTCTTTCAGGAGAGTTGTCGTATTTTGAGCAATGTCTATGGTGCACATGGTAATTCTCATACACATAGTCTTTGCATTCTGGTGCTTCGTTCCAAGTGTTCATCATCGTGTCATGCTGCTGTGCTGGAAATGGGTATCTCTAGCCCATATTTTGACAGAAGTCACATGCGCGCACCATCTATCTTGTACTGACCGTCCGCTTCCCATTTATTGCTACAATGTGGAGCGGAGGCATCTCTTGTCGTCTTTGTGCAGGTCTACCTCACTGGATCTGGCGCTCCCTTGTTCATTCTATTCGTGCCCCCTGATACCTCTGTAGATTGATTAACTCAGAGTACGAGCACGTCGCGCTGCACCGGGACGTCGGCGAATCAGAGCTCAAGCAAGGGCGCGAGATCCGTGCAGGCGGGAGCCTCGTTTACGTGGACAGTGCGACCGTGCGCGCGGCAAAGCACGGACGCATACTCGTCATCGAGGGCGTAGAGAAGGCTGAAAGGGGGATCATGCCCGTGAGTCCGAGCTGGTGCGCAGTGCGGTCCGTGTACACTGACGAATCCCATCGCCGCTGCAGCTCCTGAACAACCTATTAGAGAACCGCGAGATGTGAGCGGCATCCATTCCTCCTCATGGAAAGTTGCGCTTAGATGCTTGCGAAGGAATCTAGACGATGGGGAGCATATTATCCACCCGCACCGCTACACCCTCCTAGATTCCACTACAGCTTCTGATGCAACAGGGAAGGAAGTGAAGTTCATCCCTGCGCACGCTCGCTTCCGCGTCATCGCGCTCGGCGCGCCTGTCCCACCCTACCCTGGCTACCCACTCGACCCGCCCTTCCGCTCGCGCTTCCAGGCGCGTTTCGTCGACCCTGTTGACGCGATGATGGCGCTCGCCACTCTCGCGCCGGGACAGGACACTTCCCCGTCAAGCAGCACCGAACCGTTCGCCCCCACTCGCATCGGCGGCCCGCCGCGGCCAGAAGACCTCTACGAAAAGCTGCGAGACGTGATCATTGCAACGCAGTACGCGAGCGAAGCACGCGCGTCACTCGACGGTGCCGCGCGCTCCGCGCTCCCCGCGTTCCCCCAGACCGCCCTTGCCAAGCTGCGCCGCCTGCTCGCCGCCTTCCCTGCCCCTCCCGCAGAGCGGTTGACGCCGGCCATCCTTGCGCGGCTCGTGCTGAGCATACACCCGGCGCTTGCTCACGCGTCGTTCGTCGCATGGGCGCTGTTGGACCGGCAGCTGGAGGAGGCGCGCGTGGGCACGCTGGGGAGCCCCGCGGGGGGCGGGGATGCGGAGGAGGAAGGCACGGGCGTGTTGGGGTACCGACTGGGGTGCGTCGAGCGTGCGGGCAAGAGGACAGCGCGGCTTACGTTCCAGCACCCCTCCGGCGAGAAGGCCGTCCTGCTCGTTCCCGCGGGGCCGCGCCCGTTCCTCCCGTGCCCCTTCTCCGATCCGGACGGCGACACACTCGGGTTCCTCCCGACCCCGCGGTTCGTCGGCCTGCTCACGGAGATGCTCCAGGTGCACGCGCTCGGCTTCGACGCGTCCCTCGTCCCGCCCGCGGTGGCGGGCGCGAGCTGCTCGACGGGCACGCTGGTGCGCGCATTCGGGCGCGTGCTCGGGTACGACGCGGAGGAGTGGAGCATGTACAAGGAGCTCGGCGGGCGGGAGCTGGTCATGCGGAGGGTCGTCGAGGGTGGCGGGGCGACGCGGTGGGAGCCGAGGTGAGCATCCCTGGTGTGTACTGCGAGGGTGGTGCTAAGGCAGTGGGCGTATGCAGCATGCTCGTGGAGGCGGCGTGGGCGGGCCGGCTGGTCCACTTGGAGGGGCTGGACACACTGGGGTCTACTGCGGGCTCGCTGGCGAGGCTCGTACAAGACCGAGAGTGCGAGCTGTGGGAGGGGCGGAGGATAGTGCGCTCTGCTTCAGACCAGGAGGTACGCAGCTTTCATTTGTCCCACTGAACGACCTTGTTGAACTTGCACACTCGGTTGCAGATCAAGGACGATGGTCTGAGCGTCGCCCACCCGTCCTTCCGGGTTGTCGCCACCGCCTCCAAGTCCCAGCCGCTCGCAGATTGGCTCACCGCGGAGCATGCCAACATGTTCTTCACGCTCTCTCTGCTGCCCATGGCCCGCGCTGAGGAGCGCACTGTGCTCCTCCGCACGGGTTGCCCCGCTTCTACAATTGATAGACTCCTGGACTTCGCCGACAAATATCGCACGCGGTTCACCAGTCCTGGCGCGGATGCGGTGAGGGCGTCTTCGATGCACGCGCAGAAGAACAGGAGGTTGGGCACTAGGTCGTTGGCGCGAATCTGCAGGCGCCTGGTGGGAGCTCGACGCGGGGAGGAAGATCTGCGAATGCTGCTCGAGCAGGCTGTGCTCAGCGAATTCTTGCCGAGAACGGAAGCGATGAGTCTTGGTGAACTTTTTGAAGAGTGTGGGATTTGCAGACAGACGGCGGCGGTAGATTTCAGTCACTGCTCGCTGGATGCCTTGAACTAATGCCCGCGCCCACATCGACAGTTTCATCCCCCGCCTGTCGTCACCGAAAAAGGCATCACCTTTCCTGCACCTACCCGCACCCCATCCGAGTCTGTCTCTCAAGACCCCCAGTCGACCTTTATTCCCGCGTTCGATGCTGCCCAGGACCCCGAGGGCGTGCAAACGCACGTCCCGCACATGGACCACTTTTACGATAATAGTCTGCAGACGAGCTTGATGCGGGACATGGCACTTGACTTGGAAATGGGCGAGCATCTGGTACTGTTGGGCAATCAGGTGTGAGGAGTTTGGTTCCAGTGAGACCGTATGCCGCTGACGCGCGACACGCACTTAGGGTGTCGGCAAAAACAAGATTATCGATAGGTGAGTTTTGTGAACACGGAACTCGATTACACTAATCGTGAACCATGGACTAGACTGTGTCAGGTAACATCACAACTCGGCCTCTAATGACTGGCAATCATGCTGACAGTCTTCCAGCTACTCCGGCGCCCTCGTGAATATATCCAGTTACACCGGGACACGACAGTCAATCAGCTTATGTTTGAAACCGTCCTTTCTCAAGGAACTATCCAGTATATGGAATCACCTCTTCTACGTGCAATCACACGCGGCCGTGTGATGGTCGTGGATGAGGCGGACAAGGCTGCAGAGCATGTTGTCGCGATCTTTCGCGGCCTTGTGGGGCACGGCCAACTCACGCTTGCTGATGGGAGGAGGGCACGGAGAGAGAAGGAAAGAGAGGGAGACCTCATCGTGCACCCCGACTTCAGGCTCATCCTGCTGGCGAACCGACCAGGCTATCGTGAGCCGTTGTATTGCAGGATGATTTGTGCATACTGAGGATCAGGACAGCATTCCTTGGCAACTACTTCCTGCAGGTCCTAGGGGACAACTTCAGTTACCATGCAGTGACAAATCCCGATATGGACAGCGAGCGGAGGTTGCTCGCCCAGTTGGCACCTGATCTTAAGGAGGATATGATCATTCGTCTGGTGGGAACCTTCCAGGACCTGCGCAGGACGTATGAGGACGGCACCCTTACTTATCCATATTCTCTACGGGGTAAGTTCGCACAGCAGTCCAGTTTACGAACAGCACGGCTGATCAGTTCATTGAATGCAGAGTTGATCAACATCGTTCGACACATGCAAAGCTATCCATTAGACCCCCTCGAAGCAACCTTACGGAACGTCTTTGACTTTGATGTCTACAAGCCAGAGACTATCACTAAACTAGGCGAGATTCTGGATCATCACGGGTGCGTTCTTTCAATAAAATTGATCTATTCATAACGAACTCTCGCCAGTCTGATGGTGAAGCGACTTGGTCTGAATGCGGCTCGTGAATCAACACAGAAGGTGCTGGATGTCAAATTCAAGGCAAAGGGCAGCACAGACTTGTCTAGTCCGAAATACGGCAAAGTAGATCCAAACAACAAGCCACACACTGGAGGGAATACATGGGCAGGTGGTGTGAGCACCTGGTCATGCCCTGCACTCAGCGTCTAACTACTTTGGCAGACTGGCGGAAGAGACACAGCTGGTCTAGGTGGCCAGGGAGGATATATGCGCCTATTCAAGGGGCACGACATTAATCACGTATGTCTCCACTGTAGCTGGATTCGGATCATATCTCAGATGATGTCTAGATTTCAGATGCTCTGAAGCGCGACGTCCCTGACCATGTCAAGGAGAAGGCTCGCGAGATGGCCCGTGAAGAGCTCGCACGCCGGCTTGAGGAGCTGGACATGAAGGTCGGAGAGGCGAAGGGCTACGAAGCTCTTCTCACAGCCGTCGAGGCACATATCGCACAATTACACGACCTCCTCGAAAGTATGCCCATTGCTTATAATGTTGACACACGCTCAATGGTGTTGGTAGACCTTGCTGCACGAGAGGAGGAACGTGTCTGGGTGAAGCGACAGACAGACGGGGAGCTGGACGATAGTCGCTTGACAGAAGGTCTGACCGGCGAGGCAACTGTTTACAAGCGCAGAGGGATGGCAAGACCAGAGCTCGGACGTCCCCAGATGAAGTCCGTCGTACTTCGCATACAAGAGATGTTGTGTTGACGCATTCTGCAGGCCAAAGCGCATTCGATTCGTCTTTGACATCAGTGCTTCTATGTATCGCTTCCAGTATGATGGCCGATTGCAGAGGAGTATGGAGACAGGTGGGCTGTTTTGGCTTTATAAGTATCGATCGGCACTCACATCCTACTTCAGCGGTCATGCTGATGGAGACGTTCACCCGTCTTACGAGGAAGGATAAATATGTTTGGGATGTGACTATTCTGACTCCTGCCATACACGCATCGTGTGCTGACACTTCATGTTGCGTAGATGTACGGACACGTCAGTACCTGTCTTCACAATCACACGTTACCGTTGCTCATAATTGCGTTCTGTAGTCCGGTGACTCCCCGGCCGTTCCTCTCGTCGAGTTGGATAAGCTGCCATCCGAAGTTAAGGACAAGTGGAAAGTCGTTGAAAAAATGGAACTTGTCTCACAGTATACTTTTGCTGGAGATTACACAGGTATGTTCATCCTCTTCGTTGATGCGCAACCTCGTTCATCAGCGTGGCAATCAGTCGAGTCGATAGAGAAAGCTATAGATGAGGTGGCCAAATTTGACGGTGGTGCGTCCCCGATGCCTTGCAATGAACCGCAAGTCCAACGACAGCCCCTCCATTTAGACGACTGGTTCGTGATAACAATTACAGATGCCAATTTTGCCCGTTATGGCGTTACTGAAGAGGATATACGACGAGCGATGAGGCGCCATCCGAAGGTGAACACCGCCCTAATCTGCATTGGTGAAGGCGCCGAGGCGCTGTGGTCAGTAATGTTGACTATACTATTAGACATAATCTCATTTAGCTCGCCGAGGCGCAGGATCCCCAAGCTATTGCAGGGGCGAGGGTTCCGCGTTGCGAACACGGCAGATATTCCAGTTGTGTTGAGGAGCATCCTTTCTACCATGATAGACCATTGAGGCGGTTAACCGTACTCTAAAAGCCACGCAGTGTCGACAAAGACAGGGTTCTACAATCCCCTCAATGTGATAGCTCTAATAGCTGACAACAAGGATACAGCAATAGTCCAAAGTGAAGGCGAACACTAAGTGCTACTAGTACAAACAGATTCAGATGATCTAATCCTCGAATATACTATGCTCCCCGGCAACAGCTGGTGTAGATGATATGGTACTGACCACACTTCGCTGTTCCTTCCCCGAACTCTTTATTGAGCTCTTCTTCGACCTCCTGCTGAGCGTCCTACTTCGCCTCCTTTCCTGAATAGACCCACTCTCGACTGAGTCAAGTTCTACCGCTACGCTATCCCGTGTAAGGATGCGGCTACTCATGGGCCTTGGCGTGTACCTTTTCGGCGCACTGCCAACGCTCTTAATCCGTGGTGTGCGCGGCCGCGCAGGGGGCACGTCCGAGAAGGTCTCCGTGGCGTCGATGCTGTCCATCCGTAGCGGTTGGGGTCTTGCGCTGAGCGTCTGCGCCTTGCGCACCCGGTCCAGAACCTTCTGATGTAGGTCTTGCCCAACAGGCGAAACCGGTGGGGAGGGGCGGGTCATGAGCATTGACGTCGGAGTTGGCAATGTCGCAGCAGCCTGGGAGTCGGCCGACAGCTGCTTCTTGTGCCCGCCATGGCCGACGAGCGTACTGTCCTCAGAGATGCGAGGCAGGCCGTTGGCTGCTGACGATGAGGCGAGGACGTCCTTGGACGGCTCGCGGGAGTGCGAGGGGAGCGTCCGCGCGTCCCAGCTGTCCTGCCGGGCGAGAGACTGCTCGATTGCGCGCCGGATGGTCACATCGCTGCTCATGCTCAGAGAGGTCACGTGCGAAGGTTGCGAGAACTGCGCGGACCAGTTTGGCGTGTTCGGCGTGCCGGGGAACTGGTCGGCGAGTGCGTGGAGCAGCTCGAGCGACGAGGCGTGCGAGTCGCCGCTCCGGCCGAGCTCTTGGGGCTGGCGTCCGCCGCCGTACGTGTGCCGCGCGAACGCACGATCGGCGCGCACGACAGGCGCGATGATGGCCGACGACGGTACAGAGAACACGGAGCCCTCCGTACTGAGCGTCGCGAACGCCTCGGCCTCCTCGACGGTCGGTGCGTACCGGCTGGACACGAACGACCAATGCGATGATGTACCCACACTCTGCGCTGCCTGGCTCGACCGCACGGGGCTGCTCCGGTGCTTCGCCCGCGCCTCCTCGCTGAAGCGCCGCAGACTTGGGTGGTCGCCTTGCGCGGCCGCCCACTCCTCCAGAGCGACGTGAGGCGGGAGTGAAATCGCCTCGAGCACTCCGTCATGCAGGTGGCTCTGCGTGTACGGGTCGAGCCCGAGCTGTGTGAGGCGCTTCACGGAGGGCTGGTCCAGCAGGTCGGACACCCGCCGCAGCTCGAGGTGCGGTGCGTCGAGGCCGTCGCCCCAGTGCACAGTCACGCGCTCATCGTGCCTGTGGCGCGCAGGCGGGTCACGCAAGCGGATAAGGGGAAACGGGATGCCCCGCCCGTCGGGGAGCATGATGGTGTTGGAGAGCGGCGTGCCGAGGTGCATATGCGCGAGCGCCTCCGTCGACGAGCCGGGCGCGGAAGTGTCTGTCGGGCGAACGGACGAGTCGGGCACGGACGTGTCTGTTGGGCGCACGGATGTGCGGGGGCTGGTGCTGAGGCGGATGGAGATGGTGCGGATTTCGTCGAGAGCATTGGAGGCGAGCGCGGAGATGCGGTTCTGGTTCTGGTTCTGGCGGGGACGCAAGCCGCCAGTCTCGACGTCGTAGACGTACCCGTCGAGTTGGCGGAACGTACTGTCGCGCGGGTTCCCGATCAGCCCGAGTAGCTTGGACCGCCGGCGCTGCTGGAACGCCTCCGCCTTGAGAATGCGGAAGTCCTCGACCGTGTCAACGCTGGTGTTTATCTACATCACTACCTCATCTGGGATAATGGAGATCGAAGTACGCACCCATTGAATGCACCGACGATGAGACAGCTTCTGCTCATTGCGCGGAGCAGGCGCCGCGTCAATGCTAACGCGAAGCCTCCGCCCGCAAAGCCGATGATCGTCTCGACTGCGCCGAGGGTCATGCCCGCCACGAGCCAAGGCAGACCGCGGAACACATGGGCCTTAACGTTGTAGTCGCCTGACTTCTCCTGTACGGCTAGGTCCTGACGATAACGCAGTGCTCGCGCGAGACGGTACGACGCAAGGGCACAGATAAGCACTTGGTAGACGGTGAGCACGGCGAGTGTTAGAGCGTCGAAGCTGGTATGGATAGCCTGATTGGTGAAGCCTACGAAAAGCACACCGCCCACAAGACCTGTTTGGGAAGACATGTAAATTGTGCGGCGTGCGGTGGCACGGTAGGTACTAATACGTACGATAGGCAATGCCAATGAACGAGCCGATCGCATTAGCGGTGATAATCCCTGGCAGGAAGAACATGAGGATGTATTTCGCAAGGACTCGCAGTTGCTTCGGAAGGCTGGGGATGAACTGGGAGGCTGTAAAGGCGTAAAGGAATGAGATGTACAAGAGGAGTGGGATGGAGGAAAGTGCGCCTGATAACACCTGCTCCGTCACAGAATCTCAAACATCTTCAGATAGCCGCATACACGCACCTGTGAGGATGTCAAGGGGTCGGAACACCCCCAGCTTGGACGAACCGGCTGGGATGACGTGCACCAAGAGGTCGAGTAGTGCGAGGCAGAAATAAGTGAAGCCTTCGCTGGCCAGAAAGACATGGCGTCTATACGCAAGGTTAGTTCTGTTGCTCAGTTGATATTCGAGCAGCACGCAGCGGAAGATTATGAAAGCTGCAGAGGGCCATACGCACGAACTTCCGGAGTAGCACACGCGCGGGGTCGCTGGCCTGCAACTGGGTCTTCGAACCCCAAGATATCCTTACTCACCTGTCACAACCCCGCAGCATGACGAGACCAATGCATAGGATCAACTCCAGGCCCGGAGGGATCAAAAGGACACCAGATTCGACCTCGGTGAGAGATTGGCAGCGCAGGATGGGGGCCTGAGAGAGACAAATTGCGCGCATGGAGCGAGGCTGGTGATTCGTTTGTACGGCTCAGAAACCAAAACAGAGCATCTCAGATGACACGATCCCAGGAGAAAAGACCTGCCAGCAGAGACCGCAGAGAACGAAGAGGACGAGGAAGCCAGGCAGAAAGGAATGGACTGCAGGCTGGCTGCGGAATGAAAACGAGGGGCGCGCCTGCGCCGTGAAAGGGTCGAAGGTGAGGGAGAGAGAGAGACGCGACTCGAACGTGAGCATGACTGGTGACAGGGACAGTCTCTTCGATTTCTGCTGTTCTGTTCTCAGGCAAGTCGAGACACGCAGAATCGGGATGGCACCCGTCTCCCTGGCGACTTGTTACTCACCGCCTATCCTCAGCCGCCCGAGTCAAGTCAAGTTCAATCTCGCTCTCGCCGCACTACGCACAGGGCGGGATGAGCACAAGCAGTGCATCATGTCCTTGATTTCCAGGGATCGACAGGCGGGGTTTTTGCTCAAGCCTGTCGCTGCTGAGTGACGAGTTCCCGCCATGTCACCACGCGCATAGAGACGGCCCGTACTGTCTCGCCGAGTATAAATTTGGTCGTTGGTAGGAGCGACGAGAACGCGATTTCGCCGCAGCAACAGTCTTGAGGACAGACATCGGACGAATGCCCTAGCAGCACGGTGGCGGGAAGGGCAATGAGTCGTACATCTGACATATCCTGGTAGTGATACAGGAGGACTGCCTCTCGCCGCCTGCCAAACAATGTCAGTCAGTCTACATGAAATGGAGACACCGCCTGCCATCTTGAAGGTTCGCTTCGAGCTGTCTGACGACGCGTCCCAACGTTCTCCATGGAGAGTCTGCTGGCGTGGAATATCAAGCCTGGTGGTTGGGATGCAGCTCCAAGTTGCGTTCAACCGAGCGTCTGCCACCTGTCTTCCACTTTCGGTGGTTTCCCAAACGGTTTGCCTTACTTACATACAATGATACATGCACCAGACCGTGAAATCATGATCAGGCAGATTCAAGAATGCAGGTGGACCAGATATGATCGCTGCATATGCAACATCATGGTCACATTCTGTACGCTAAGTAGTTAGTATGTTCCGAGCAAAGATGCGTCATGGT
Organism: Fomitopsis pulvina; assembly: GCA_964035675.1. Lineage (NCBI taxonomy): Eukaryota > Fungi > Basidiomycota > Agaricomycetes > Polyporales > Fomitopsidaceae > Fomitopsis > Fomitopsis pulvina. The sequence continues at coordinate 825,981 of OZ037963.1, forward strand.
AACGAGGATTCGCAAACACTGTGTGTCCAGGAGCTCTAAGAATTGAGCGGTCCTCTCACGTCGCTCGTCGCGAGGTACTCAGTTTCTGGTCGTGCGTACGGGACAACCCTGTGGCATGCACTGCTGATGCGTATGCTATGACCGAATGGATGGATAACTGGGCGCCTCTGGGGTAGTCGCCGCGCCAGTTCGAACTGTTTCTCGTTGGCCCGTGTGCACCACAGTCAGGAAAGATCGTAGTGATCTCCGGAATAAACAATACGTATAATAAGTACACGGCGTCCATCAAGGTCAGTTCTGCGAAGCTGGGTATCAGTGCGCCAATCCTCTTCGCCTGAAAGCACATGCTCACCTCTGGAATACGGAAAACGGTAATCTCCTATGAAGGGAGCACACCCGTCAGTGTTAGAATGACTCATCAGAGGAGGTATGAGTCGCACCTGCTGCTTGAAGTACCGCCGGTTCTCCTCATCAATGAGGACGAGGTTGAGGTAATACCGCACGCTGAACTTCTTGTTCACCTCCCGGAATGTTGGCGTCAGCTCGAACCCACCCAAAAATAGTCGTATTGGGATTGTCTCCCCTACATGGCCGTGTTAGTTCCTCAACCAACCCAACTCCACACCGCGCACTAACCTCGCACTGGTGCGCCATCCATGATCTCGAACTTGGTAATGGTCTCGCTCTCATTGTATTGATTGGGTGGCGCCCCTGTGGTCTCGCGGCGTATGATAGAGAGCTCCATGTGCTTGATCTTGATACGGACAAGCAAGAAGTAGATCTTGCCGACAATCACGTCTTTCAGGTGGTATCTAGGAACGAGGGTGGACATGAACCGAGTGAAAGGAGGCAACAGAAGCGACACGCACTTGGACTTGTTATACTCAAACTCGATGTGGAGACAGTCCTCAATTCCAACCTCCATCTTGATCGAATTGTTGCTATCTGGTGGCATGCGATACGAGTGCACCCATAAGTCCTTCTCCTTCGTTACGTCCGCTATTCGTCGGGAGATCGTCACCCGCACGAAGTAACTAGCATGGCAGCGTCATGAAGCCGGCCGCAGCAGGCAATAAGGGAGAGGGGCGCACCGGAGCTTCACGTTGATACCCTGGTAGCTCTCGTACTGCTTCTCGACATTCTTGAAGAGGAAGTCAAACGTCTGCGCTGCCCGCATCTCGCCCGGTGCAGCGAGCTCTTGTGACAATGACAGGAACTCGTGGTGGTGCCCGCGGTCATAGAACAGCTCTAGCCTCTGCTGATAAGTCGCGCGCGGTATTGCGTGGACGACCTGCGACGCACCGATGCTGCCAATGAACTCCACCTTGATACCTTCGTGCGCCAGCTTCTTCCCGTCTCGTACACGCACGGTAATCTGAAGACTCTTGCGTTTCCCGCCCCTGTACCGAGCGGTGTGCGCGTGAAACGTACCTGCCCCTCAACCGCGTCGCCGTCATAATACACTGGACATGACACCGTCCGCTCCTTCTCGAGCTTCACGTCCATCTTCTTGCGTTCATCCTCCCCCTCGAGCTTGACGTCTACGTCCACAGGTGACGCGAAGAAGTACGCGGCCATGGGTGGTTGTGGTGACGGAGTGCGAGCGCGTCTGAGTTCAGTGAGGACGGCGAGAAGTGCACACTGCGGTCGGCTACAAATCAATATTCAGGACTAATTAGAGCGATCCAACATTGAACGTCCAAAGTCAAAAGCGCGAACGATGAGAGGAGGTGGTGGTCCAAGCAGGGTCCAGACCTACCAGGATTTGCTATTATGCAATTGAGTTAAGATAGTATGCCCAGCGGTGGCAGCACACACTCAACTATGATTTTACATACTATCGGCACGAGTGCTTTCGTATGTGATGGACGAGATTAAGCTACTTATCGCTAGAACTGAGTTAGCCAGTGTACGTAGATTTATGCTCGAAATACAGTAGGCTATTACACTGCCAGTGATAAGGGTATGTAGGTTTGCGAACAGAGAAGTAGATTGAATGAGATTGAATGAGATACAGTCACGGTGTTCTACCAGTCCTTGGGACACTGAAGTCTCACTCGGACTCGGGCACTCTGATCCTCACCATGGAAATGAGATCGCTGCATATCATCTAGTAGCTACTCATGTGCGAAGGGTTGGATGGACAGACGTCAGTGCAAAGTTCTGTTATCGGCGAGAGCGGTAGCCCAACTCCCCCGCACCTTCCACTCCCCAGCTGACATTGAAGAGCAGTGTGACCAACTAGACGCTGTCATTTCCACTATCTGGAAGGCGACAGCGGCAACCCCAAAGCCCACCAAACGATCCAAATCATGGTGGAACTCGGATTGTTCCGATGCGGCTTCCAGCCTGCACAACATCCGCTCCGAACTGCGACCGAAACGGAAGCAGTTCCGAAACCTAACCAGGCACCTACCCGCCGGAGACACCGACAATCGGCATCATACGGGCGGAGATCTCCGACCTCTGCTTGTACGAGAAACAGGCCCACGGCACACTCAGGTGCACTGCCCGGGCCACCAAACGCACCTTCTTTGATTCCATCCTCAAGAAGTTGCACCATGCCCTGATCTCGGACTTTGTCCAGTGGACCAGGCCACGCCGCACCCAGGCCAGCCACCAACTGAAGATGGCAGATGGGTCTCCCGTGGAAAGCAAGACGGACCTGTGGTCTGCCTTCCACAACCAATTTTCGCCGGCCACCACTCGGCCGATTGATATGACGTTCGCCGAGGAGATGCCCCAACTCCCTGAGTGCTCGTTCCCAGAATTCAGCACTGAAGAAGTGCATGAGAACCTACAGTCCACTTCCAACACGTCGGCTCCCAGGCCTGATCACATGAACTGGGAGTGGGCGAAACACATGGCCTACTGGGTCGAAGAAGTATGTGACCGAAATGGCAACGTAACGGACACAATCTTCTGGGGCAAACAGGTAATGGAGTTCCTCCACTGCCTGTACAATGCCATCATGCGCTTTAGGGTATACCCGAGCGCCTTCAAACGCTCGATGACAGTAGTCCTACCAAAGCCGGGTAAAACTGATTACATGGTTGCCAAGTTGTACAGGCCCATCTGCCTGCTCAACATTTTCGGCAAACTGTGGGAAAAGATGGTGGCCAAGCGGCTGCAGTTCGATGCCCAGAAATGGGGCATCCTCCACCCGTGCCAGTTCAGTGATGCCATGCAACACAGCACCACGGATGCGGGCATCCAGCTGTCCCACTACGTTCATGCAGCGTGGGACAACAACCTCGTGGCATCGGCCCTATTGGTCGATATTGCCTCATTTTACCCATCTGTCAACTATGACATGATGGAAGCCATCATGAAGAAGCAAGGGTTCCACCGGAGCCTTTGTGACCTCATGAAGTCCTATTTGCGAGGGCACATGACGCGTTACCTCTTCAATGGGACCCTGACTGACTTTGCGGAGCTCTCCATTGGCCTCGGCCAGGGGTCCTCCCTGTCTCAAATGCTGTCCGGACTCTACCTGTCCCCGGTCTGCCATCGCCGATACCCGGTCACCTGGGGAATCACTACACGTCACCTTGCCTCACAATTTTACATTGATGATGGCATGTTGATGGCTGCCTGTCCCAGAGAACAGGGACAATCTGAAGAGTCTCAGCTAGACCGCAATGTAGTGGCGCTGGCGGATGAATTCAAAGCGCTCAATGCTGACTTGGCATGCATTGGGCTCGTCACAGAAGCGGCGAAGACGGACTTCATCCACTTCTGGAACAAACACTGACCGTGGGCTCCTAACCGGCCCCACGGCCCACACATATGGCTGGACGATGGGACTTAGTACCTTGAGATCCCGGCCAGCATCAACGTGCGATACTTGGGATTCTTCTTAGACCCCAAGTTACCATGGAAGAGTCACGTGCATTTCTACACTGCAAAGGCGGCTAGTTCCATGGTGGCAATGGGAGCGCTCGGTAACTCCATGCGCGGCTTCACGCCTGCCCAGAAGCGACAACTGTATGTCGCCCACATCATACCACTCATGTGCTACGGGGCTCAGCTCTGGTGGAGACCTGGGTGGAAATGCGTCAAGTGGATCGCAGGTGAACTACAATGTGCCCAATCGCGAGCTGCTCGATGGATCACGGGTGCTTTTGAAACCACCCCCATTGGGGCAATGGAGATGCTGGCCAGCCTAGTGCCGGTCTGCATCAACATTGACCACTACATGGAACGAGCGGCCCTGCGGGCCCGTCTTGTATCCAAACGACACCCGCTGTGGGCCATCCTCCCCGAGAGGTGGGCCACCAGCGAGTACAATGTGACCTTCCCCCTGCGCAACCGGCACAGGCGGAAGAAAATAGCCGAGACACCAGTGGGCTACATTGATGTCTTGGGCAGTGCCAGCAATGAGGACTTTGATGTGCTCAATGCAGCAGCTCGGCCTGGTGACCGACTGTGTGATCAGCGCAGTCAGTCCCAGGCCCCTCATCAGATCGAAGGGTGGTACTTCCAGACTGGGAAGTATGATGACAAAGATCCTACCAAGACCCACCCACCCAAGCACTCTTCGGAGTTCCGGGAGTGGTTCTGCTCTGAATGGCAACCCAAGGCTGATACGCTGATGGGCAATGCCAACTCCGTCATCTTGTGGACTGACGGGTCCACCAAGATGGAAAACTGACGGCTCAATACCATATGTACTGGCACTGCCTGGATCGTCTCCCGTAACAGGGACACAATCAAATCTGGCAAATTCGGGGTGGGCAAAGCGCTTAACTCAGACGCTGAAATGCTGGACTGCATCATGCAGTCCTGATTGCTGAGCCGTCGGACCACACGCTTGTCATCTTGGCCGACAACACAGGTGCCATGATGAAAGCGCTTAAGCCCACCATCGGGCCAGGACAGCTTACATCCCTGCTTGCTGGCAGGCACCTGGCCGACTTCCTGCGGAACTGCCCGGACTGGAAAGTCATCTTCATGTGGGTTCCCTCTCACATGGGCATCGAGTTCAACGACAAAGTCGATGAACTCGCCAAAGAGGCCATGGAACATGCGCCCCAACCCGACTTCATGTCATACTCCTATCCCCGTGCCAAGGGACTGGAGCGCATGAACACTGCATGGAATGCCCGGTGCAATGCAGGCACCGAGAGCGGACCAAACCCTTACATCGGCAGGTGGTTCTGGTGGCACAAGCAACTGAAGCCGAACCATGTCCGTGCAAACAACCAACTATTTAAGGCCTTTGGCATTGATGGCTGGAACGATAAGTCTAAGGCCGCACATTGGGTGCGTGTCCTGACCAATCACTTCCCTTGCGGGGAGTTCCGGGAGCGGTTCCACTTGCCTGGACTGCAAGACTGCCTGTGCGATGATCTGGTGCCCTTCCCAGACATGCGTGAGCACATGTTGTTTGAGTGCCCCTACTGAATTAGGGTCAAGCACGCCGAACCCCGAGTACACGTGGGACCACCCAATGAAACTGACGAGTGGCACTCATGGTACAGCCGGATGCAGGGGGGCTGGATGCCCCTCGATGTCCTTGAGTTCATCCACATGAACCCCATGGCGGGAACATTTGAATGGGCTGACCTCGCGACGCAAGTGATTGCAGACTGCAACATGGGCAACAAGCATTCCCACGCTCACGCCCGACTGCACGCTCACACTGCTTGGAAGAAACAGCAGTGGCGAGCACTAGAGGACCGCACAAAAGCGCGTGTCCTAACCATCAAACTGAAGCATGATTTCACAGGGTGGCACATGCCGATGTTCAGTGCGCAGCCCCATCCCCAGACGGATGCAGCTGGCAAGATCCTTGAGAGCGGGGCCCCCACCAGAGTGTGGATACGGTCCCTGCATGACAACGGTGGCATAGAGAAGTTTGCCGCTGAACTCTACAAAACGTGGCGCAGCGAGGATCGCGAGGCTGGCACCCTCCATCCTGATAATGAGTCGTCTTATGACGATGACTTGGACAGCAGCAACCACGACGACCCAGATCCTGAGGATGGTGCAGACCCAGATCCAACACCTCAGGCACCGAGCTTCCCACCCGATCTGGGTGGGCCGGCTCCCTTCCCGACTCCTTATCAGCTGTCCCCGCTGCCACCTGTGTTTGTGCGCCGATTGGACGGCCCCCTGCCACCCGGCTTCTTCCCTGGTATACAGGGCTCTTAAGACTACCGGTCTCGCTCCGCTCACATTCCATACTCTACATGTACCTATGTCATACAGAGTCTAAACCAGCAGATTTAAAAAAAAAAAAAAAAAAGAAGTTCTGTTATCAAGGCTCGAACTGGTCCTTGGGACACAGTCACGTCACACAACACCTGCCTGATATGGATGCACAGTTAAGTATATCCGGCAGACTAGTCAGCACCGTATTGGGAAGTATGATGCGACAAGGATCATGAGATAAGATACAATACAGTGTCGGACAATCAAAGGCAACAAATCTGGTTATGGGACACAGGTTTTTTTGAAAGGGAAACTGAATACATATTCAGACTCAGATGGCCTGAAAACATCGAAAAATGGCCATCCGAAATTTTCCCCATGAGTATTTAGGGTTGGCCACCATTTTGAGGTGATGAATCAGAAACTACAGGTGCCGCTAGTGTTGATGGCGATTGAGAATTAAGTCAATCGCTGGCAATTGGCGATTGAAAACGAAAATTTGGGGTGGTGCAAGGGTGGCGATTGTGGCAAATGGTGGCGATTGCTCAATTTCATCAGTTTTTTTGCCTAATAGCTCTACAGTGTCTTGTGATCCCGTGCCTCAAATCAGGCGAACTCCTTGGTGAGCATCCACCACTGTAAGAACTTCCAGAGCCACCAGAGGGCATATTCAGTATGAGAAGTGAAGAAGTGGGCATGTTAGTGTTGCTGCAAGCTGAGCCCAGCGAGCTCGGCAGTTCTGCTCATTATCTTTGTCAGCGAGCTGGATGGCCTGTCCATCAATCAGCAACGAAACTTACTGTTCAGCACCACCGAGCCAGGTTGCGAGCTGGGGATGTCAAGCTCGCTTACAGCAACACTAGGGCATGTGCGGGCGAATGATTGCCATATCTAGGACTCAGTTCACCTCAGGGATGATTACATAATTGATTTTATTTGGCCAACAAATCAAGGCTATGGCATGGATTAAGGATACACTTCATTAGTGCTCCTTAGGTGCTGATGCTGATATGCTGGCAGGAGAGGACCCCAGGGACATCATCCCCTGTGGTGCATGTGGACAGTGGTTTTGGGCACCCAATGATTACATGAGCTTACCATCACCCACATAACTCATTGTTCTGAACACCTGCTAGCCCACAACAATTTACTATTTAAACATTAGAGCCCTTTGTGTTGATCACACAGTCCAACAATGGCAATCAGGAGAAATCATAGGATGGGGAGTGCATGCAACAGGATGGGTGTGAGGAATCATAACAAACTTGTGAGTTATACTAAAACATTTATATCTTTGCTACATGCTAGTTATGACGGTCATGCTTTTATTACAGCCATGGTGATGTGAAGATTTTGGACTGATTGGCAATAATTTATTAAGAATTGTCTCAAAGAAGCATGAGCTACTACATTAATTCATGTTAAGTTCTAATGTTGCTATGACTTAAGCTATCCATTACTGGGAAAATGGCTTTACAGATAATCTAGCCAGAACCTCAGTCAACATTAAGCTCCAAAACTGATATTTTCCCTGCTATTCACTAGCTTGTATTATAGCTGAGTCATGAATCAAAAGCTGATTAATAGTAGAGCAAATATTAGTTTTAGCTTAGTGCTGGTTGGGGAGAACTATCTATTCTGAGAAACCTGGTTTTCTCTTAGGCTTTAAAGTAATTAATGAGTGGCTCAAGCCATGGCAATACAACTCACAATGACACCTGGCACACATTCACTGAAATCTATTACTTCTTCATTCAATTTTGCTTACAACTGTACTCTGTACTTGATATCAAAGCTCTATTTCATTTCATGGCTTGCTGCTACATATATAAGCCTGCCACTTACAACACAGTATTATGCTTACCATTTTGGGATGCAACTCTGACATAGCTGAAGTTCAGACTTCACATGCATGTTTGTGTTCATCAGTAAATTGGGCAATTTCTAAGCATCTGATGGGCTGACAGAGACCCCTAAAAGCATCAGACAGCTCAGGATTCATGTAGTATTAAGTAGTGTTCAGTATAACAAAATATTTTCTTAGCTTGTTTTTTAATGTCCTAGTTAATCTGTCTGCTGAGCTGAGATGTCTGAGGATCCTATCTGATGATGTTACATTGCAAAAATTGGAGGTCATGAGGGCTGATCAACTGTAGTGATCTGAAGCAATCTGAAGCAATCTGAGCACCTCTGAAGTTCCTGATTGCACTGTCAGACAGATTATATGTTTTCCTGATGTTTATACAGACATTGTGCCAGAGCAGACTAGTTTTATTCAAAATTAAACTACCACCATCTTCCCTCCTGTGTTCTGCTCCCACAGTAGTTGTGTGCTTTGAATCACCATCACTTACTAGTCTGGTTTCTATAATTGTCTGTCATTTCTTAGATGTGATCAGTGTTCTCTGCTGCACAAGTCTATAATCTTTGTATCTCCATTTATAAGTTTTTCAGATCCATAACCTAACATGGTCATACTGTATAATGGCATATGGTGAACTGTATACTATAGCATAGCAAACCCACAAACAAACACAGTAAAAAGATTTGAGGCACTGCTTGTCCATGGCACTCTGTGTTACAAGACACTGAGACCATTTAATATGGAACTTTTACCATAGCGATGTTACAATACATGCACAGAGCACACTCACATTTTCTTTCTTTCTTAGTCAAACCCAAGATGTCTGCCTATGTCATCAGTTGTACTTCTCCTGGAGGTGGCCACCCAAGGACATCTGCCAGCAGCATAGGGACATCCTATGATCTGTCATTCACAGTACACCCTCTTTGATTATCTTTCTTCTTTACTTTGAATGAGATGGGGAATGCACCCTCTTCCCATGCAAATTTGGGACCCTTACTTCCTAGCATGATCCCCTGCATCGCATCCTAGCATAATGATGAACATCTTTATTTTTACTATACAATCATTCACTTCTATCCATCTTTGATACCCTTTTATTTATCTTTCTTCATTTCATTTTATTTCATCTATTTATTCTTATTATACGCGAAACCCTTCACACAATGATGAAGGTAGGCCAAACACTCAACAACATTAAACCTAGGAGGAGGCTAGCTAGTTGCTGATGGCTAGGAGCAGGGAGCCCCCTTAGTTTGTAGCACACCAAAACTGAATGATAAACACAATGGTATGCTGCCTCCATGGCACTTGTAGTTATGGGCTAGGGATAGCTTGCAGTGTTCCAAGAGGGAGCTTTGCCATAGGGACCAGTAGCTGACACATGTATACAAGCAGTAGTGAAATAGGTCAGTAGTGGAATAGGTCAGGCCCTAAGCTCGATCTGACTATCATTTGGCTTGATAGCTCAGCAGTGTGAGAACTCAACAGGCACTCAGGCCTCATTGCTAGATAAGAACCCTTGATCAGCACTCACGCCCTCCTTGTCACCACCTCAGATCCCTTGATCACTGTGCTCCCTCCCTTGATCACTGTGCTCCCTCCCTTCATCTCCAGTGCTAACTTTGAGTGTTGTAGCACTCTGAGTCCCTAAGGATCATATAAACTTGTTTACTCAGTTTATCTAGAGGATTTTCCATTTGTATCTCCAGCTTTCTTTTCATATAAACATATAGATATATGCAGCAAGCTTTACATGCTCACAGATTTTAAGAGGGATCTAGATAAGTCTGAAGCTGTTACACATAGATAGGGCTGCTTTCTTTCAAAATAGTGATGTTACACATACTGATGGTAAGACAATGTCATATAATAAGACATAGTCTTCAGTATGTCTGGATGCTATGTACCATAATGTCAGAGCCTCCAGTGATTGTCTTAAGGTGCTCAATTCATTCGTAACCAGAACTGGGTATGTTCATTGTTACAGCTGTGCCAGCTCTCTATAAGCTTTCTGCATCATAGCTATTGTCAAAACAACGTGACAAGACAACATTACAAAGCTGTTACATCCTCTTCTAAACAAGAGAACAAACCTTCATTCAATGTGGATGGATGACTATATCCTGAGGTCCTAGTGGGCTTGATCCCGAGGTCCTCCCTTCCTAGTCAGCATTATCGGCACTAGGGTTGACTTCTTCATTAGAAGGCAGAGCACTCCTACACTTCCAACACCTCTGGATGCTAGTGCACTTGTGGTGCCTAGCCGATAGATGATACTGTCTATTCCCAAATGGGGAATGAACCAATGACATGTCCTGCATACATGCAAGCAGCACCTTCCTCAATGGAAAGAGAGGGCTTGTCTGTAAATCAACAATGTTGGCGTACCTGGGTGATGACCATCTTCTGGGGTCAACACGAGTGGAGGTGTATAGTCTTCCAGTTGGAGTATTGGGATACCTCCAGAGCTGGGCTCTCAGAGTGAAGCTAAGTGTAGGAGTAAGATGAGGTATAATTAACCAGGTCAAGCTTGAGCTCAACCCACTAAGTCTACCAGTATATATATACATCTGAATCAGAGCACCAGTCTGTACAGCCTGTTACAACCTATCTAACTTGCTGGTGTGTGAATGAGGTAAGGCTATGGAAAGTTAAAGGGAAGAGGAAATGAAGCACTACGGCTGTATAGTACAGAGATTGCATCATAATGATAAGGCTATGGAATGATGGGGTGGGCGAAAGGTATGGAGCCAGTCCGAGGGATAGGTACTGTTAGTGAGGTGCAGCAGTACACAGATTGAGTCATACTGAATGGAAACAGCGTCCATGTGAACTGAGAAGGATAAATCAAGGAAAAAGATAAGCCCCCAATGTAACACTGTGGGCTGAGCCCACCCCTCTGGGCCCAGAATCAAGCAAATGAACACTTTCTGGAAAGCCAATGGTTCCTTCTGGGAGTTGCACAAGCTCTGCGCTTCCTCTGGAAGGGAGAACATGAGCCAGAAGGAAGGTCAGGCACTCAGTCGCTTTGCTCGGACAAGACATGGACAGCTACAATTCAATGGCGAAGCGGACAGCTATGATTCAATGGCGAAGCGGACAGCTACAATTCAACGGCAAACTATCCTCTATGACACAGAGCACGGCAGAAGGCAACCAGATCCCATTTCCTCATCCTCGCCACCCAACTCTCCCTGCTCTGGAGGAGCCATCTCTTCCACTTAATTGAATACAAGTTGTGCAGCGAGCCCTGAATGCAGATCCTGGAACAAAACACCCTCGAACAGTTAGTGATGAACAGACCAGAGGCGAGAGTTAATGGCAATGAGGCCCTCCCTGAGGTGAGCTATCTCCAGATGGAGGAGACTGAACAAGTCACAGAACTTGTGCTGGGTGAAAGACAATTGCCAGCATTTGAAAGACAGTGTCGAGGTACACGATGGTATCATTGACTGGAGGGAAGGCATGAGGGGAGGGGACGGTGATGTTGCTGTATGCAGAGGCGTGGGCATGAGAATCGAAAAGTATGCACTGCAGAAGAAGGCATGAGAGAGTGGAGACAGGGGACTGACAAAGGGACAATGCATGATCATTCACCTAAGGCCATGGGCCCATGCAAGCCACTCACCAGGGTTGGCTAGGACCAGAGGCAGCTCGAATTCGCACTCATGCCAAACCATCTCAAGGAGGCAGTAGAACCACAGCGAATAACTGGTGGCATATGAATTTGGACCACGTTGAGACATTGGGGGAGTGGGGAACGAGAGGGAAAGTTGTGGAGGGAGGAAAACTAGCAGTCAGGAAGGAGCGGTGTCATGAGCTGAAACTGTTCGACTCATGGACATGATAAACTATGCTTTGAAGCTCACTATAATTTTTCTCATAATTCTCTAATTTTTATTTGAATTTATATAACTAAGATAAAGTAGTTATGCCAGTAGGTTCACTCAGAGCCCAGTCACACCCTGATTATGTAATCCACCAGGAAGCACCACACACCCCCATCTATGCAAATAACCCTCAGAACAGTTGAGGCTATGCTACTGTTGGCCAAGAAAGTATTAGGCTACACACTAGCCAAATGTATGAACTTTTTGCCATTGGTTCCTCAAGCTAAAACAGGGGAACAGCACTGCCACAGGCTGGATGCATGAGAGAAAATATGGATGTACATAGAAAGGGTAGTGAGCACTATATGCCATTGGTCATCCAGGGAGACTAATATGGAATAGTGCATTGAGCAGTATACACCATTGGCTAGTCAGAACTAAAGGCTATGCAGGAGGCTGTGCAGGAGTTAGGAGTGCTTACTAAGAGCTGAGTAAGCATGAGTCAGCAGGATATATAAGCTGAATAAGCGTGAGTCAGCAGGACAAATCAGGAAAAGTGGATGATAAAGCAGGTACTAGTCAGCCAGTTCAGAAAGGTATATAAACCCCCCATGTACGTACCCCCAAAGCAGTTTTCTGCCCCAAGGAGTAATATAATTGAAGTGAGCCCAAAGTCTAAACGTGTGACTTAAAGCCTTCAGTTACTAACTTGGTAAGTTGCTCAGTAAGCTGCACCAAAGCCAGCAAAGCTCAACTAAGACTGCAGCGTTGAGTCAGTCTTTTAGTCTTGGTATCATTCTTAAGTAAGCAGTCAGTGTCCCTGCTTACACAGGTATAGTCGTGTTCCGGTCAGTCTTGCTTGAGCTAACAAGTGGTAGTTCAGGTAAGAAATCCATTGAGGTTTCGGCATAGTTAGTTAGTCATATTCAGAGCAGTCAGAGCTAGTATTATTTGAGCTAACAAGCAGTAGCTCAGGTAAGAGATATATTGAGGGAAAAGCTATATTCAGAGCCTTCAGGAAGTAAAGTGATGTATTGTTGACCTGGTAACCAGACTGACAACCCCTTTAAAGCTGTGATATAACACACATAAAAACTTCTCAGACCTCCCACAACTGAACAACCGTGATAGCCCGGTATTATTGTCATACCCAGTGAACCATGGCAGAACCTAACACATTCTGACCTGACAGCGAGAGAGGCCTGGGAGGGGTTGGAAGAGAAAGAGGGGACTTGGAAGGGGAAGGAAGAGGTAATGGGGGACAACAGAAAGGGTCTAGAAGAGGAGGAATGGAAGAGAGGCATAGGCAATGTGTGGGAAAGGGGAGAGGGAGGAGGATAAGTACCAGAGGGAAAGAACTGAGGAGGGGGGAGCTACCATGTAGCTACATCCACGAGTCTGAGTCTGCACCTTGCGCCCTGAGTAGAGTTTGAGTACTGTGTACTCCCTGGGATATACCACAGCTACCATCTATTATTCTTGACCATCCTCCTTGCTTGCCTGCTGCGCTTCCTTCTGGAAGAAGACCCCCCCTGCAAATTCGACATTGCGTGCCTTCGATATCAACCCATTGGTTTCTGTCTGCCTGCCTACCCCTTCACTCTCATCAACATCTGGCAAGTATGTTCCCTCCAGTAATGTCTAACACCCAGAGACTCACAAGCACCACAACACGCCTGAATAAGTGATTGTAACAAAAGCAGCCCCACCCTCCTAAGAAGCCACCAAGTGACCACCTAAGCTCCTCCAACTCCTACTTCTGCCCCACTCTGGCCTGTTGCATGATACCTTGTGCCCACCCTTATAGATCATCATAAGATCTACAGCCAGCACAGTGTGAGTAGAATGTGCAACTGACTGACAGCAGATTGGTACAACTTATATATATGAATACTGCATTGAGACTATGAGGTTGACAAATATTGGCAAGCTAAGTGTACCAACAAAAAATGATGTGAATAGGGTCTTGCTATGTAGGCTATGCAGCAGGCTACTGCTGCTTGTTGACTGGTTGTCAGCAGCAGCCACGAAGCCACAGTGTGGTGAAACAGGTGGTGTTGAAGTAAGGAGCAGATGAGCTTGGGTGGTCACTTGGTGGCTTCTTAGAAGGGTGGGGCTGCTTTGTTATGTTGTCTCATCATGTTTATGATTCTCTATTGTTTTGACAATAGCTGCAAAGATCACAGTACACAGAATGCTGGGCTTATGTAACTCATAGTAGGTGCCCACAGCTGCTATCTGCATGTAGTGCAGGGGTGACCATCCCCAGGGTCCCCACCAATGGGCATATCAGCATCAGCACCAGAGGGGCACTAATGAAGTGTGCAGTTTGACTTAATTGCAAGCTTGCAAGCATACAAGTCAAACTAGTGCTTACTAAGTGGGCAGACTGAACATGGAGGACTGAATGCAAACCAAAGAAGTGCTCAAAGCTTTATCTCCTCTTTTTCTGCACTCAGGCCCTCACCTCACATGTTTTTTTCATTTTTATCTGCTCTCCCACTGTGGTGCTTGTGAGTCTCCAGGTGTTAGACATTACTGGAGGGAACATACTTGCCTGACATTAATGAGAGTGAAGGGGTAGGCAGGTGGACAGAAACTAATGGGTTGGAACTGAAGGTGCACAATGTCAAAAAAGACAGAGGAAATCTTTTGGAAGGAAGTGTAGTAGGCAAGCAAGGAGGATGATCAAGAAAATAAATGCTAGTGGTGGTATATCCCAGGGAGTATGCAATACTCAGACTCTACTCAGGGCACAAGGTGCAGACTCAGACTTGTGGATGTAACTATGTGGTAGCCCCCCCCTCTTAGTTCCTCCCCTCCAGTTCTTATCCTCCTTCCTGTCCCCCTTCCCACACATCACCTATGCCCCCCCTTCCATTCCTCCTCTTTCAGCCCCTTCCTGTCATCCCCTGTTACCTCTTCCTCTTCCTTCTAAGCCCCCTCTTTCTCTTTCAACCTCTCCCAGGCCTCTCCTGCCCCCTCCTGACTTCTGGTTTTTTCCCCCCCAACTTTCTCTCTCCTTCCCCACTTCCCTGATGTTTCAACCATGTGGACTAAACCCGTATACTGCCAGTTACTTGCTTTACTCACTGTGGTTCTACTGCCTCCTTGAAATGGTTCACCACAAGTGCAAGTTCGAGCCACCTCTGGTTCTAGCCAGCCCCAGCAAGTGGCTTGCGTGGGCCCACAGCCAGTGGATGATTGTATGTTGTCCTCCTTGTTGGTTCCCCACCTCTGCCCCCTCACGCTCTCTTCCACAGCATATACTTTTTGATTCTCGTGCCTGCGCCTCTACACATAGTGACATCACCATCACCTCCCCTCACACCTTCCCTCTGGTCAATGATACCATTGTGTACCTCAACTCCACCTTTCAAACACTTCCTCCCGCACTGGAAGGGGCTGGTGTCCTGTACCCAGCAATTGCCTGGTCTCCCGAACACATCCAGGCTGAGCAGGAAGCTGCCAACCATTCTCTACAAAGACCTGTTGTTCTTCTTGTCCTCCCTCCAGGTGTCAATTGACAGCTGAGAGGAGTTCTCCAGGCAATTGTCTTCCATTTGGCACGAGTTCCACAACTCATTTAATCTCCTCCATCTAGATATAGCTCATCTTGGGGAAGGGCTGCTGTGAACTCTCCCCTCTGGTCCATCCATCACCAGCTGTTCAAGGGCATCTTGTTCCAGGACCCACACTTGGGGCTCACCACGTGACCCATATTTGATCAAGTGGGAGAGATGGCTCCTCTGGAGTGGAGAGAGTTGGGTGACAAGGATGAGGAGGCAGAACCTGATCATCTTCTGCCACACTATTGTAGACATTAGTTCACTGTTGAATCGTAGCTGTCCACATCTTGTCTGTCATGTCCAAGCTGACCGACTGAGTGCACGACCTTTCTTCCAGCTCGCACTCTTCCTTCCAGAGGAAGAGCAGAGCTTGTGCAACTCCCGGAAGGAATCATTGGCCTTCCAGAAGGTATTCATTTGCTTGATTCTAGGCCCAGAGGGGTGGGCTTGGCCCACACCATGCTTGATCTCCACATAATTGAATCAAATGTCTCATATTGCACCCCCCCCAGGTGTTGGCAACAAAGATCTCAGGATCTTCAGCACCAGCAATGCCAACCCTGATGATGACAATAGGGAAGAACAAAATGTGCCACCTAGGAGGGGCACTTCAGTCATTGAAGAAAACATAAACAGACAAGCATGCAACCTTGCATGAGTAAAACAACATGAGCTTAGAGAAGCAGATGTAAGCAACAACAAAGGACTGCTAAACCTAGACAGTTCAGAGGACCTGGATGAAGACTCTGACTTCAACACACCTGGAATGCCAACACCCAGTGGGAACACTGGCAAGCAGGGAGCAAATGTGGCTATGGAAAATGAAAATAGGGAAGGATCTGAGTGACCCTGCACCCCTAAACAAGGAGGACTACTGGATCTCATAAATAAGATCCTAGCACTCGCCCCAGACACATGGAAGCTCATGCTGGAAGCAGTGAAGTTTGCCAAAGCTGCTATGCCCCTTTCCTCATTTACCAAACTCCCTGACAACTCTCCAACTAAGCCTGTGTTCACAGAGGTGTCCAAATAGCCAGTCAACCTCTTCAATTAACGCATTGTTGCCCCCCTGCCAGTGCTGGTTGCTCTTCTCTCCAATGGATTTCACCTTCCACTTTCCATGTGCACCTCTGCCACCATCAACCTCATGCACATGGACACAGACAAGGTCAAACTAAAGAGAATGCATGATTAAAAGGGGAAACAATGTGATCTTATTGACATCAGCAGCTTGCTGGCTAAGGCAGACCTACCACCTGAGAGCTGGTGCGATGCCTGGTGGGAACTTCAAGGTCATACTCACTCAGGTCTGTGACATGGCTCTATGTGAGCACTTTGCCACCCACTTTGAATGGCTATGTGGTGTCCCTGAATTTGATCACCTATTCCCTGCTGTTCTTCAATTTGACATCAACCTGCAGCAGTCCTACTTCACTGCGACACAGCACCCACAATTTACAGTAGGCTTGCAAGTATACACTGACCACTTTCGTGACATTCAGCAGTCTGTGCACAAGCTACAGACTCAGCAACCAACCCTAAATACAAACCGACCAGTGGTGAGTGACCACCATTGAATGCAAAACAGTAACAGAGGTCAGTCAGGGAGAAAAAGCACCCATAACCACTGAGCAACTTTGCCTCATCTGCACCTGGAGTGGTCATTGCACCAATGAGTGTACTCACACCACACTCGCAAATAACAAGCCTGCTATATGCATCTAGAGGAACAACAAACTCATCACCATTGCATCAGAAAAGAAAGTGTGCATGGCCTGGAATGTCTCAGGTTCACCTCAACTCCCCTGTAAGGGTCGCTACTGCCCTGACCCCATGTGAGGAAATGGGCATGTCTGCTGCTACTGTGGCTCCACCATCATAGTAGTAGTCAGCAGTGCTTCTGAGTGCAATTATATCATCACACCATTCAAGGTGGATGCATTCAAAGCAGAGCTACATCATCTTAACCTTCTTCATCACTATCCACTACTACCTCATAGAATCCAATTTGGGTTCCCCATTGGGGACCTCAGCCCTGTCCTTCGCACATTCACTCCACCAAATCACACATCTGACATTGAATATCTCAATTTCATCACGTCCTACATCACAGAGCAAGTTGTGCTTGGTCACATGACTCGGCCTTACATGCAGTCTGAAGCTGAACACATACTTGAATCACCTTTCATCTCTTCACCTCTATCAGTTGTTGAAAAGGCAGGCACCTCTAGCAAGCTATGCCTTGTTCAAAACTGCTCATATCATAATAAAGATGGAGTCTCAGTGAACAGCCAAATCAACCCAGATAATTTCCTCACACAGTGGGGCACAGTGGCCAAGGTCGCTGAGATAGTAAGTCTCTCACTCCACTCTCAAAACACCTGGTGAGTGTCATGGGTGTACTGTGGGGTCTCCCATCCTGTATGGGCCTCATTATAGGCTGGGTCTCTCATCTCCTGCCTTTGAAATGGGCAAGATGGCACAGTCTCCTGTCCCCAGCCTTGTGGCTCTACAACTAAGGCATCTACAGGATGCCCATGCCCACATCCATGGGATGCTCTTATTGTGCATCTTATTGTCACATCTGCACTACTCTAGGTGCTGACATAATTTATTGTAGATCACTTGTGCACCCTTGGGGACACAAGTGGCCTCTCTCAACATTAAATCTGCATTTCAGAACATCCCCATTCAGCTAACACACAAACCATTCATTGTCATCCAGCATGCACCTGGCAAGTTCTACCTGGATCATGTCCTACCCTTCAGCCTAGCCTTTGGCACGGGCCTGCAAGGTGAGCCAATGGACACCATTGTGGAAATCCTCAAAGCACACAGAATTGTGCTGTTGAAGAAATGGGTGGATAACCTACTTAACTTCTGATACCCACTATAGGAGGGCGATGTTTTGGGCTCCCTCATCTATGGCCATAACCTAACAGATATCTTTCACATCACTGAACCACTCAGTGTCTGTTGGCACCCAACAAAGCTCAGTAACTATGCCACCAGCCAAACCTACATTGGGTTCCTCTGGGACATCACAACCAAGACTGTCACTCTTCTAGAGAAGAAGTGGGCTAAGTACATCACAAAACTGAAGGGTTTCATAACCACCAGCCACAGCAAGCCATGTGTCATACAAGGAATGCATGTCCATCAATGAAACCCTATCTCACATCACATTTGGGTACCTGGAGGGTTGCACTTACTTAGCAGGGCTATCTGCCTTCATCACCACTTTCTCCCTCCCCTACATCAAATGATACACACTGAAATCTGTTATTTCTGACCTATGCTGGTGGGCCTGCATGCTTGATATTCCAAGCATCATGTGCTCTCTGCTACCACATGGCCCTCCCAAGGACCTAGGCATCTGGGTAGATGCATCTACGTGGGGCATAGGAAGTGTCATCAATGGTTCCTGGGATGCCTGGCAACTACAACCCAGGTGGAAGAGCCAGGGATGTGACATTGGGTGGGCAGAAATGATTGCAGTCAAATTGGCCATAAGGTGTGTTGAAGCACTTAAGCATTGTGATGCCACCATTATTGTGCATGGCGACAACCAAGGCATTGTCGATGCCCATGTGCATGGCCACAGTTGTAATTTTCAGGTCAATGAGTCAATTCAGCATGCAATTATCATCTCAAGGGCAAGATGATCATGTGCAAGAATGTGAGGCTGGAGTGATGACGGGACAATAGAATTCAAGCCAATGATGGTTCAGGGTTTTCACTGAGCTAGGGTTTGCGATGAAGGTGTTGCACTAGTGTGCACCTTCCCCTTGTTCAATGTGCTTGCACATGTAGGTGCAGGTGCCAGTGAGGTCATGCTATGCATGAGCGAGGAGAAGAGTGAGCTCACTGGGGAGCAAGAATAGGCAGGGAAGTCAGGGCATTGAGAAGTCCAGTTCGCCGCAAGAGACCAGATCACCCAACTTGTCCTTGGTGTTCACATATTGAGGTTAAATTGAATGTTGCATGATATGTGGACAATGCCATATGCCATCACCTTTTGCAAAACTGCCTCATTTCACCTCTCTCTAGAAGCCTTAGTCCAACTCTTCAATACTCTGCTTTTGTCTCTTGAGCCCACTATGCAAAAGAACTACAGGGCTGGCCTCCTCTAATTCATGCAATTCTGTGACTGCACAGGCATAGCAGAATCCCTGTGCATGCCTGCCTCTGAGCCACTACTCACAGCTTTTGTATCTGGTACTGTCACTCACTCCACCATTAATAATTGGGTCACAAGACTCAGCTTCTGGCACACATTCAATGGCACACCACAAAAGGCAAAACATCCACTGGTCACCGTAGAACACCTAATCACACTGTGAAATGGCCTCAATCTCACAAATTCCTTTGATGCGGCCATCTATACTGTAGCATGCATAGTGTTTTGGTGCTGCTGCAGGTATGTGCACTAGCACAAAAGCCAACCCAACCACCCACTAACCTTATCCTGCAGGCTTGGTGAGTTAGTAGTTCCTTTGCCAGGCACTTTTGACCCCAGCAGGCATGTCTCACACTCAACACCAGTCACCTACCATGCACTACTGGATGGTAGTGAGTATGCCATCTTTCACATTCCCTGGACCAAAACCACCAAGCTCAACAGAGTGGACATCATCATCACTGAACATCATGATCCCACCTCACCCTCCAGCACCACCTATGTGCAAACACTCACATTCCCACCACCATGCCGCTCTTCACCTTCAAAACCTCTGATGCCAGAGGGTGGGCACTGATGTGACCAAATGAGCCTCTAAGTGTGGGAAAAGAAACCCTAACACACATACAATACCAGGTGGAACACCAGTATGTGGAGCCTGGGTGAAAGCATGCAAAGAGGGTCAGAGTACTTGAGTACCCTACTGTGGTCTAGTGTGAGGGTGCCCTGAGTAAGGACGGGACTCTCGATCCACACAGGAAGCCTTCAAGATAATGGAGTGGGCCTGAAAGGCCAGACTGAGGAGTGTGAACACTCAAGGAAGAGGGAAGATGTTTGAAGTGGGCTGAACATTTGAGAGCATGTGGAGTGTTCAAATGTGCATAAAGTCATTCAAGGACACAAAGGGACATTTGAGGGTATGAGGGGATGTTCAGTGATGCAACCAAACAAGCCTCGAAGCACGGTGATACACCTGACCCTTGGCCATGCCCTGAAAAAGGCAGTTGCACCCCGAACATGCTGAACATGCCCTGAACATGTCGAATGCACTCTGATTTTTGGCCCTCCCTTCAAGAGGTCAATCCTACCCTCTGAGACTGTCAAACGCCCCTTGGGACCTTCTAGCACCCCCCAAGAATGCCTCTTGAGACCTTCTAACACCCCTCGAGATGTCTAGCATCCCTTCGAGTTTTTTACAAACCCTTCGAGTTTTTTGCACACTCATCTAACATGCATCACCCTTCGAGCAATCCCATTGGGCCCTGAAATCTTGGAGATGAGCTAGTCCATTCTAGGCAACTGCACCCACCAGAAGAAGCATTGTAGTGAGGCAATACCACCCCCTGACAACAACGACAGTAGAAGCACAGTCCACTTTGTGGTGTCTTCCTTGACACAGTAAAACACATTGCAGCCCTCCTGACACATATGCTCTCTCCCAGGCTCTCTGGTCCTCTCAAAGGGGATTCCCCCTGATTACATAATCACTGGACTTGTTCGAAGGCATGCTGGACATCTAGTGTGATGTAGACTTCATGTATATATACTATACTTACTTTCCCAATTCATGAGAGACAGTTTTCCCCTGGAGTTTTGCTCTCAACTCCCCCTAGCCTAAGAAGAGCTCACTCGGAGCTCCCCTCATTGCCTTGTTTATCTTCACAGAGTCCCCTACATTTTCAGGCCTTCAATACCTGACCCTAGTTCACCTTCATGGCATACCCCACATTTTTGGGTCTTCAACACTCAACCATAGCTCCTTGAACATCTCGAGCACCCTCAACCAGTCTTTCCCCTCTCAAGCACCTTTGATAAGTTACAGATCCCTTCAAACATTCATTCTCATCCTTCCATCGCTGTTTGAGTTTTCAAGTGTTTTCTACATTTTTGAGCATTTTCGCTCTTTTGCTCTTTCATTTTGGCCCCCCCAGGCTATCTTGGTCTTGTCGGACACCCTCAAATGCTAGGGGCACCTCGAGCAGTCTTGAAACTTTTCTATCTCTTGTTCCTGCCCTTCTATCACTGATTCACATTTTTGAGTGTTTCTGCTCTTTTGCTAGGCTGTACAGGTCCTCAGATCAGCCTCGAGCACCCTCGAGTGTTAGGCATGCCTCTAGGGCACCCCTAATAGGTCCTGAAAACCTTCTAATGTTCATTCCAATCCTTCTATCACACTTCACATTTCTGAGCATTTTCACTCCTGCATCTGGCCTTTAGGGCCCATTCAACTGTCTCGAAGGCATCCCATGTGCATTTGGAATCTCATCCTTACTTGGGCACTCTCGTACTAGACCACTATAGGGTACTCAAGTACCCTGGATCTCCTAGTGCGCTTTCACCCAGGCTCCATATACCAGTGTTCCACCTGGTTGTGTGTGGGTTTGGGGTTTCTTTTCCCGTGCTTTGAGGCTCTTTTGATCACATCAGCATGCAAGTATGCCTACGCTACCTTAGAGGGCGAGTGTGTCTATGAATGCTGATGCAATCAAACAAGCCTCGAAGCACGGAAAAAGAAACCCCTACACTCACTATACCAGGTGGAACACTGGTATGTGGAGCCTGGGTGACAGCACGCAAGGAGGGTCTGGGTACTTGAGTACCCTACAGTGGTCTAAGATGAGAGTGCCCTGAGTAAGGACAAGATACACAATCCATGTGGGAAGCCTTTGAGACAGCCGGATGGGTCTGAAAGGCCAGGTGAAGGAGTGAAAATGCTCAAGGAGGAAGTAGTACATTTGATGGGGTATGTAAAACATTTGAGGGTGTATGAAAATGCTTGAGAGTGCATTGCATCATTCGGGGCTTCAACTAAGCATTTAAAGGTGCGAGCAAGGTTTGATAGGGTGATATACTCAGCAGGGGTATGCTCAAAGTGCACTGGGCTGTTTGAGGATGTTCTTGTGCGTTCAGAGTGTAGGATCTGGTTCAGAGGGTGTTCAAAGGGGTGCGGTGTATATTCGAAGGGACTTCGGGTGTCATCGAGGGTTCGGGTAAGGTGTAGACTTGTCGAAGGAAGGGTCAAGTTCAGAGGCTTGAGAATGAGAGGGATGCTGTGAAGGGGAACGAGAGACAATGAGGGGAGTTCTGAGTGAACTTAGGCTATGCGAATGATGAGGGGAGTTGAGAGACTAACTCCAGGGGTTAAACTTCTCTGGTATTTAGGGAGGGCATGCACAGTATATATACATCCGTACCAGTATGCCTATGCTACCTTAGAGAGCGGGCATGTCTATAAGCATGCTCAGGGATGAGGTCAGCAGGAAGATCCCCTCAAGCGAATTGAGGGGAGCGCGGACTGTGGGGATGGAGCGGGAGGGCCAGGAGGTCTGAGATGTGTTTTACCATGTCAGGAAGGATGCCACTGAGCGGTATTGCTTCTCCTGTCATTGTTACCAGGGGGCAGTACACCTAGCTACCATACTTCTTCCATCAGCGGCAGCCTTCTGAGGCAGACTAGCTCTCCTGGGAGTTTGGGCTCCAATGTGGTTGTTTGACAGTCAATGGTCCCCTGATGTGCTCAAAGGCTGCTCAGGGATGTTCAAAGATGGGTGGGAGCGTGTGACGGTCCAGTGCACATGAGCGATACTTGGGGGCATTTGAAGGCTTGATGAGCATGTGAAGGCTGGCTCACAGTGTCAGGGGGTAAGGCTGGTGCTCGAAGGAGGGCCGACTGCTCGAGTGAGAGGCTGAAAATGGTGGGATGTTTGGGGGCCTCAAAGGCTTTTGGAGCTTGGCCGGACATTAGGCATATCAACGCACTTGAGGATGAGGTCAGCAGGAAGATCCCCTCAAGCAAATCAAGAGGGGTGCTATGTGTGGAAATAGAGTGGGAGGGCCAGGAGGCCTGAGACACATTTCACCATGTCAGGGAGGATGCCACAGGGCAGGCATGGCTTCCTCTGTTGTTGTTGCCAGGAGATGGTATGTCTAGCTACTGTGCTTCTTCTGTTGGCAGTGGCCTCCCAGAGCAAACTAGCTCTCCCAGGAGTTCAGACTCCAATGCCATCACTTGAGGGTCGATGGGTCCCCAACATGCTCAAATGATACTCAAGGATGTTTGAGGGTGAGTGGGAGTGTTCGAGGGCTAGGTGGGCTTGAGCGATGCTCAACAATGTTCAGAGATGCAGCGAGCACATGATGGCTAACTCACAGTGGCAGGGGGTAGGGCTGGTGCTCAAATGAGAGCTGACTGCTCAAGTGGAAAGTCAAAAATGGTGGAGTGTTCAAAGGCCTCAAAGGTTCTTGGAGCTTGGCCAAATGCCAGGTGTATCAGTGCCCATGACCCACCATTGGTTCTTTGATCACTGCAATGCTGTGTGGGTGGACTCCAACCTCCAGAAACTCACAGGTCATTGTTTCTGCATTAGGGGTGTGACTGAGCTGCTCCTGCATGGCACACTAGTCCATCTCAATTTGATGGCTCAACACTGTGAGTGGACATTGCAGAGTTATATAAGCATATAGATCTCCAAAATGCACATGTAAATCTCACCATGCACTACATGTCATGTCATTTATCCCTCTGCTCACACTGTATGTCACAAATTTCTTTTGGGGATTCCAACTTCTGGAGATTGCCATGTGCATTGGAATGCCAAACCAATGGGGAAATCTGATTAGATACCTGTTGAGATGCACCCTACCTATTGTAATACAAGGATTTGTATTACAATATTGATCTCGTCATTGCAATCAAGATACTAGCATTCCAGGTGATCACGATATCTTATCACAATATTGCAATGTGACCCGAGGCTCATACATGTCCACCTTGTTTATGACCTCTTGCCTCCCCAACGTCGTAACCCTCATCAATGGGTGATGGCCCAACTCGATACAAGTGGGCCCTCACCCTCTGTTGCTTTGAGCTATTGTCCCAGCCAACAATGCAAGTCTTGTCCTCTGTGCACCTTGTCTCCTGTGCACCTATGTAGCCCGATGCACTCCCTGCCAGCTCACCCCATTCACATACCCAGGACTGGTGAGCTCTTTCCCCCACATGTGTGTCTTGCCTGTTTAGGCGCACACATTCATTTCATTGCCCTACAGGTTCCTGCCCCCACTGCACAGGTCATATGTGGTGTTTGACTTGCTTGCTTGCTTGCAAGCACATGAGGCCTGAATGTGGAAGGAGGAAGCACCATAAGCTTCGCATACAGGCTCCCCGCTGTGGGCCGAGCCCACCCCTCTGAGCCCAGAATCAAGCAAATGAACACTTTCTGGAAAGTCAATGGTTCCTTCTGGGAGTCGCACGAGCTCTGCACTTCCTCCAGAAGGGAGATCGTGAGCTGGAAGAAAGGTCAGACAGCTCAGCCGCTCTGCTTAGACAAGACATGGACAGCTACAATTCCATGGCAAACTATCGTCTATGACATAGAGCGCAGCAGAAGGCAACCAGATCCTGTTTCCTCATTCTCACCACCTAACTCTCCCTGCTCTGGAGGAGCCACCTCTCCCACTCGATCGAATACAAGTTGTGCGGCAAGCC
This sequence comes from Fomitopsis pulvina, assembly GCA_964035675.1. Classification (NCBI taxonomy): domain Eukaryota; kingdom Fungi; phylum Basidiomycota; class Agaricomycetes; order Polyporales; family Fomitopsidaceae; genus Fomitopsis; species Fomitopsis pulvina. The sequence goes on from OZ037963.1 coordinate 851,071, forward strand.
CTGAATGCGGGTCCTGGAACAAAACACCCTCAAACAGTTGGTGATGGATGGACCAGAGGCAAGAGTTCACGGCAATGAGGCCCTCCCCAAGGCAAGCTATCTCCAGACAGAGGAGGCTGAACAAGTCATGGAACTTGTGCCAGGTGGAAGTCAATTGCCCAGAGAACTCCTCCCAGCCATCAGTTGAAATCTGGAGGGAAGACAAGAAGAGCGACAGGTCTTCGTAGAGAACAGGGGGAAGAGGACCACCAAGGTCAGCAGCCTCCTGCTCAGCTTGAATGTGCTCGGGAGACCAGGTGATCACTGGGTATGGGACACCAGCTCCTTCCAGTGCAGGAGGAAGCATTTGGAAGATGGTGTCCAGGTACACGATGGTGTTGTTGACCGGAGGGAAGGCGTGAGGGGAGGGGATGGTGATGTTGCTGTGTGTGGAGGTGCAGGCACAAGAATCAAAAAGTACGTTCTGTGGAAGAAAGCATGAGGGAGACAAGGGGACAATGCATGATCATCCACCTAAGGCCATGAGCCCACACAAGCCACTCACCCGGGCTGGCTAGGACCAGAGGTGGCTCAAACTCACGCTCATGGCAAACCATCTCCAGGAGGTGGTAGAACCGCAGGGAATAACTGGCGGTATATGGATTCAGTCCGTGTTGAGACATCGGGGGAGTGGGGAATGAGAGTGTGTGTTGCAGAGGGGAGAAAACCAGCAGTCAGGAAGGAGCAGGAGAGGCCCAGGAGATGTTGGAAGAGAATGAGGGGACAAGGAAGGGAGAGGAAGAGGTAACAGGGGATGACAGGAAGGGGCTGGAAGAGGAGGAATAGAAGGGGGGCATAGGTGATGCATGGGAAAGGGGAGAGGGAGGAGGATAAGAACCGGAGGGGAGAACTGGGAATGGGGGGAGCTACCACGTAGCTACATCCACAAGTCTGAGTCTGCGCCTCGCACCCTGAGTAGAGTTTGAGTACCGCATACTCCCCAGGATATACCACAGCTACTATCTATTCTTCTTGACCATCCTCCTTGCTTGCCTGCTGCACTTCCTTCCAGAAGAAGATACCTCCTGCAATTTTGACATCACGTGCCTTTGACATCGACCCATTGGTTTCTGTCCGCCTGCCTACCCCTTTGCTCTCGTCATCATCTGGTGAGTGCGTTCTCTCCAGTAACATCTAACACCCGGAGACTTGCAAGCACCACACTGCACTGGGAAGAAAGTTTTGTCCCAGCCCACCTCTCACTAGTGTCTTAGTGGTGGTTAGTCATGTGCTCAATGACTCACCATCACTTCACACTCGAGTGGGATTCCAGACATGCCTCAAGCCATCCATGTGCACTGCCCTCTGGTTCGACATGCAACTTCCACCTCTCTGTGGGTTGTGCAAACTGGCCTTGGCAGCAGCTTGAGATGACCCTCGCACCAGCCTTCCAAACGCAAAGATCAGCACCCCAGAATCTGCCTCTTCCTAATCACAAAAAGCTGGACTTAACATTGGTCCAGACTCTCACGTGCTTCCCATCACTCAAGGAGCACAGAACTCCCACACTTAGGAAGCAGATAGATCACCCCAGCATCCCTACATACCCATAGAGCCCCTGTAATCTGCCTGCTGCCATGCTGCTCACCCTCTCTTTTATGCCTGAGGAGCTCCTCAAGCGCATCCTCACACTCACGCTCATCCCCGCCCTACCCAGCTCCATGCCCACCCCACCATGGCACCCCCACTGCCAGCTTCTGTATGCACACCTACACCATGCCACTCCTCATCTCGTGCACCTGGCTCTGCATCAGCACCCCTGTCTTCTACTGTGCCATCGCCCTCCACTCTAACCGCCAGGCATGTGCATTCATTGTGATGCTCCGGGCTAGCCCTGAGCTCAGCTGCTGGGTGCATGCCCTCCACGTCAATGGCACCTTCCCTGTGCTCCCCGATGTCATCCGCACATGCCCTGCCCTTGAGGTGCTCGACATGACCATTGAAACGGTGCCCCCACCCCCAGCCAGCCTGTGCGCTCCCAGCCCACACATGCGGCTGTGGCCGACCCGCTCCTCATGTGGTTCTGCAGCACATTCGTGGGCATGCACAGGCTGTGCCACCTGTATTGAACACCAACACCGGATACCTAGTATGAACATTGGTGCTGACACCATTGTTTTGTTTTGCCTGCAGAAAATGGTGAACATCGTGTTCCACTTCTCACCCTTGCCCGCATCTGTGTCCTTCGCTGTGTTGCTCACCATCACACCGTGCCTGCATGATGTGAGTGTGATCCTCCCTGCCATGTGGAACATGACCCTCATCAAGGTGCGTCCCTCTCCCCATTTCCTTGAGCACCTGCTGACCCACTCCTCCTCTCAGATTTTGCAGAACTCATTGCTCAAGCAGATCCACCTGACACCTGATGTGGAGCTTGTCGGCGCACATCTGTTCCTCTCTGAGGCACACAAGCACCAGCACCTTGTCAAGCTCATTCATGCGGGCATCACAGGCATCACAGGCATGCACATCCACTTGTGCAGTGGGCCGATGTTCTCAACCATGGGCTGCGGGTCTGCACCTGTGGACCCATACACTCCTGCCTATGCCTATGCCTCCACTGCTGCACACGCACAGCACACCCATGTCTCATCACTGCTGACCCTGCCCATGCTGTTCCAGTGAATTGCGCAGTGCAAGCATGAGTGTGCTAAGGCTGCCGCAACAACAGCAATAGATGCAGTTGGTGCAGGCGCAGGCACAGACTCCCAATGTTTGTGGCATGCCCATCCTGATGGTGCGGCACATGAACACGGTGTGAGTGTTGTTAGAGTGGGGTGAGTGCTGGGCTGGGAGAGGCAGGGAGGGTGGCTGCATATGGTGCTGCGCTGCATGCATGTTTTCACGTCCATCTCCATGCTGATGCTCAAAGGAGCTCTTGTGTCGTCAATGATGGAACTGACTGTGACAACATGTGTACCATACAGACCTGCCTCTGCCTATGTAGCTACACTTATAGATTCAAGGACACTATATATATAGTGACTATAGTGTAGTGGTTTTAATGTTTGACCCAATGATTGTGTGTCTAAGGATACAGTTCACGAGTTCGAATCCCCATGTTAACCACTATAGACGTCAATGAGTGCTAATCACAGTATAGACTATAACCAGATATGATAGTAGATCACTGTACTGATATAATATCAAATAATATAAGATAATATCATATGGCAGTATGTAATATAGTGTATAAAATGAAATGAGATACAATCATAGTTCCTACAATATGTCATATAATGTGTAATGATTCGAATGGTGGGTCATTACTGAGAATGTTACGGTTACAGTGCTGTTAAAATGTTTTCTCCAATTGCAGGCATACACATTCCAGTGGTAACATGTCACATTGCAATGGTGTGGGTGGATCACAACAGGAATTGCAACAGTTTGGCTTCATTACCAATGCATTGAAATCCCTCAGGCGCTTATGGTGATTCCAATGCATTGGAATCACTTGAAATCCCTAAAGGAAATTTGCGACATATGGTAGCCTTTCATTAATTGAATGCAAGGCCCACTTCATCAGGGCCTTCTCACCACTCCTTTGATACCTTCAGTTCTCCCAATGGCATCACTTTCTGCCTGGCTATCACATCGAAGAGTCTGCTGTGGGAGCCACATGACTATCAGCTTGAGGGAGCTTGCAAGGCCCATGAAGCACAATGTGTTCTCGGAGGTGATCATCTGGATAACCTCTTCTGGTGGCATGCCCAGCAGCGAAAACTCACACAGAGCACAAAGCACGCCCCACAGGTGTGTTGCTGACCCTGCACGGCTGCTCACAAGCAGCCGCATATGTTCATGTTGGACAGTAGATGGGTGGACCCAGCATCTGTGCTGGGCCTGCCAAGTGATCTTTGTAGGGGAGGCAGGAAACCATGTGGGGCACAGGGTGTGCCCTGCAGGTGTTGTTGACCTCACATGGCTGCTTTTGAGCAGCCATGTGCATTCACATTCAAGGGTGGGAGGTAAAAGGAGAAGGGCCAGGAGCGCACAGCTGTGCCACGGTATGTGTGCTTGGGATTGTGAGGGCCATTGAGTGCTCGTGGAGGTCACCAGTGGGTGCCAAAAAACTGATGCGGCCACTTTGAAGTGGCCATGTGGTGTTGCGCATGGTGGGCAGGGAAGGGAGGAGGAAGGCAGGTGGGAGTGCACGAGTGGGCTGCCATCAAAGCTCGATGGTGAGCAAGGGACTGCACGGTGTCAAAGAGGGTGTGGGTGTGTTGAGAGAATGCCTTGCTGCTGCTCACAAGTGGCAGCGTGGTATTGCATGTGTGGTGTGTGGGAGGGAGGAGGTAGGCCTGCAGAAGTGGCCAAGCAGGCTGCCATCAATGTGCGGCAGCCAGCAAGGGCTGTGCACAGTCAGAGAAGGTGGCAGTGGGCCTAGGGAACACATCGATGCTGCTTTTGAGTGGCAGTGCTGGGTTATGCATGTTGGGTATGAGAGGAAGGGCAGCCTGCCTGAAGTACACAGGCAAGCATGTACTCTCCGGTGGAGGCAGAATTGGCAAGCAGGAGGGAAGCAGCTATGGAGGAAGTGAGGTGGGGAGGTCTGTTGATGATGTACCTTGGGTCCTCGAGCCTTCGCACTCACTTTCCATACCTCTCCACTTCATTCCCTCTCCATGCTCCTCGCTCATCCTCCCAGTCCCATACAAGTTGTGCTAGCAACTGAAATGGCAATGCAGAGCATGCTCACAGGTTTGTTGTTGACCGCGCAGGTCTCTATTGGAGGTAAAGAGGTGGGAAGGTGGGCCCGCTTGGTGGTCCTGCTAATGGTGACGGCAAGGCATGTGTCACCTCACAAGGTGCAGTGTGCCTCCGGGGGTGATGGGGATGCAGTGCAGCTGCCATTGTGCAGTCGCACATGTTCTTGTTGGAGGGTGCAAGGTGAGATAGCAGGTCCGGCACTTGTGCCAGTTTTTGCTGGCAGAGTCAATGGAGTACCACACGCAAAGCAAGGTAATGGACTTACCTTTTGTGCTGCTCACACACCGCACTGCTGCATTCCAGCAGCAGCATGCATCCTCGTTGGAGGACAGGCAATGGAATGGTGGGCCCAGCACTTGATGCTGGGTCCACCCATGTGTCCCAGTGGCGGCAACCAGGCACAAGACATCAAATGCAACTGCTGTTGAGCAGTCACAAGGTGGAGGTCTTTGGTCAGGCACCTGGAGGCGACTCGCGAGGTGTGCTGGGCAAAGGAGGAGGAGGCGGACCACCATTGCAGTGTGGCTGGAGTCGGCTCAGCCAGCCACTTGGAGCCACCAGCCGGCTCCACGGCAGCCAGCTTGTTCCAGGATCGGCTCCGGCTTGGCTGGGCTTAAATCGGCTTGGCTGCCGGCTTAAGTCGGCTCGGAGCTGGAGCCGCAGCAACACTAGCAACTGCGCGAAACCAACCCGAGCCCGCAGCTTGAGACTTGATGCTTCCCCCGACCTTCCAAATGCAAAGTTCAGCACACCGGAATCCGCCTCTCCCCAACCGGTGTACTAGAACCAAGCATCAAAGTGCAAACCAAATATATTAACTTGTTCCCACCTCACTCCCGGAGCATCAGCAACCGCAACTTAGGAAGTGTATCCTTAATCCATGCCATACAAGGCTGTATACTATCGAAGAAAGGTCCTCTGCCTCTGCAGTATGCTGCGGACAACATGGCGGCCAAACCGGCCATTCGCCGCCATGCGCCACCCCAGTCAATTTCAATCGCCAATCGCCACCCCTGGCGGTTGCCAGGTGGCAAGCTGATGACCATTTGCCAACAACACTACCGTGCTGCCCACCGGGCGCTTCAAGTTAATAATGAGGCTCAGAAGGTGCACATCCGCGTCGCAGTGGGGTACCGTGGGGTTCCGGGGTCTCTTCGGCATGTGTGCAGGCCGAGTTGCGGTCATATCTCAATACAAACGCAGCTCCACTTGTCTACCTGTGGAGCGTTCTCGGTACGAACCAACGCAGCTGCAAATACACTCTAATGTCTCTACAGGTCAAGGTGCTCATATTCAAGTCCAACATGAGGGATGCACTCTTTCACAACTGGACTTACAGGTAGAAGAGCTACACATACTAGAAGTAGGGTTGTGCATGTGCAATAGAATCTCCTGATATATTCACTCCGATGGCCCGAAATGAGATTGCATGTCCTCTGTTAATGTACGTTGTGTCGACTGCAACTCGACATCCTGCTCACATGAGTCGCTGTTCTCCACGTACATGGCATGAATACAATGGGAACAGACCACAAAACATCCGAGCCAACAATCTCTCACCAGGAGCCAGAAAGTGCGACTGTCCCAAGGACCAGTAGAATATTGTACTTTATCTTTGGCACTTCCGAGATCATCCTCCTATGTTCTGCCACCGTGAAATGCAGAAACCCTGCAGTGAGCCCTGCCCAAGCAAGGGTTCCGCCGACAAAGTCAGCACTTCCCGAGACCTGGCACGGCGCTCGGGTCGGCACTCAGACCAACTGGACCACACTCACAGAGCTGAGCTAGAGCAATTGCAAAGCATCAGATGGAAGAGACGTCCCGGTTGCAAGAGAAACAACGCCCTGCGGCGAAATTAAGGGAGACACTGATCAACGTCTAGTAAGCGCTCGTACGACGAATACGTACTCACTCGCTCACTCTGTCTTAATTTCACCGCGGGGCGTTGTTGTGCCTATAAGTCATGTGCATTATGTGGTCTCTGTTCATCTTCAGGCACCGGTTCGCCCCCCGCCTGCCATAGATAGTGCCGGTGAGACCCCAGCTGATTCGGTAGAGTAGAGACGAATGCGAATCTTGCTGTGAGCTCACTCAAAGCTCAACCATCTACATGGTCCAATCCTCTACCTTCCGTACTTCTTCCGCCCGCCTCCTTGCCACCGCAGCACACTCTTCACCCCAAACTTCCTCAGGCCTCTTCCCACCCTGAAAGCACTCTTTCACATGTCGATCTGCATCCATCTCCTCCATCGCCACACAGTTCCCCAACGCCAGTGGCTGAGCAGGCTCCCACCGTACGAGCATAGGCCGCACCGGAATAACGAACGGGGGAATGACCGACCGGCCACGATGCAGGTCATCGAAGAGTAGACCGCACGCATCCTCGTCAAAGGGTAGTTTGCTGCGGAGGAGAAGGCTTACAAATAACAAGGAACGAGGTTGACTGAGAGTGCTTACTTGATAGTTTGTCCGGTGATCCTCTGCTCGCGACAGAGGAGGTCACGATACAGTCGCTCGTTGAGCTTCTTGCGGCCCTTGATCGGGAGGGGATTTGTTATCGGCTTTGCGGCGAGCTCGCAGAGGATGTAGGTCGCAGCGTTCAGGCCGAAGATTGATGGCAGTGGGCCTTGCATCGCCATGTTAGACGAGTACACCACTATGATGAGAAGTACGTACCGAGCACGGGAAGTATCCGCACCCGGAAATCGTCGAATGCACCCAGCTCCTTGACATTGCCCTTCTCAAACTCCTCGTCGGGCAGCGGCAAAAGCTTGACATCCCCAGGGACTTCAGTCGAGTAGACGACGGGAATCCCGGAGGACACGCCTTGCAAACGGAGACGTCGCCGGACGGATCGCGCAAGCGGGTCGTACATAGTGTTGGAGATGTCTGCTATCTGTATGCGCGTTGGGTCACACTTTGCGCCAGCGCCCATGGACGAGAAAACCTTGATGCCGTGATCGTGGCAATATTTGAGTAGGTCCACCTTCGTGGTGATGTTGTCAATTGCATCTAACTGGCACATTGGAGCGAGCTTTATTTGCCAGGAGGCGGACCCACCTATAACCCAATCCACGCCCTCAAGCAAGTCCCCACCCTGTTCCTTCCGCCAGATGTCTACCCGGGCATCGACCTCGACCCACCGTGCCATCTGCTTAACGGTCCGCTCAACAGAGTGCACCTTCGGCGTCCCCACGTCCGCCAGGATCGCAGTCGCGTGCCGGTTCAGCGACGAGAGCGTCACCTGGTCAAAATCTACTAGACGTATCTTAGAGATACCTCTGCAGAGCGCATCAGTCAGAGGGCCGAGGGCGTCCAGCCAGAGAGCGTACGATCTTACGAGCATGATGGCTGCCCAACTCCCCACCCCTCCACAGCCGATTACGGCAACGCTGCCCTTTCGTATTTTGGCCATCCCCTGCTCTCCGAAGAATGCGTAATTGCGCGCAAGCTGCTCCCTTATGAGCTCATCCTCGTACTGATAGTCTTCGTCTTGCCTCGATAGAATGCCCGCATCTCCATTGTGGCCCAGCGGTTTCTTCGGGACTCTGCGCTCGGCTTTAGGCACCTGAGCCGCATCTCGGTTCGCCAGCGACCGCTTGATGTCTTCGTCGAGCTCTCTCCGTTTTTGATACCTGTTGTGTTGCTGGTAGGCAGTCAAGAGCCCAGCGGTGGCTAATGACGCACCCAGTGCTGCCAGAACAAGTTGGGAACGATGTGATGAGACGTCGAGTTTCATGAAGGACTCAAGAAGGACCTTGATGTAGATGTCGCAACACCGCAGGGTCGAAGAAAAGGAATTTCCCGGCAATTTTCCTGCAACGCCTTGATACGACCGCAGGGGTTATTTAAGTGATCGATAACACCAAACATTGTACATGCGACGCCAGCGGCATTGCGGGCACGATATATGATCATACTAAGTCCCCTTGACCATATAATACATCATGTCTCTCCCTGCTGTCCAGTGGATACGCCGAACCCAGACAATGATTGCGTCACTGCGCTGTTACGGTAGATTCGAGGCTATGTGGTGAGTAGATCTGCTCAAATCCTCCTTGTATATATCAAGTTCACCGATTCGGAGCGCAACGTGGCTCGCTCGACATACTTTGCCAGTCCCTGGACGAGAAAACACCAAATATTCCACCACAATCACGCATTAGTCCATGTACAGCCCACCATTGACCGAGATGCACTGTCCTGATGTTATAACAATGATGGTCAGTTACCAATATTCCAGCAGAGCGCTAAATTCACCCACCTATAATAAAGTAGGTTTCCGGTTTCACCAGGTACGCCACAACGCTCGCAACCACATCGGGCGCTGCACCTTGTATTTCAGGCGGTATACGCATGGTCTATATATCGGAAACCACGCGCGTCAGATTCTGCACCCAAAGTCATCTGCACCGCACCCACCGCTCTGAGAGCGTCACCGTGACTACCTCCCATCTGTGCATCGAGGGTATTGGCCGCTGTGACCACTATATCAGGGGGCCTATGGGACAGCGTCACGGACGAAACGGCGCACTCATGGGCGTGTAGATCAAACCAGGGGCGTATGCATTCACTGTAATTTTGTGATCCGCGAGCTCAAGGGCTAGTGCAGGGTGTGATGGGCATCCACAACTGTCGGGGTAAAGTAGGCGTCCTCACCCAAACTTTGTGTCAGCCCTCGGACAGCAAACTTCGAGGAAGAGTACGATGCAAGTTGAGCAGACGCTGATCCCATGCACGGAATATACGTCAGTGGGATACATGAGCATGCTTGTGACGCCGACCTTGTTTTCCTAAAACGGAGGACGCTCCTTGTCACAGCATGAGTTGCTGTTGCTGTTGCCAGTTAACAGGTACGCCAGCTAGGACATACCGATGATTCGCCCGCCACCACCCTGCTTGATCATCTGCTTCGCAGCATGCTTGTAACACAGCATTGTGCCCCGTGCATTCACACGCATAACAGTGTCCCACTGGTCAACGCTCACTAAACAAAGGCCACGTCTATGGGCTGCCCTATGAATCGATGAGGGTATCGGACATACTCTCCAGTAAGGTACCCTTGGAAGCAATTCCGGCGTTTGCCACCATCTGCGGTGATGGACAGCTCAGCCCGTTGAGCTTCGCATGTTCACAGGACTCACCACATCCAGTCTACCGAGCTCTTGTACAACCCTATCAATCATCTGCACGACCTCAACTTCCTCGGACACGTCAGCTATCACTGCAATGGCCTTCCGGCCGTGTTTCTCGATGTCCTGGGCCAATGCAGATAACCCCTCCGCATTGGAGGAGATATCATTCACGCCGACGTCCAGACCCTCTTGAGCGAGCCTCAGCGCGATAACCCGTCCTATGCCCCGTGCGGCACCGGTCACGATCGCAACCCGAGGGCTGAAGGAGTTGTCGGAAGCCATGTTGCAAGTGGAGGGTAGTCTGCAGGCAGGGCTTGACGAGAATGGTGGGCGAGATGCGACGTAACGAACGGGTCCCGGCCACCCACGCGTGTATTTAGAGAACATCATGTTATCAGCGCTCACTGTAGACGTGAACAACACGAATCAATCTTGGTGCCCAATGCAAAGGTTGGGTCTTATCGCCCTGATGGAACCACGGCTTGTCAACTCTCCCATCAATTCTGGTGATAGCTGGGGTCCCGTTCAAGAAGTGAACAGTGGCGTGTGGGTATAGTTTTCATGGCACGAGGACAAGTACTTACAGGCGAAGCAAGGCTGACATGGTGCACTGGTCGCAGAGGTGCCCGGATGGCAAGCAAGGCCGCAGTACGCCACTCGCGAAGGCAAGTAGATTTTGAGGCGAAACAAGGCCGCATTGCGCTGGTCGCGAGCGTACAATGAGGGCTGAGGCCGTGGCACAACAGTCGCAAATGCTACACGAGCCAACGTTGGTGGGACGGCATACGACCGCTAGCGAGGGTGCGCAGCAAGGGCAGTACTTGCACGTACTGCAAAAGCGTCGGAGGCAAAGAATTAGGCCACATGCATACGCTGGAGGATCCAATCTGTGACAAGAGTGCACTTAGCCCTCGCTCCATATGATCTAGGAGAGCCACTCTCAACCGCACATATTGCGGCCTGGAGACGAATGGAACCTCCACAAGGAGGCACCGTACTGTGGAGATGGTCTCAGACAGTATGTACAACACCTGTCACCGCCAAGTCACCCGCTCTAGCCAATATATGGACTCAGTGCGTTATCTGCAGGCATATTAATCCAATGAATGTAGAGGGCAGGCTCACTTTTTGCGACATCATGACGCTCTCTGACATCCGCCAATCGCCTCTCACGTAGCTTTAAAGAAGTTGAACATCAGTGGAGTTGGGGAAGTACTCGCTAGCAGAGTTGCTTATATATTGAATTCAGTCAATCAGGTACAAATCAGAGTACGAATTCTGCCTCATAATGGCAACCGCCGAGTATAAGTAGCATCATCAGTGTGGTCGTTTCATCGGCGCTTAAATTGTATGTTGGAACGTGCATTCCGACCTACCCCGACTGGTAAATGAGGATGTGTGTGCTATTTACTACATCGATTTGCAAATAGCTAGGATATGCCTATATAAGTATAAGGTTGCACCGAGGAAGACGGGGAGATTTGCTCTTGTCGCATACGGTCAGTCGTGGACGTCCCGGCCCGTGCGTTGAACTGAAGTTGAGCTCGACGTGCTGCATCCACTGTCGTGATCAGGTTTAATGGCAGAAAATCCGATGTCTGACGGTGCACCTAAGCTCTAGCATATACTGGACGAGATCATAGTAGCTAAGAGTCGCGTTCATTGCTCGCAGACCTCGCTATCCCATCGCTCTTTGATGTCAAAGGCAAAGTCGGTTCGTCTCCGGTTACATCGTAGCTTCCAGTGCCTACAGAGATGTTGATGTCTTTTCGTGTTTCTAGCCGTGGTGACTGGCGGCGGGTCCGGCATCGGGACCATGATCGCCGCAGCGTACGTCCAGAATGGGGCCAAGGTCTACATAGCTGCGAGGAAGGAGCAGCAGCTAAAGGCCGTACGTACATCCCATTTCTATTCCTCGAGTTCGCTCGAGCTGACCGGTACTGGGTAGGTGTGCGACGCCCTGAACACGAAGGGCCCAGGGAGTTGTCATTACTTCGTTGCTGACTTGTCGGTGTGTTCGACTTTGAGAAAGCAGAGGTGCGGGTGGAGGATGTTCATAACGCTCTGTTGTATAGACAAAGGCTGGGTGCGATAAGCTGGCCGCGTCGATCAAAGAACGGGAGAGTAAGGTCCACATTCTAGTGAACAACTCGGGCACTTCCTGGGGCGCCCCTTATGACGAGTGAGTACCTCGTAAGCTAGCAAGGTACCCCTATGGCTGACTATATGCGCTCCGTGCAGCTTCCCTGAAGTCGGCTGGGATCGTGTCCTCGCCCTTAACGTCAAGAGCATATTTTACTGTTTGTCCTTTTACTTTCATCCTCCTCGCCAATACTCACACTCGGTTTTCTTTGCTAGTGACCGTCGCGTACGCCTTTCCCAGCCCTTGAAATGCATCACGTCTATGACAGTCTCACGTATTGTCGCAGGCTGACGGACGTCCTCGCAAAAGATGCCACCATACACGACCCGGGACGCGTCATCAATATTGCATCTACCGGTGGCCTTACCCCCATTGCATTCGATCATCGCGTGACCGGCAAGAGTGAGACTGGCCTGTGGAGCTGTCAGTAATATATGCATGCTGGTTGCTCGTGGGCCTGCTAAATCCGCATGGGTTCCTGCAGACAATGCGAGTAAGGCAGCGGTGAACCACTTAACAACCCAGCTTGCGTCGACGCTCGTCCCGCGGCACATCATGTACGGTCGAACCCTGGCTCTGCTGCCGTTCTATTTGCTCACCTCATGCACCCTCACGCAAACATAGGGTGAACGCGATCTTGCCAGGGTAAGTCCTACTCCCAATCATTGGCAGGGAATGAACAAGCCCCACACACGTTGACTGCGACAGGATCTTCCCGTCCAAAATGACCGCGTTCGGCTACCGCCAGCAGGGCGCGGATAAGATCAGCCAGCAGAACCCAACTGGTAAGTCCCTTTGCCCTCGCAGTTTCTACACCTCGCCTCACGCACCGGCCTCGCCATGCGGTGTACAGGTCGGCTTGGCGAGCCGCGCGACATGGCAGGTGTCGGTAAGTTGCTCGGTGTGGGTGCTCGCGAGTATGCTCATGGTGGACAGCTCTCTTCCTTGCGAGTCCGGCGGCTGCGTACATTACAGGAACGCATATCGTACTGGACGGCGGGGACGTAATCTCAACAAAGGCAAAGGCGAAATTGTGAGGTGCAGGAAGATCCTTGCAACCGACGTCTTCACACTTGGGAAGGCATGTGCGTCGTGCCAAGTTCTCAATGCTCCGATTAGCTCGACCCTGCAGTTACTTCTTGTATACTATATAGTCCTCGGTTGGATCCCCATCATAGAATGCATGAGTTTGGGGCGTACAGCAGTCAAAACGGCGAAGACAGTGTAGATTGACTACATTTGTCGTCGAGGCGTCTGATATCCATTGTTCTCGATGCACAACATGCCCTGTGCCTTTTAAGCCTACCCAGAAAGAGCTAGACCATATCAACCTGATGACTTTGTCTTGCCTTTCTCTTTCTCTTTCTCCTTCTCCTTCTCCGCCTTTTCTTTCTCTTTCTGCGCCTCCCTCTTAGCGATCTCATGTGCTGTATCATTCAGGCCCAATCTGTTTCGCGCAATCTACCAGCAAGCATATGTCAGTGGAATAAAAAAAGCTGCGGGTAGGATAAGTACGGACTTCAAAGGCATAAAATTGTATTCGCGTCACTGCAAGCAGGGGAATAATGAGCCAAGGGACATGGCACAGAGAGCACGTTGCACACCGAAAATTGTGTTCTTCTCCCCATACTCTTCCCGTGCATTGGTCCGCATGAGTGACCCGAAATTGTGGTCCTGCACCTTCGTCTCGTATCTATCCACAGCCGTGCCCGCCGCACACACGACCGAGGCTCGATATTAATGCATGTATAAGTTGTAGCGCACCGGGGCACTCACGCCTGGATGAACTTCCGCCATCGCTCCTTGCCCTCCTTGTTCTTCATCCACTCCTCGTCGATGACCGTCAATCTCGCGTAGTTGTCGTCCTTGAGCTCCGGAAACTCCGCCATCGTGTGCTCAAAGATCTCATCGTCGATCCTAACAAGCGCGGCCTCAGTGCTCCGTTTCGGAGACCATGACAGAGGTTCGGCGATGGCACGCGGGTGGAGCGGAGACGGGAACGGGTGGACTCACTTGGTGAGCCTGAGGTTCCGCGGGTTCACCTTCTCCAGGAGGTTCCAGTACGTCTGCAAATGCGATGAGGGCAGGCATGATGAGGAACGGGACGAGGGTGCGCACCTGGGCATGCTCGACCGCCTTCACAGCGAATCTACACGCTCCCGTGAACTTCAGCCATCCGCGAATGAGCTCTCGGGCACCCCGAGCCGCAGCTACTTACTGCTTTTCGATCTGTCCGTCACGACTGAGTGGCGACTCTAGTTGCGAGGGTAGCAAGTGTATCGTACCTCGACGAGATTTTGGGCGTTGTTTGGGTCGAACTGGGTCGGCCGTGCAGCCGCCATGGTCATTTGGACTCAGACTCCGATTGCAAGGCAATGTTGTAAGGTGGTGGTGGTGGTGGTGGAACTAAAGGTCTGTGCAGTGTGAACGTTGAACGTTCGATCGCAAACGTTCGAAAGTCCCACCTGGTGCTGAAGACAGCGGGCAATGTTGAGCCCGCGCATCGTTTTGAGTTCAATCAGACAACTAGTCATGACCGGCTCTGAATCATATGAACATCCCAGGTGCATAGAACTGTCTTGGTCACGGTGAGAATGGATTACAGGAGATACACTCTATGGTGGCCGACTATAATAGTGCCGTGCAGCTAATATACAACTAGGTGACCTGTTTGTGTAGCGATACATACCAGATAAACGGAACATGCATCTAAGATTGCCGCAGTGTGTGACATAGGATATGAAGACAAGTAAACACCGCTCACGCAGCGTTCTTGACGCCACCACCGAGCTCGACGCCAAAACGCTTGAGCTTCTCGAAATACTTTTGAACACGGCTCGCCACCTGCCGTGCAGTGCGGCGGCCTCCCATGGCCTGGGAAATCTTCGCCCACCTGTATACATCGCTGTCTCAGCATCTTGGCCCGGGTTAGGAACGGGAAGACACACCTATTCTTTGTTCCGTCTGGAATCTCCTCCAACAGCCTCTCAAGTAGATGCTGCTCGGACACAGACCAAGCTTGCTTGTATGTCTCCGACTTTGCCTTGCCTTTCTTGGACTCCTTCAGAGTATCGGGCGGAGCGTCATCCTCGTCAACAGGGGCCTGAGTATCCGGGAGTTCAGGTTCGGGTTCGATCCTCTTCACCTGCTGCTTTCCCCTCCCTTTGAGTCTAGTACCGCTGGATGAGGCAACAGAGACAGCATGTTCCTGAGCTTTTTGGGTCGGTCGGCGAGTACGGGTCGGCTTGTCGACCAATGAGGGTAGAGTAGCTTTCATCGACACAGGCGAGGCTACTGACGTC
Source organism: Fomitopsis pulvina (assembly GCA_964035675.1). NCBI lineage: Eukaryota > Fungi > Basidiomycota > Agaricomycetes > Polyporales > Fomitopsidaceae > Fomitopsis > Fomitopsis pulvina. The sequence continues at coordinate 866,403 of OZ037963.1, forward strand.
GCCGGTGTGTCGGCTTCCGTCAGTACAGCCTCTGAATGATCAAAGACCGACGGCACTTTCTCGCCCACATCATCATCGCAGTCCAGGGAAATATCTACCTCAGCACTCTCGTCCTCCTGGTCGCGTCGAATGAAGACTCCACACGACGCTTGCACCGGTCTGCGTAGCCCGGCAAATACAGGGACCGCGACGTCAGAACGGATACGCCGTTGCTTCAACTCACGGATCTTCTCCCGCTCAAGTGCGCGCCGGATCTCTTCAGGGTCGGGAAGGTCCTCTGGCTCGGTATCTGGATCGTTGAGCACGGCATAGGACGCAAGGATGGGGTCAACCATTGAGACACGCGCGTCCTTCACTAGCCTCTGCAGATCAGACAGTTCGGATGTTTGTTTGTGAGAAGGTGCAGTGCGCTCGGCCCGTGCACGGCGCAGGGTAGACGTGAAGTTCTTGAACGGCATCGGGTCTGTTCAATTGAGGAGAAGTCATGCTGACTACAGTCGTTGTCACGTACCACAAGACTGAAGGATGTCCCAGTCGAGCTCTTGGGCGACCGACGCAGTGATGTCCAGCTGTGCTGTGGATAGGTGACCAATCGTGCTGACCTGCCTTTGATGAATTCACAGCCAATTCTCCTTTTACCCCAGCTTACCTGCTCAAGAAACGTGTCCAATGCATTCTCCGGATGCGCGACAACACTGTCCCTCAACTCTCGCAGTCGCGTAATATCCTTCTGTGTCTGGCCTAGCAAGGCCTTTTGCGAGTGTATAAAGGCGGACAGCGCCTCCAAGCTACAGTCTCGTCAGTAGGGATGAGGTGTAGCCGGATGGTAACTCGTACGTTTTGGCGCGTTTTTCTTCCATCCTATCACCGACAATGTCATGGACGCTAGTGTGGAGTGAAGAGGGACGGGAGGTTGGTTGACGAGGGAGCGCTCAAGCCGCAAATCTTGGATTGGTCTCCACAGGGAGACCGGCGATCGTCCCCCAAGATCACGATGATGGACGAAGAACATCATGTTGGACCTGGGCGTTTCAGTCCGATTGCGCTCGCTCTACACTCCTCGGCTGCCATAACTCATTCCTGCTCAAAGCACGCGGCCAAATGGGAGGGACAGATGGTTGGCATACGCCGGTGATCCCGTTCTACTATATATGTTCATTGAGCTGTTGTGCCTGCCGTACGCGAATAACATACAGAGGGTATCCACCGTCGTTGGACTCCATTGGCCAGACTTAGTAATATGGCAGCAGAGTAGCAGGTGTTGTACCGCGGACTCGATGACCATCTGCGCACTACGGGCCTATGGCGACTGCTTGCAGGATGACTGGTCCATTCGTCCCCATGCTGCATGGTTAGGAGCGCGGCCCTAGATCGTATGGAGCGAGGGCCAGCTGCACTCTGACGGCAGGCTCTCCCCTTAGCATGTGGCCTGATTTGTCGCCTCCGGTGCCTTTGCGGTAGGTTTTCCCTCGCCTCGCTTCCTTGCCAGCGGTCGTATCCCAGCTTCCAGACGCTGGCTCGTGTCGCCTTTGCGACTAACGAACCACGGCCTTGCTCCGCACTGCAGGTTGGTCACCCTCACGACCAGCGTACCGCAGCCTGGTTCCGCCACCGTCTTGCTCCGTCTTGCCACCCCTGCGAGCAACACGCCGTCCTTGCTTCGCCTGTAGGTACTTGTGCACGTACCATGAAGCCACACGCGGATGTTACCGAATGGGACCGTATGTCAACAGGTTTGATCAGAGAGATGACGCGGTTCTATCGGGCGACAAACCCAGCCTTTGCATTGGACCCTCTGAAAACCATGATTGATTCATGCTCATGTCGTGGTCACGTTTAGAGTGAGCGGGGCGCGCAGGCTGGGCAGCGGAGAGAGATGTGATGTGCATCATCATTGCGATCGTCGCGACGCACTGCACCCTGGCAGTGGGCGACGCGTAGAAGTACCTCATGAAGTCTGACGTTTATCGCATCGTTCCCAGCTTGCTTTGGCAGTGCTGGGTGCGTCATTGGCCGCCGCTCTGCTCTTTATCACCCGCTAGCTACACAACAGGCACCGAGATCTGAGAGAGCTGGACGAAGAGTTCAAGCGGTCGCTAGCGAACCGAGACGCAGCTCAGGTGTCTATAACAGTCGTGAAGAAACCACCGAACCGCAACGAAGATGTGCGTATTGCAGGTGCCAAGGGGGCAAGACGAAGATTACCAGTACGAAGACTAGCTCATAAGGGGGCAGCTCGTGCGGAATTATACGTTTTTCGGGGAGCAGGGGATGGCCAAAACACGAAGGGGATGCACTGCTGTAATCGGCTGTGGAGGTGTCGGGAGCTGGGCAGCCATCGTGCTCGTAAGATCGTACGCTCTCTGGCTGGACGCCGTTGGCCCTCTGACTGATGCGCCCGGCAGATGGACTTTGACCAGGTGACGCCCTCGAGGGCGGGGACTTACTTGAATGCGGCTTACTTGAGGGCGTGGACTGGGTTATAGGTGCGTATGCCTGCTGCCAAATTTCTCTCGTACTCAGTGTGCTGGTTAGATGCCATTGCCAACATCACCAAGAAGATCGATCTGCTCGAGACCAAAGGTTTCTCCTCTAAGGGCGCGGGCGTGAAATATGATTCAATGCGCATTCGAATGACAAACATATCTGACGGTACGTACGACCTGCTTGCGCGATCCGTCCGACGTCTGCTTTTGCGGGTCGGGTCCTCCGGGATCCCCATTATCTACTCGACTGAAGGCCCTAAGCTTTTGCTGCTGCCCGAAGAGGGTTTTGAGAAGGGCAATGCCAAGGAGCTGGGTGTGGAACTGACGGTGAATCATCTTGCGACTGGCACTGCGGACTAGTATTTCATTCTGCTAACGATTTTCACGCTAGGTCAGCTTATGCTGTGCTTCTGACGATACAGTCCATGATATTCGGACACTATTCGATGGGGACTAGAGCGCAGAAGTCAAGCTCATGACTCGAGGTCGATTGAATACATCCAAACCATACGACCCTCATTATGTATTCCGACACTCGTCTCTCTGATGTTTCACGCACGGAGGAAATAGGCCTGTGACTTAGTACAGGTCACGTAGAGCTTGGCACAACGTGTCTGACTCTGTGTTCACTCCCTCCTGAATGACTCTTCCGTGTGATGTCATCTGTCACTTCTCACTGACTATCCTGCAGAATTGTTGTCACGGCAATGCTGTCTTAGATCTCCTTTTGAACTGTCTGATGCATGTGCCAGTGGCGGCGGCCGAGGGCGTCCAACTCGCATTTGAACGAGACAGTTGGACTGATATGCTTGATTTAGTCGCAAAGCAACACGTAGAGCTGCAGGCTCAGGCTTGGATACCAGTTGGAGTGAACTCGCACACTCACAAAGGCAACCGGCACTCTCGAGTTACCCCTGCAGAATCACGGATACCTCGTCGGGACTAATGTCACCGACATCCTAGCCCTCGGGCCAAGTATCGTATTCTCCGCCTGCGGCATCCTAAGCCGCCGACTTCTACTTATGTCTGGTACGTTCTGTCCCGTCTCCGACTGCAGCGGCAGCTCATTTCCGCATAACGATCGCACACAGGATCCCCCATGTTCGCTGTCGTGTTGACCTCCTGTTCTGGCGCCGCTGGGAGATGGTGTATTTGCACCTAAATCGACTGCACGCAAGCTCTGAATCCCACATGGCATGGTATCTATGTGCTTCCCATTTTGCTGCTGGTCCATGATCAACACCTGTGTGCGTGGGCGCAACTGGCGCGACTGCCCCGCATTGCTTGCACACTGATCCGGACAACGCAGACGGCACCCGAGTAGGTGCGCGATGCACTTGTCAGGATGTTAAAACCTACGTGTGCCCTAAACCCCTCAGTTTCGATTGTCCTTCAACTCATCGTCTGCTTCTCTCCTCCCTGCTTCACTGAACACGCACACTGCTATTCTCTTCGATATCGTGGCCCTTGCCACCATGGCATTCGCCCGCCCCGCCCCTCGGGCCTCGCCGGCCGCCTCGCCCTGCGCGGCGCAGGCATTCGTCAGTCCAGGCCTCTGCAGACTGTCGGGGATATTGAAACCCCGACGTGTTGAATGTAGAATACTCGTCCATTTGGGCCGGCACTGTGTGCGAGTCTGCAGCAGTATGTCCATCTTCTGCAAACTGAGCGAGGAATTCGGCCTCATGTACTAGTACTGAAACCTCGATGTAATGAAACAGGGAACCTACAAGTCTGTGACGGGTACCATCGTTGTCCCAACGTCGAGCACGTCCGCAGGTGGTTTTGGGACCTATTCTGCCTCTGCGTGGGTCGGCATTGCTGGCGACACCTGTGACACAGCAATCCTTCAGACCGGACTCGACTTGACCGTCTATGCTGGCACGGTTACGTACAACGGTGCATCTTAATCTGCTCTACTCTTGTGGCCCACCTGACCGTCTGACATCATAGCGTGGTACGAGTGGTACCCCCACTATGCGTACGATTTCTTGGGCATCAGCTTCATCGCGGGCGACACCGTCAACCTGACTGTGATCGCGACATCGAACACGTCTGGCACGGCCGTCATCGAGAACTTAAACACCTGCCAGACCGTGACGCAATACCTCACGTCCCTGTACTATGGGCTCTGCGGACAGAACGCCGAGTGGATCGACGACGACTACGAAAAGGACGACTCCCTCGTGCCGTTCGCCGACTTCGGCACGATCACCTTCGCTGACGCGTCTGCGACCACCGACACTGGTTCTGTTGGCACTAGTGGGGCTACCCTCCTTAACATCGAGCAGGACGGCGTGGTATTGACATCAGCTCCGGTTGGCCCGTCTTCTGTCACAGTGGAATATGTGTAGATGCAGGACGCAAGACGATGGCCCTGATAAGTATGATATATTTCGTGATGTCAGTATAGAGGAAAGGGCTTGTTACTCCGGGGGCGTGAAGGCTTTGGGACAGTGCGAGTTTGTGATTTAGGTTTGCAGCTCAACTATAGTAGGTGCCAGTCAACTTGAATGGAATGAGAGACTTTCATCTCCATATATATTGAGTATGTGAACTAGACGACCAGTCTACCCTTTATTGTCCGCCGCATCCTGCACTGCGTTCCTTCCCAACGTGCTAAGTGCTACGGTACGTACAAGTAACTGGCGACATGGAAAGTAGTATTTGATTTTGAGTGCGATATTGAATATGAGGTATTGCCGCCTATCACGAGGACGTGGGAATGCATTCAACGCGCACACGTGATGGGCTACGCCAAATCAACCAAACCGAACCACAATCACCCTCTCCTGTTTTCTCGCTTACTCCGTCACTCCCTTATTCAAGTGTCCTTTTTGACGAATCAACGCTCTACAACGACTTAAACGAAGTTACGCCTCTCAACGAAATCACGCCATCGTACGTTGTGAACGCCACCTCAGCGGTTAGCCCAAGTGCTATGGCCACTACCACTCAAATTTTGTACAACTCTCCCGCCTTGCACTCCTTAAAGCGCGAACAGCTAGTTGGACTGTGCAAGACACACTCGATTAAGGCGAACGGCAAGAACTCAGAGCTCATCGCTCGGTTGAAGCAGCATGCGCTTGAGCTCGGGACAGACACCTTCCTTGACTTGATGGGCAAAGAGGGGCAGAAGGAAAACAGAAAGTGAGTGCGTCGATCACACAGCTCCGGGAATGCGACTTTGGTGGTGGGATGGAAGGGCCAATGGAAGGACGGGGCTCTGGCGGTGAGCCCAAGACAGGCCTGCGTTGGGGACATTAGTTTGAACGAAGGTTAGAGCTGCACCCACCCCAGCAGTATCGGCTGTGTATCCAAGGAAATTGCGCGTGATTGTTCCTTTACGTCACCTTTCATCGCTTCTTAGATGTCTGCTGTCCGCCCTTATATGCGATGCTGACCATGCTCATGACTTTAGCCTGAATGCATTCATAGTGCAGATGCCAAGGCCCAGCGAGCAATGGGAGATTGTCATGGACGATATCAAAGAGCTCCCGGAACCTTCTCTGGGTACGATTTCCTCCAAAGGAAGTCTCGGCAGCAATCGAGGAAATGCAGAGGAGTTCGGGTCGAAGAGTAAGTACTTCTTGCTGGCTCGGGACCGGTTTTACTTGTGTTACGTCTTGGTCTCTCCTGCCCTCACCTGGATTTTTATCTGGCCTAGTGCTGGGCGATGCAGTTACACGTTTGATGGCGAGTCTCATCGGGTAAAGCCCATTACAGACGGGCCGCGCTTTGTGCCCGCGTCTGGACGGTGCATGAAGCAGCTGTGGCGGGGGTGGCGTCTACCTTCATATATGGCGAAGGGCTGCTTGCTGCCTGCTCCAAGTCTTTCCTGGCGGTGTAGTCTGTCATACGCGTCTGCCATTCAGCACCGTCTCGACCGGGACTCTGGGAGCATCAGCTGAGTCCCATGATAAAGACGTAGAGTGGGCGAGTGCTGCGCCTGTCGGTGGAAACGACATGCCCTTTTACCGCATACATGTATATATCTTGGGAAGGTAGTATCCCAAGAAACATTGTAAAGCGGAAACCAGGTTCGAGCACAACGCTATCCACGGTCTTTGTCCCATGAAGTGTGAGTGTGAATTGTGGTCCTGTAAGGAGACAGAGATTGGTTGTTCTCTGTGTCACTTCCTGTCTGGGCAGATGTCATAATGCCAGCAGCCGTTCGCGGAGTGCATCCTCGTGGTTCATCGATCGCTGACCGCTCGCGTCTTCCTAGATTCAACTATCTCTTCCTCCCTCCGCACGCTGACTACATCCCTCGGCATAAAGCGCACCTCTAGTAAAGCAAACAGGACCCTTGACAAGCACGCAGTGCCCTATGATGACATCCCGCAGTCGGACGCCCTCCCACAGACCGATGGGGGCATGCTTAGCACGCCCGATGTCGAGGCCCTCAAGGCAGCCGCGCGCCAGGCGGCAGATCTGGACGAGGATGGTGATGTCTCCATGTCTGCGCCTGTCCCAGGCAGCCCGTCCCGCCCAGGGGCACCCGCTCCAGCGAACGCCCGGTTGAGCATGGGTCAGGGCCCGACGACGACGATCCGATTGATCAACAACGCGCCCCAGTTCGCGCACGAGGCACCGGGCACGCCCGTGCTCCCCGCTTTCGATACCCAATTCGACCTCATCCTCGGTTCGCCGAACCCGACCGCCACTCCCGGGCGGGTCGTCCATTGCTGGCCCGCCTCGCCTTTGGGCGCGCCCGAGCGATTGTACCCCGCCGTACCCTTTGAGGATATGCACCCTCTAAGATTTGACGTCGGCGCCAAGGCAGCGCAGAATATGGATGCGAATATGCCCGGCGGCCTGACTGATGCGGAGGCTACCCAGGCTACTCCCGTGAATGGGTTGAAGTCCGATACGCCCCTGCCATCCAAGCCCGCTGACGCACTTGACATCTTCTCACCCATGCGATCTACCCAATCGAGCGCCCTTCCAAGTGTCTATGCCGACGAGGCCACTAACGCTGATGTCGCGTCGACGGGGAAACTTGCACTTCCAAGAAGCGAGCCTTTCCTGTTCGGCTCGCCACTCCCGCGGTACAGCCTCTCAAACAAAGAATTCAGCGCAACAGGGACTGCGCTTGTGCAGGATTTGATGCGTCGGATCGAGGAGCAGAACAAGGGTAAGGATCAGGAACTTGAGGAGAAGGCCGAGGGGTTCAGCCCAGTTGCACCTATTTTCACCCTGATCGATGCTGCGAAGGGGCGAGATGCGGACAAGCCGGCCGACCGGTTCACGAAGGCACACGAGCAGCATTTCGGCAAGATGGATTCGATCGTGAACCACTATGCTGCGCGCCGCCCTGCGCAACGCGCGGTGGGCGCCTTGAACAAACGAAAGTCGGATGTGTTGGGCGCCCCACCTGGTGCGAAGAGAAAGAGTGGCGCTGCGGGTACGCGTGTGATCAGTACGGGTGTGCGGAAGAAGAAGACTGTTCCTGGAGGCTTTGGCGATGACGAAGATGAAGACGAAGAGCAAGAAGAGAACGAGGGGCGAGACGAGGAAGACGAGGAAGAGCGTTTCGAGGATCGTCGCGCATCCAAGCGCTTTCGGGTATCCGAACTCGACGATGTGCACACGACCAGAGGAGTCACCATTGCTCCCAGCGGTGTAGTCCACGACGGCGGAGTCGATGACGCACGCAGACAGAAGGAGAGAGAAGCGATACGCAGAAAGCTCGAAGCCAATAAGGCGAGACGACGGAGTAGCCGTGGTAGAGTCAGTATTGGTGGTAAGGCAGCGCCTCGTGAGTTGACTCTCGTCCTTCAAACCATTTCCAGATTACCTGACCAGGTCACATTCACGTTCTAAGCTAAGCCGGCCCGATTCGGCTTCTTCGCTTCTGCGAAGTCGCTCGTTAAGAACGTTCTTAACATGGGAGCGACCACAAGCAAGCCCACTCCTGCCACAGGGTCCAGTATCCCAGTTGCCAAACCAACGCAAACCACGAGCGTCGCGATGCGACCTTCCGTGACCTCAGCCGCCAAGCCCCCCACTGTCAAGGAACCCAACACGAGCAGCACGACTTCCGCCGTACGCAAACCTTCTGTGTCTGCGCCTCACAGACTTCAGAAGTCAAAGCCCGAGTCCGATCTGTCAATTTCGAAGGGCGATGTAACGATGAAGTCAACGTCTTCGAGGAGCTCACACGCGCAGTCCCGCGCTCGTATACCATCGTTCGCCAGTCCCATAACCAACCCAGCTACTTCTAGGTCCACTACATCCATTAACACGGGTTCCGCTGCATCTAGGATTCCTTCGCGGCCTAGCTCTATCGCGGGCGCATCCTCTATAGGAACCCGAGACAGCCTAGCGTCGAGGTCCCAGGCTTCGGTGTCTTCCGTCGGCACTAGACGTAGTATTGTTACGACCTCGGCGGCCAGCACTATCAACAACACCAGGACATCTCTGAATAAGGATGGTGACCATATGGCACGCAGCAGGACTTCATCCCTGATGGCTCCCACTGCCAGTTCCTTAGCTAAGGCCACTGTCAGAGTCGGGATCAGTGGGAGGGCATCGGGGCTGCCTTCGGTTGTGGAACAACCCGCGAAACGGATCCAGCGGAAATCCGCTATAATCGCAGCGAGAGCATCGAATGCCACCGCAAACAGCCCTCAGTCACAAAGGTCGCCACGACCGACGCGGATCTTTTCTCGGCCACTGACGGTAGACACGTTCTCAAGTCCGGCCTCGCGGAATAGCCCCACGCCGTGGCACTCGTCACTCGCTGGCGTTGCTGCTGCTCTGGCGAGTCCGTCCCGTATCCCCAGGGTGGCTATACCGCCAAAGCCGAAGGGACTGGTTGCTAGGAGGCCACGGATCTCCCGCACGCGCGTCATCGCAAAACTGGGCGAGCAACGAGGTGGAGCTGGACAACCTGCTCCTGCACCTGCTGTTCTGGCACCCGCCGCGCGTACGCGGTCGAGCGTAGGCGCGAGGAAGTCGCTGGGAGGAGTGAAGGCGGGCCGCGCCAGTGCTGGAGGCGAAGCGGCGAAACTTGCTGCGAAGAAGAGGGCGAGGCAGAGCGAGTATGCTCGGCGGCGGAGTCGCGCAAGCGGAGGGCGAAAGTTCTTGGGACCCTCTGCCGCCAATGACGACGCGATGAATGTTGATGACTGATTCAGGATACGGTAGCGATCACGGTGAGTATATGCGGTATGTTTGTCACGTTTCATGAGTCTCCGAGTCTCCCTTCTGAATTCCGCTAGGTATGGACTCATGAAGTGTATGATGGGTTTTGTATGCAACGTTAGACTGTCTCGGTATCATATGTCTAGCTGCCGGTTCAGCAACTGTATTCGCGAATCCTGCGAGGAGGGTGCGAGACTGAAGGAGACAGTGCAGCAATACCTGACTATGGTGTCACGATACTGACGCGCGAAAGTGGCGAGGAACCTTTCTACTAGGTCATGCGTGACTAGCCTCGACTAGCCCGAGGAGATGCCCAAACTCAGTCGTCTGGCCAACGACTATCTCAACAATTTATGTCTTGGTTACGGCGCCATAGACCTTCTACAAAGTCTGTTGGGGGAAGACCGGGAGTGCTATGGATAGGTCCATCATATAGTCACACTCAGTGTCGTCACTGTCGTAGCCCAACGCCTCCACGGCAGATCCTAGGGGCCCGAGATCCTGTAACGCCGCCGTGAGTGATGTCTTGGTATTTGCTCATCCAGCGGCCCCTGATTATGCTTTGACAGCGACCATGCCCTACGATCTCCCCACCGAAGTGTGGGAGCGCATCATCGACATTGACCATCTCTGGGCTCGCTTCCTACGCTCTGGGCCTGCACGCAAGTAATGTGTAAAGTATGGTACTCCAGGTGTCTCTCTCGCCTTACTTGAGACGGCAGAGGCGTTGGCACCCCAGATTCCCACCGAACGGACAAGCTGCCGAAGTATCCTTGCCAAGGCGTGTGCCTTCGCGCGCCTGGTGAGTCGTGTCGAGCCGACGAGATGAAACTGGAACCATCCCCCACCTCGCGACATTCATGCTTGGGAAGAAGCTTCCCACAGCGATATCTGATGCGCCGACTGGCGCGCTAACTGGCAGCCGTCCGCACCGCACCGCACCTACCACGCCGCCTTCGCTTCTGTGACGGACGTTCAGCAGTCTCGCTGTCGCCTTGTCAAACGTTACGACTCAGGCGGATCGTATAACACATCGTTCGGCGCTATTTCAATACCGCTGCTTTCCGTACACAGGCAAGCTCAATGAGGACGATTCTCATGGGCGGGCCCAGGATTTCTCGATTGTTCCTGCGGATGTTATGCGAAGTCATCATCGGATGGCACCAGGCCTGCCGTATCGAGATTGGGGCTGACGAGATGACATGCTCCCTCAGTGCTGCAAGCGACAGAGGCCGCCTTCCCTATGGCTGGAAGCCATGGAGGTGGATCCGAGTTCTGTTGCAGACAGCACCGATAAAATGTGGAAGACACTCTGGTACAACAAGTGGTGAGTAGCCATTCTGCCACTCCCGAGACATGTGTCTGGCCGCAAGATAGACAACTGTCCTGCAATCTTATCATAATTCCCCTTCAGATGACTCTCGAGCACCTGACATCATGGTGTACAGTGCGAAAGGTGTTTGGTGAGTGCTCAGTTCACGGGAGCCCAGAACGAGGCTCGCCAGCGAGGCTGTATCACGGGCTGCTGTTAGTCCGATACGACTTATTGGTCTCACGCTAATTCATTTACAATTGCTGATACACGTCGTGAGCAGTACGACAAACAGTCCAAGTGTCGGACTACTGAGCGAGAAGAGCCCCTCGGATAGCCACTTGTTCAGCGATTCCCTTTCTTGCCAGCATTTCATAATGCCACCTGTCCCGCAGCCCTAATCAGTAAAGGGCCAAGATTCAACGAAATGCTCACTTTTTGACGGAAGGGAAGTCCTTCTCCACGTCCGCGCCATTCAGGCCGACCAAGTCTGGGCCGAACACATAGAAGTTCCACCTAAAAAGATGCCTGGAGTTAAGTATGCTCCTGAACCCACTTCGCGCGACGACGCACGGGATGAACGAGATGTCAGCAATGGTGCACTTTCCGCCGACGAGCCATTCCTGCTTCGAGAGGACGCTTTCGAGGACGCCGAGGACACGGAGAATCTCCTTCTGGTAACGTTCGATCGCACTGGGCAGTTTCTCGGGGTGGCGCCTCGAGAACCACACCGCCTGACCATAGTAAGGGCTATAAAAAAACGACATCAGCTCGAGGCCTCGCATCGGCGTAGTATGCTGGCGGCATGCGCACCCCTGGCCGGACGCCTGGAAGAAGAGCCACTGGATCTGAGTGATCTTTTCCTCGAAACCAGAAACGGAGATCTTGCGCGCGGTGTCGTACTTTTCGACCAGATAAATGATAATAGCATCAGACTCCCTGCGACCAGAATTAGTTCGCGACTCAGCACGTTAGGAGTGAGTAGTCGGCATTGCAGACTGACCAGACGACAAAGTCCTTGTTCGAGTGGTCGATCAACGTAGGAATACGGCCGTTAGGGTTGTACTTTGTATGTTCAGGAGCCTTCTGTTCCCCCTTATCAATGGCGAGGTATTTGGACTCGAACTCCAAGCCCAGCTCTGCTAGTACGAAGGCAACCTTCCTGCAGGTAAGTTGAATATAAGCTGTCTGGCGAAACGCCACGCTGGGATTGAGAACGATGTACTCGCCAGCCGTTCGGACCAGGCTCGTGCGTGAACAGTGTGAATTGCTTTCCGTGCGACATGTTGAATGGTGTGCTGGACTTGTTTGGTAAGTAGTAGAGAGGTCACGGTGGAACCGGTCTGTCTCTTATATAGCTGATAAAAGAGGATTGCAGACACATTCTTATCAATCCTCCATCGTTCAGTTCTGTAAGCCGATGGCGAGTTGTCTTGGTCAGCGACATATTGGTGATGCAAGGAAAATGACCCAATTCGGAAGCGCCCATTTAGGTAGGTTTTATACCGGATATGGTAACTTCCCGAATCCATGTTTTCTTCAGGTCTGTCACGGTCACACAGGACTGGTGGATTGGTTTGATTACTACAATACTG
>OZ037963.1:1504991-1574991 GCA_964035675.1 Fomitopsis pulvina
CCCCCCCCCGCGTCCTGCCAACGCCGGCCTGGCCCCGGGGGCAGTCGCACACGCGTGCGAAGCGGGCGGCGAGCTGAGATTCGCGCCGGGCGCGGTTGCCAGGTGGGTCGCCGCGTTGTGCGCGGCTGGGCGACACGCGGTGGCGTGGTATGGTTATGCTCAGGGCGGGGCGGGGGAACGGCCCGGCCCGCGGTGAGCGCCCCCTGGACGCGAGAGCTGGGTGCGACCCTGGCTTGCGTGCACGCGCCCTCTGCCGGCGGGCGCCCTGCGCTGCACGCTCGACGCTCGGGGGGCGGCGCGCGCGGTCCTGGTCGGTGCCCCCCCCCCCTGCTGCTGTGCTAGTGGGCTCAGAGGGCGGCGCCACACGCGCGCGCACGCCGTACCACGCGCTGACTCACTTCATCAGGGTCTAGGGTGCCCACGCGTGATGGTGCTGCCGCGAAGCTGCGACGCGGCGTCGGGCGAACACTTCTGTGCAGACACGCCAGGCGCCCCCTGGGCCGTTGCTGCCATCTCGCCACGCAACGCACGCCAGCCCTGCCGTCCGGCGCGTGCCGCAAGCACGATCTCGAGGGTGGCGCGTTTCAGCGTGTGCGGTGCGGTGCGCGCGACCTTATCCTCCCTGGGGATCCTGACCACCCGCGGATGACGATGACGACGCTGGACCCTGGGCGCCACCGCACGCCCTCCTCGCGGGCAAGAGGCTATCCCCTTTTCGGACGTACGCCGTGCACGCTCGCTAACGCCGCCCCAGACCGCGCGCAACGCGACGTGATAGCCGAATAGGATGGAAGAGGGCCTGCGCCAGCGCCAGCGCCGCACCGCGAACCCCGTGACAGCAGCCCCCCGTGCTCGCCTGGGGATCATCCCCTGCTCCTGTGCGGCGTGCGCGCCCGAGCCACACTGGACCCAGCCCAGGTGGGCGACGCCAGATACGGTGTGTCGGACCCTGCCACCGTTATTGTTATTGACAATCGTCGCGATGAGGCTGCCTGCGCACACAGCGCCAGTGCGTGGCGGCTGCGGGCGAGCACTGGGGGCCCATCTCGGGGGGTGGGCGCGAAAGGCGCGAACTTGGTGGAACTCGGGCCGCACGCCTGTTGGAGGGCGCGCGGCTTCGGGAAATCCGGTGGCGCCACGTCGGTTTGGGGAGCGGCGAGGACCTACCTGGATTGCGGGCTGGATTGGGTGCGCGGATCGCCTTCTGCCGCCCCTTGCGACCCTGCGCTCGCTGCGGCGATGTCCACGCGCGATGGCGCCCGCGCGCTGAGGTGGGAATGCTGGACGCTGCAGCAGACACTGGCAAGACCCGTACCCTGCGCGCGACAGTCTGCCAGCCCCGTGGCGTAGCATTGGGGCGCTGCTGCTGCGTGCGCCGACTGCCGATGACGCTCGTCGCCCCCACGCGTTGCGCCGGTCTGCACGAGCGCAGGATCCGGCGACGAGGTCATCGGACGCTCTCGCGGCGACACCTTCACTGTGCTCCGGGACACACACATTTTCGGAATAGCAGCCCCAGTGTCTGAGGCGCGTCTCGGTGCAGTACTAGTCCCCATGCTGCACGAGGCGACGCACGGCGCGGTAAGTGGCATCCCTGCTGATATCACGCGTGGCCGCTCAGCACGAATATTAATGAGCAGGCTGGACGAAGCTGACGCTTCCTAACTGGCAGCCGAAAATTCACTGTGCAACCAGGGTATCCATCTGACTTGGGAGGACAATACGCCTGAATTCCACTTGCCTTGTCCCTTTCACGACAACACAACGTGGCCGTCTTATTGTCCTGTCGTCGCCAAAGCTGCATCGATCGAGGTCAGAGCGGCCCGCGGCCGAAATCGAACAAAGCACACGACTGCTGCCTGAATGAGCCACCAGCGAGACGGGCCAAAGCGGTGGCCATCCAAGCGTGGTGGCGGGCCACAATGCATCGGCATAAAAGGGTCCGATCAGATGTCGCGCCCGAGTTGAATTGTTCTCTCTCCTTAGTCGACCCCGCACGCTGCCCTTCTTACTCCTCTGCTCGCGATGGGACTGAAGATACGCTTACCGGCAAGATACGAGAGGGCGGCAAGCGTCGAGCCCGAAGACAGGCCAGTGGACGTCACGGACGACGGAGATCCATCGCAGCCCGGCAGAAACGCCCCCTCGCGCCGAGCGCCGTCTCTGAATGGTGCGGACAAGAGGAGAAGGCGGGCGTCCAGCTGCGAGGCGTCCGCACACCAGAAGGGCGAGCCCAGTCGACACGGAAGATCCGACGTGTTCCCAGACAGGGCGGCGCTTCCGCCGATCCGGTGGTCGCCGCCGCTGCTGCAGAGTCTGAGGCAGCGAGGCATGTCCATCGTGGCACGGGCCGCGGACCCCAGTGGCAAGTGTTTCCTTTAGCAGGCTAGATCGTCTCGCCTTCCGTGCTCAGACCCGATCAACGCGGTAGCATGGTCCTCACGCAGGCACGACGCGACGTGGCTGGACCCGCCGACCCTGTATCGCATTACGAGGGACGGTGCGGCGGACTTTAGCCTTTGGGCTGCCATGGAACACACCCTGTCGGAACAGTGAGCGCGTTCGCCCCAGCCGAGTTGCCCGCCTGAGTGAGCGTCCACAGCCCCGCCGTCAGGGATGCCCGCGTCCTGGTACCCTGCGTGATCGAGCGATATGTGAGGCTTTGGCTCCAGCTTCTGCGTTCGGGCTGACGCTAAGGAATCCTGACAGCTGGTCGACCTCGGTGCGAGTCTCGTCGACGACACATCGGGGCTCCACTACACCTACGTGGATCCGGCGCACGCTGAGGACCCCAGACGGATGGGTGCACAGGCGCTGACGCTGGTCGAACTGTTCGAGCGGAAATACGGGGTAGGACGAGAGAAGGTGGTGGTTTCGGTGCGTCCCGTTGACCGCCCCGCTGCGCGCGCACGCGACGTCATGCCTTGTTTGGTAGATCCCGGCCACCGAGGCAGGTATACGCGCAGCGAAGGCGCTGGCGAGCGATCACGGCGTCCGGACGAATTTGACACTCGTATCCAATGTGGCGCATGCATCCGTGTGTCTGGAAGCCGGATCGAGCACGCTCACGGTGGATCACAGCAAGGTGGGTCGTTTCCGAATTCGTGCGTCACATGGGGCGGGGGGGACGACGACGGCCCTAGGTGCTCCGAGGTTTAAAATCGTGGTCGGCCAGAACGGAGTCGAGCCCGACCGAGAACTCGGCGTGGAAAGACGTCTGGGCCCTGGGCGCCGCTTCTATCGACATCAAGGCCATAGCCGCATATCTGCGTATGCACAGCCCGGACACCACGCTATTGGTTGTGGAAGTGAGAGAGGTGAGACGAGCTGTCTGTCTGTCGTTGGTCTCCGGCAACCTCACTGACGCATGGGGCAGCTAGAAGACCTGGCGGATCTGGCGGCCGTTGGTGGCGTGGTTGTGAACGCAAGGGACTGCCAGAGGATGGCCGAACTCCGCATACGACTGCGGGACGGCCCTGACGAAGACGCGGAAAGCAAGGCGCGCGAGACGCCGTACCCCACGACGTATTTGTCGCACAGCAGCCGTGGTCGTCTGGCTGTCGTGCCCCAGTCGGAGAAGGACCGGCACGTCAGACAATTTGTCCACTACGACGGGCTACGGACCCTCGTCGCCTACCAACGGAAGCTGGTCAACACAGTCCGGGACATACTGGCACACCGCATCTGGGTCCGAGACTTGGACGGCCTGGAACTGGAGCATCTGTACCTCGACGACGTCTACGAGGAACAGCAACGCCAGGTCGAGGCGGAACAAGCATACCTCGCTGGAACGCCCGAAGAGGTGAGGCTGCCGAGCCACCGCACGAACCATGTCGGGTTCAGGATGGCCAACGCCACCTGGGACGTGGCGCTGAAATATGCCCATTCTGCGGACGAGGACACTCTGGCGGACGAGAACTTGGACGGCCCCTCCGACGGTCTGCCGGGTGTGACCCAGTTCGGAGCATCAACGCAACGGGACTAGTGAAATTGTGTCGGACGACCTCACAAAGCAGCAAGCCACAGCGGTCTTCCATGAACCCGACTTGTGGGAACAGAACGAGATCATTTGCGATCATCGGAGAATGGCGTCGCGGGCTATACGGTTATTTGTGCGGCGTTGTAGTCTATCAGAACTGAGTTCAGTCGCTATGCGTATGACACTTCTCGCCCGGACGGCCTGCAGGACATCGTGATGCGAAGCATCGTCGAAATGGGTCACCTGTGCCGCTTGCTTTTTGGCCAGCGAGGTGTTGAGCTGGCACTCCCGATCATGTGGGAATGGGCTCTTGCAGTGATACGTTGTGAGATGGAACGCGTTGGGTTGGGTGCCTGGCAGAGATCCTGAAGATAAGATACCCTCTGCCTTGCGTTCTCCGCCAGGCCGGCGAGCTGGAGGCCTAACGACTTCCGGGTGCCAGAGTTCCCAACGACGGCAGTGACGGTGTTCCGCACGGGCTACTACAAAGTGACACGACCGTCAGTGCTAGCGCGCTCTGAACGCTTGTCCCCTGGATGAGTGCGGCAAACGGCGCGGCTAGCGCAAGGGGGGGCATCCTTCTGAATCCGAACACAGCACGCGTAGCTCTCAAGCCACACGGTCCTGCTGGATGTGCAGCACTGACGCTGTGCGACGCCGAAGCCCGAGTTCAGGGCGGGCCGGATAACATGAGGGATTTTGTCGCGGCGCCACACACGTACTAACGGCCCTGTATTGCTCGATGCGCTGGACGGCGCAATGCCATCTCCTGAGCGGCACAGGGTTCCCCGTTCCCTGTTCGATCGCGCAACCCAGAGGTTCCTCGTTATGCGACGAGCGCCGACGCCACAAATGCTGGGGTCCGTTCCAAGGTGAACGTCCTCAATTTCGCGTGCTGCTGTCCCGCTGCCCAATCGGACCAGCGTGTGAGGACCCGGGCAACTCCCCTATATGTTCGGCCGGAAATAGAGTGAAGAAGGGGCCCTGGAGGGGCCGGATCTCTGGCCGACATCGAGTGGCGGAGACCTCCAGGTGCCCGACCTTTGTCCGGAATAGGGTGAAATTGGCATGAACGGGTGGCGACCGAGGCGCCTTAAACAGTCTGATTATCTCGGATGATAGCCCGATTAGACTACCGCTGGATGCTGATTCGACGCAGATTGTCACGCGCAACCGTCAAAGCGGTCACGTGATGACTCCAGCTCCTCGATTCAGACGCTTTATAGCGTGACATACTGTGTCTGGCCAGGATAGTCTACTCGGTCAGTCGAGTACAGCACGCGAACTTATAAAATATATAGCGCTTGGGGAGCTATGCACGAAATGGCTGAGCAGGGAGGGCACAGATCCCAGCCCGATACAGTAATCATAATGACGTGACAGTTGCACATGATGTAACACATGTGACACCTTTGTCCACTATTGAGTGAACAAGGGCGGAAACATTGAGTGAAGGAGGCCTTTTTGAGGGGGTCGTTCCGGCCGAACATATAGGGGAGTTGCCCGGGTCCTGCGTGTGTCCTAGTTTGAGTCACTGTCCACGGACAACAACCCGAATAGGTTATCTCTGCATGGGTGTCCAGCCCTAAGTCTAAATCCATCCATTAGGGTCGATGTGTCCGTCCTCAATTGGAGAATAGGTCGCTGATACCGGCCACGCACCGAGTCCCGACGTAGCTTGGTCGACACGGCCGAGCGCTGGCATACGGATTGACGACGACCTCGAACGTACACGGGCAACGTCTATCGATCATGTCAACAGGCTCTCTCCATTCAGATATTCAGCTCACATCGTGTGCAACCTTGCGCGCAGGCTCCTGCACGTATCCACGGTCGATAGTTGCGTGGCGTGTGGTGCAGTCGCCTCGGGTTAGCCATCGTTTATGGCATAAGTGCACGTGCCACTGTTGTTGTTGTCGACGACGACGACGCCACTCTCGACGTCTCATTTCATTCAGGGTCGAGCCTTCTCAGCCACGACCACCACAACCCACCAATGCCCCAGCAGCCTCTTCGTCTCAGAAAAGCACAGATCGCGAAGGGTGGTGTTCCGGGAACATCAGACGACACT
The DNA here is from genome assembly GCA_964035675.1 of Fomitopsis pulvina. NCBI lineage: Eukaryota > Fungi > Basidiomycota > Agaricomycetes > Polyporales > Fomitopsidaceae > Fomitopsis > Fomitopsis pulvina. The sequence goes on from OZ037963.1 coordinate 1,511,042, forward strand.
CGGCGTGCAACGAAGAAGACGTCCCAAGACCCGAAACCCGCATTGTTCTTCCCCTGGGCGCGGTATACCTCGATCACTGGCGTGCAAATATGCTTGCTCTGCTTCACCGCGCTGTACCTCCCGCGCTCTTCGCTTTCGTTTTTGCTGTCTTTCAATTCGTTCAGCTCCCCGGCCTCAGGCGACAGCGCGCCCTCTGACACACTCTTTCTGCTGACCAGCAATCCTGCGCGGACGGTGGCGTGGCTATGTGCGGGCGTGCTGCTCCTGCAAGCCTGGTATGCCTCATGGATCAGGTCTTGGTCCAGAGATGCCAGTCTGGTCCTGAAAGGCGTGGACGCCGCGGAGGTCACAAAGTACAAACTAGAACGAAGCGAAGCCAATAAGGAGCGGGTTGAGGTCTGTCCTCGCCCGCACGGACCATGTAGCTAATCTGATTAGCATGTGTGCAGGCCCTTGGGCACGCGTCTCTGACGACATTGGCCGCGGCGCTGACGTTCTATGTGCTCATTGTCCTCTTCGGTGCCCCCATCGCGAGGTAAGTGCGTCAGCCATTCCATGTTCATTCTACTGCGAAGAAGGAGTCCTGTCCTTCAGAGGATATTTCGGGCGACCAATCGTCGTAGTCGAGATTCGCAATGGTGAACCGGTGTATAGCGTGCCTCTCGCTTCAGCTGTATAAGGCTTGATGGATCCGGTGGATGCCTTCCCGAGACATGAAGAGCTCGAGATTCCCAATCGTACGTCATATAGTCTCGTTGACACGTCGAGGGGCGTATTCGACACTCGCAAGAATGCGTTCACGAGAATGTAGATATGCAGCGCTGCATGCAGGGGAGTGAAAGGGTCTTGACAGCAGCATATGCATATGTAGCCCCGCACGGGACTAGCGATGTTGTTTCTGATTGCTGTCTCGAGACGTACTCGGTCATACGTGACCATCGATCTGGCTTGGATACCACCAGCGACCTTGCAGGACCTGACATGGGATGCGCACACACAACCGTGTCGTCAGTGCTCGTGCAGAGACCATCGTGATAAGGCTTCTGTCGTGTCACCTTCCCCTCGTCCGCGTGGCGGAATACTGGGTATCATTTCTGTCGCTGCAGGTCTGCATTGTTCACTCGGTCATCTGAGCGACATTGGATTTGCGGACAGACCCCGTGGTCATATGCTGGCGCGCCGTGGACCTTCCCCGAATGCGGGCACTCGATGAGTGTTTGTGGAGGAGTGTTCGTGTTCGATGTCAACATCCGCTCTGCGTCTACAGCTTCTCGAGATTCCCCCTTCGGAGAACATCAAGCGCCTCTGGGACATGGATAGGTCCTGGTGCACAAATGTGACTCATTTCGGGAAATCCATTGGATTGTTTCCGAGCTCATTCCCAGTCCCTGGGAGGGATGCGTACTTCGCAATGTGTTTGACCTCCGCTAATCTCACGTTTATGTGAAGTCATGTCTTGCATACCTGCGGCCTGGCAATGCTTCTCGCACTACTCACAGTTTGGACGCCTGCGTACACGTTGGGCATGCCCGCGCTTGGACCCGAGGCACTAGTGATTAGGTTGACTTGGATCCGGCTCTTCGCAGAGTTCAAGTGCGTGTCGTCCCTTTGGTTCTGCAGCTTTTTCTCACCCTCACCTCTCCTCATGATCATCTGCCACACAGACCGCGGACGCCCATAGAACGGGCAATGGCGTACCCTGCTATCGGAGCGGCACTCGGGTGCTGGTCTGCTGTAGTCCCCATCGGGCTCGACTGGGAGCGACCCTGGCAGGTACATACGTCCTTCACACTCGGCCCCGTGTTGATCTCACTCCGATGGACGTCAGGCATGGCCACTCACCCCCGCGTATGGCGCTGTATCTGGTTATATGGTCGGTTCTTTGGCGGCTTGGGTCATAAGCACAGTCCTGTGGCTCGCGGAAGCAGATCTAAACCGTCCACCGCAGCGCAAACAGCGCGCCCAGAACCGGCAGCGGTAGCGCCTGCACATGTCTATTCTGTCCCTGTTCCATTTATACAACACGTCTATCCGAGGCAGGCTTCTCAAAGTCGCATCGAGTCACAGCGTCATGAGATCGCAGCGCGCAGGTCGCCGATTGAGTTTGTGAAGTAGTCTGGCACGATTGCGGACGCGTTGGGTCCGACAATTTCCGACTCGTGCGTAATGCCTGGGTGCAGTCGCAAAGTTCAGTTCACAACGTGTTCTCATTCTGGAAACCCACCCAGCTTACCTGTCAGCACGAGGAGGGTGGCGAGCCCGCCTCGCTTCCCAAATTCGATGTCCGTGTTCAGCCGATCGCCCACCATGATCGCACGGGCGGGATCGAATTTGTATCTGCACCCCCGTCAACACGTATTCACGTCGAGTGTCAGTAGATCAACTCACTTCGCCTTTATGCAGTCCATCATCGTCCCGGCTGGCTTCCCGATACTGAGCGGCTCGCGGCCGAATGCACAGGTAAGTGGCGCGCTGATTGAACCCGCTCCAGGGAGGAGACCCTCCGCGCTCGGGTACGTGCTGTCGATGTTCGTCGCCAGGAAGACGCACTCAGGGTTGCGCCGGAGGTATGTGAATGCCTTCGACAGCTTGGTGTAATTGATGGAGGTGTCGAGGCCGCAGAGGACAGCTCCCACGTCAGTGTCAGGCTTGAAGTCCTTCAGGTGGAACTCGGCGAGCGTGTTGTCTGCCGGGTCCTGTGCGACGTGAGCAACGTTGACCAAGGTGTACCGGAACGATGTGAAGGTATGTGTCCCGTAGTAGGCGCTCGTGGCTCTACGTGCCCAGATGTCCAGTCTCGCTCATGCCCTGCACGCGTAATGCAGGATGTCAGGGCTGTATGGTACTGCATGTGCTCCCCTCTTTGCCATCACTTCAAGCAGTCCGAGTGCGCGCACATCCATCAGGTTGCGTATCGATCAGCCACCCGCCACCTGTTTACCATCTACGTCGGTAGCAAGCCATGTGTTATGTGCGGCTCGCTGGCTCTTCTGTACCCGTGCAGGCATTAGATGCTTCCGTGCGGCTCGGCAGCCCGGATGGATGAAGACAAGGTCCTTACTAATCCACCTGGCCATGCGCGACACAAAATCCCGCCTGTTTCTGCTGCTGTGGGACAGACAGAGCTCAGTGAGTCCCTGGCATGACCGCATTATTGCGGACACGCGGGTCAATCGATGAAATTCTGAGACCGGACCTCAAGCGAATGGAAGACAGAGGCCATCGGAAAGCGCTGTGATCCCTATCCCCAAAGGGGTTTGAAACACGATTTCCGTGCAGGGTAGGGCAATAAGATCGACGAGTACTGACCGTGCCGCCCAGGTGCTGTATGCCTTCCTCCTCTAGCTCCTCCTCCAGGCCCTTCATTCCGATGACGTACACTTTCTTGTGCTTTGGCATCTTCATGACGGTGGAAATGTAAACCGCAGATGCATACGCAGAGCCAAAGACCTCATCCTAGTTCAGTAGTGCAGTATATAGCATGAGACAATGCGACGGTATAACTAAAGACGCACAACGTGGGCTTCAAGGCCGAGTTGGTCGAACTTCTTCTTGTAGCTCTTGCGAGACTTCGTGGCGTTGTTGGTGACGAAGAGAATCTGCTTCTTGTGCGTACGAAGGAGGTTCAGCACCTCGGGAGCACCCTCGACGAGGCGATCGCCCTGCCATAGAACGCCATCGCAGTCGAAGAGCCAAGTGTCATACTTGTCAAGGAGGCTCTTGTAGTCTTGGGGTGCTGTTAGTCTAGTCGTCATGGCTGGAAGTCGTGGAACAGAACTGCTCAGATGCCTCAGAGGTGCACCGAAACAACGTAGCCAAGTCTGAGAAAGCATGAACTCCAGTCCATTGTACACTGTGGGAGTGAGTCACTCGCAAGCCGAAGAACGCCGGGTGCCATCGATAAAGTAATTTGTACTGAAGTTCAGCGGGGACGGTGTGCAGATCAAAAGGAATGGGCAGTCAGCGAACATATCAGTGGCACAGCGGCCGAGGAGGGACCACGATATCCATTGAGCATATCGACCTCATCGGTCAGTGTTTGCTTGGTCATCATGGTGTACATGTATCCATAGCGCAACAGGAAGGACGTCATCATCACAGCCGCTGAAGGTGACTGTATCATCCGTACATAGCGACCCCGCAACCTCGCACGCCACTAGAAAAACCAGGCGGCACACTACTTCTTGCCTCCAGGCTTCTGCTGCGACTTGATGACCTTCTTCACGATCTTCGCCTCCTCAACGAGGAATGCCCGGAGTATGCTGTGGACGGCAGGAGTTGGCCATATAGCCACGTGGAAGGTTGGAGGGGTTTTTGAGACATACCGTTGCCTTACGCAGTCACCGCACCTCGAGCCACCGTATGCCCTACGCACAGTCTTCTTTGTCTTCGAAATGGTGGCGTACTGGCGGGGTCGGAGAGCAACGACCTATGCCAATAGTATGTCGGTGCCCCGTTCAGTCTCCGTACGTGACAAGTGTACGCACGCCTGGCAACGCAATGCCACAGTCACCGCACTTTGGCGCGGTCGCGAGCTTTTTAATGTGGTGGTAGACGAGCTTGCCGCCTGGTGTCTTTACAATCCGTCGGCGGTTGGAGGTAGTGTTGTAAGGGTTCCGCTTCCGAAGCGTGACGCGCTGGGCCATCGTGGATGCTGCAGTTTGCACCGTTAGCGAGTTGCTCGGAGACTCACAAGTTCCATGCTAAACAGCCTGTTCGCCTGATACAAGCACTTCCACATGCGTGGAAACTTGCCATCCAGCCTATGCACCACTTCCAACTCTTCCAACAAAATGAATCGCGATCCCACTCACTTTAAGGACCGGAAAGGAGAGATATGTCTGCAAACAGCGTTTTAACAACTCAAGGGCCAGAGCAACACACGAACATGCATACTCACCTTGATCTTGACGTGCTAAGGGCCACCGTCGCTCTTCAGTGCCCAATGCGACAGAGCAGTGTGGCTATGAGTGGCTTGAAACTATGCAGTTTACGGAAATAGCCGGTATGCTTGCACAGGGTCCGTGGGAATATCATCGCAACTGCATCCTCCTGTGCACTGTTTGAGTCTGTTCGCTTTTTGCATTGCATAGACTGATTAATTCCTGATCCATGATCGCCTAGGGGTCACCGGATTCGCTGTCGAACAATACCTGTGCAACAGCTGATCTACAGGTCAAAGGTGCACAAATATGCCGTTGGCTTCGATCCAGGCGGAATCTCGTTTTGCAGGGTTTTCGCAGAAGACCCGTTCCAACTCCATAGCATGCCGATGCCAAACGGCCATCGCGGCAATCTCGCCGTTTCTGTGGTGGAAATGTGTCGATCTTGGAACGTATGCTTGACCTGCTCTCAAGGTACTAACCGTCGATGTTAACGTCAATGGCCCTTTTGGATGCCCAATGCATCCCTGTCTCTATAGGAGAGGCACACACTATAAGAAAACAAGCAGTGCGTATTGGAGTTGTCGTAGATGGACATCAGGACCTCGGTGAAGGGTTCACATGCGAATGTTGATACAGCGGCTGTTCTCTACGGGGTGTATGCACTGGCGTACACGGTGCGTGTCATATTATGATTCCTTGCTTCTTACGGGCAACAGATATTGGCAATGTGAGTCATCGCTCCTGGGTTGGGTTGCGATTTAGTCTGCTGGTCTCCCATCTGAGCCAACAACAATAATGCTGTGGATGATGGGCACAGAGACCTAGCGAAGGCGTACGTGCAGAGCAAAGTGTCGTTTGTATGATTCATCAGGGAGGTGCAATGGGTGGATATGTCGACAGAAGCTCCGATGCTCGCGGACATGCTCACAGAAGGGATCCAGGGGCACCTCCACGGTTGTGGCTGGCGCGTCGTTACACACGGTGCGTATTCATTTGTGTCGCCCCTTACGCCTCTCTGGCCGTCAGTGTCGGTGATGTCGGTGATGTAGCACGTCCTAGTTGACGTTATATTGTATTGGCTGACCATATGAGTGAGCATTTCTTCTCATGTATTGCGGTGTTTATCGTAGCACAGCCTGATACTAAGTATCGCTGTCGACCTAAGCGAAATCCGTGAAATGTGCATGGGCATATCATATTGTACCTTTTATGTATTCTTACCTCCAGTCGCTCCTGGTCGATCACATTGGACGTATTGTCAGCCAATCATAGGATGAGACATGTGCGATCATGACAATGACGAGTGACCCGTAGTTGTCAATGTAAACAGGATAAGAGACCTTTGATCATGGGCGGCAGTGGCGCCCGCCAACTAGGGTTTGACCACGACTTTGTTGGTGCGGTCAACTGCGTATTGGTCTTTGTCACCATCGTCAATCTACTGCGGCGAAGTCGTACCACGACGCAGAACGGCTGCCCTTGCAGTGCTCACCGACCTCACCGCCTCCCGCCTTTGTCTCAGCCGCCCGTTGCACCGCCCTGATCTCTGTCCACGACCTTCAATAGCTGAGAACAGTCAGTAGTCAGGAGACTCGGACATCGTCCTATATATCTCTTCTCGAGGACCAATTGGCGATGAATTCACGACCACCCCCGACGCAAGGTACCTCGCCACCATACCACGCAGACTAAGTCGTACTGAGCATGCTTCACTCGAGACAGGTCCTTCCATGGCTCTCCGACGCGCGTATGCGTACAATTTGCGACCGATCATAGTATTCGGTGAGTCCCAGCATCTTCGCTGGTGGAGGCAGGTGTGAACGTGGATTGTAGTCGCATTAATTTCCGGGATATGGGCTTTGCTCTCGTGAGTACTCTTGTTTATTCATTGTGGCACTGCCATAACTCTGCCCACAGATGCGTAAGTTCTTTCAGTTCGCATCCCTAGGCCCGTCGTAATGCAAGAGAGCGTAGATCAGCTCGTTCAGCTCCATTAAGACAGACCAAGATTGTGCGTGTTGCTCCTAATGCATGTTGACTTCAGCCTGACCTGTGGAAATGCACAGACGGAACCAACAAGCTAGCGACTTTCGCTATTGTGCTTGGAATCATCTATGCAGCTGTATGCGGCATTGAAGCGTTCGGCGTGGCTACCGGTGTGATGGTGCGTGTCGCCCTGATGTTGTCAAGAGCCAATACTCATTTTGTTCACGTGGGTAGCAACGCCTGTTTATGGCCCGCATATACTCCCTGTTGTCCGTTGTGTCTGCGCTGGCTGTTGTGGCAGCAGGCTTCGTGCGGGTCATCGCCCACTTTTCGCTGAAGGTCGGGAGTTTCTGGCTGTAGTTGTACTGACTTCTCACCTGCTCCCGCAGAACGATCTTATGAACGAGTGTGAGAAGATAGTTGTGGGTGATGTAGTCGTATACGTGAGCTCTTCACGCCTGTCCGTCCTTCAATGGCACAACTGAGTTGGGGCCGCACACGCCACACAGGAATACGGTTTCTGGGGCCCCACGTTCGAAACACAGGTGTCTTCGCAAGATGCTGCAAGCTGTGTGTCACCTGCCGTCCGTTTACTAGTCATGCGCTCACATACTGACTAGACTGCAAAAATCTTTGGCACCATGACTCCGCCGTCGAGATTATTTCGCTCCTCATTGAAATATGTGCGTCATGATAACATTTCCATTAGTCGCCCTTGCTCATGCCCTGACGCGCGGTGCAGTCCTCGCTGCGTTCTTCACCGCAGTATCGTTCGCATACTACCATCAGCTCCTCGACCCAACCAGTGCGGCCAATCGCACGCGCCGGCCCGTCGCGGCCCAGCAGGATTCCGGCGAAGGCGACGGGGCGTATCCTTCGCACTACAATCTGCCCTACCTCGGCTACAACGCGCCTGCGGCAGGGGCACAGCCCATACCCCCGTACGACAGCACGAAGGACTTACCTTACGGTGGCGCGAAGCCGCCCATGTACTCCGAAGAGGACGTGGGCCTGTATGGGGCAAGCAAGGCCGACCCGTTTACGGATTTTGACGCGGGCGCTGGCGTGGCGAAGAACGACTCTCGCTCGGAGAGGGGCGAAGCCAGCGAATTTGTCTGACCGTGTCAATGTAACTGTTATCAGCGAGGGCTGAGAATCCTTCCCATTTTCCCCACGTCTTGTTACGAAACTGGACTATTACGACTCGATCATGTCGGACATGCCTGTCCCTCACTTCTGTTCCTGCCTGACCTTGTGCGATGACTGTAGCTCGTGGGACCTGCTTTAGTACATTTTCCCTGCGCTCATGTCAGTGTGGTTAAGCGCGCCCATTGTCGAGGACGGATTGGTTGGCGGAGTGCGGGACGACGGGCACTGAAGCCCCAGGAGGTTGAGGGCGCTGTCCAGGAAGAGGAATGCACCCGCCAGGGCCTTTCAGACCATTACGGGCATGCCCAGCGAGACATGATGATGAAGCCATCAAGTGGCACAGCAGTTAGATGCAGTTGGTTCTCCTACTGGGATTCAGGCAGTTGGCGCAGCAGGACGCGGATAGATACAGTACCCTATATTGCTCTACACTATCTTACCAATACAGTCGTTCTCCACGTCCACGTCCCAATGTCAACGCACGGAATACACATGCATGGGCCTGCGGGCTTTCTTGCGGACGATGACTTTCGGTACAAGCCTCTCGAGGCTTGCGAGCACCGTAGTGAAGGCCAAACCATATTGCTCGCGTGCCGTGACATCCAGCGTCGCGAGATCGGGCAGGCCGCTGTCCCTCCGCGCGCGCAATGCACCGACAAGGCTGTCCCAGGCCTCGCCCTGCGTCGCGGACACGCCCGCACGCACTATCACAAGGTACCTGAGGTTCGGGCAGACGGGGTCCCCTTGCTGGGCACCCGCGGTCCCGCCCAGCGCGTCAAAGAGCGGCGGCGTCTTGGACCAAGCGCAGCCGAGCTGCCCGACGCGGAAGTCGAGCTCGAGGGTGTCGATGGTGGGGACGCCGCGCAGGACGTCCGCCCACTGATCGGCCCGCAGGTAGTACCGGTTGGCGTGTATCGCGAGCGATTGGAGGCCCGGCAGTGCGATGCATGCTAAGGTATTCGTAGGACTGGATGGGTCCGCCTCGTCGTCCGTTCCCCACTGCCACGCGCCCCACTGCCACTCGACGGACAGCGCTGCGTCCGCGGACCGGAAGACGATGTTGTACAGCTCCTCGTAGCCGATGAACTGCATGAAGCCATGTTGGACGCGGGCGGCGACGCCCCGGATCGATGGGCAGAGCTCACCGATGTCTGTTGATGATGGGTGACGTCGGCGCAGGCGGAGAGCGACCGACGCGGTGTGCGGAAACTCGAGGTGAGGTATGATATTTAGCACGTCTTTGGTGTCGTTCATTGTGCCTAGCTGCAGCTTGCGCAGATTTGGCAAGCTGATAGGCGTCTGCTGGTCTACGGTAACCCGGGGATGGATCGGCTCTGAAGGATCACCATGCATAATTAAGGAGAAAGTATGGATGGACGAGGACTGCTGCAGCGTCCACAAGATATCATCTTTCGAGGGTGTCCGTTGATTCGGTATATCCAGCTCGAGCATGCCTTCGTAGGGTATCCAAGGTGTAGATATCTTCTCTAAGGATATGCTCCGCAGGGCCAGCATGTTGCTGGCGAACAGTGAAGGAATCTCCACGAGGGAGCCGGAGTGTGCGCTGAAGCTGCGCAGATTTGGGGCGGGCTTCAACTCGTAGAAGGACAGGACCTTCGACATCTCCTCGCTAAGGAACTGTACAACGTGTAACTCTTCCAACCGCTGGGTATAGTCAGCCAGAATCCGTGCCATTCGAATGACGTCTTCGCTTGGGTGCCAAACCGACTTCGGGCCTCGCAGCTTAACGCGGATGAGAGCGCCCTGCGAGCGCGCGAGGAACTCTCGGAGCATCGAGATGCGAGAGCTTGTGGTGAGGTGCAGGACCGTCCATAGCCTGGGTGACGATAGAGCCAGCGATCTCCAGTACCGACATACGTGAGAGGCGGGCAGGAGCAATATACTACCGGCCACGATGTCGGGATCTGGCGGAGCGATGGCATAGCTACCGGCTGAGGCCAGTGTGTAGAATATGTCGTGCAGTAAGTCATCCGGGAGCCGTGCGATGGGAGTCGTGCCTAGATTGACGGTATTTTCATCAGGCGGTGGCGGCTCCCCTAACTGCGTATTCTGAACCATCTTCAAGACCAGAGCTCAGACTGTAACGATCAGATCAGTGCACGTTAAAGCAAGCGACAGCGAAAGGGTCACCGGTAGCGTGGGCGGGAAGAGCCAGTGGTAGCAGCGTCATGCGCTTGGGCTGACGGGGCGGCGAATTCGCGACGGAATTGGTGCTGTTTCTGCACAAGTGCGGTAACGTGCAAGGGATTACAGAAGGCTGCGGACGCGTAGATGGGTGGAGATGTTGAATAACAGGGAGCCCCGACGTACCGTTTGTGTCGCGGAACTGACTCTAAGGCATTTGCGGAGCCGAGAGGTGGCAGTCACAGAGAGTGAAGGCTGTGCATGGCGAGGACGTGGCGAACGGGGAGCCAAGGATATTAGTAGATCGCAGCGGTGTACATAGTGAGCATGCTGCGGAATCGGTGAGAGCGGGCGGACAGTGCGCCGCGGTTAAGGTGCTCACCGTGGTCTCGTTGAACACTGATTGTGGGGTCTGCTGAATCCGTGCGTGTACTCGAGCAGAGACGGAGAGGCGGCGGCAAGAGCAGAAGCGATCTTTTCCGTGCTACGAGGCGATCATGAAGCATGTAGCCACTTGCCCGATTAGGCATGACGGATGCCCAATCATGCCTGGAGAGGGTGGCCGTCTGTGCGAAGGGAGGGCAACCTACGGCAAAGTAGGAGCCCAACATGTGAAAGGCTCCCAAGCAAAAGATCGCGCGCCGATGATTCTCACTAGTCGATCCCCGTATTCCCCCGTCCCGTATTATGGCACTATCTTCCGTCTTCTCTCCTTCCTCATTGCCGAGCAGAAAGCTAATGTGGGACCAAGTTCGACGGGCGAGGCAGCTTGGTACCGGACACGTGCGTGTCTGTTCAATTGCAGGCTGCGCACAATCCTGGGTTTCGAATTCGCGCCGCGGAGGGGGTTCGATTGGACGTCGCGTTGGGACGTTCCATGATGTCTATATATCAATGGGAAGGGGCTTTCTAGGAAGCTCCGCTGAAAGGTGCAAGGCCCATGTGATGAGGACGTGTCGACCAACGTACAAGAGACAGGAGAGGTGCCGCGGTGTGGACGGCCTCAATGGAGAGTGAGCGGGGGCAGGGTGAAAGATCTGCGCGCATGAGCACTCACGTACTGAGGAGAGTCGAGGGCCATGGGCGTTTTGGCACGGATGATTTATGGGTTTATTGCTGTGAGGATGCCCGTGTCATAATTGAGCCGGCTGTTTCAGTCTTCTCTCTCTCCTCTTCGCAGCTTCTTGTCGTGCAAGCCCATACACATCCCCATTATCACGTCACAGGCAATGGATATCATAAAGCATGCTACCCAAGAGTGAAACTGTACAATTACAAGCAATGATTATAATTCATGACAGTGTCAAAGTATGTACAGTGCACGGGCGAGTCCCATCGACAGGTATATATCCAGTTCATACGACATGATGCTCGCAATCACAACTTCTCCTCGGTGAGCATACGGAAAAGATGAGCGTCATGCACCTGTTCTATGAGCCTTGGCGCCGCACCCCACCAGCCGACTTTGCAAACGGGCCATCGAGGCTAATATCAAATGGATAACGCGCCTCATTACAGGCCGTGGCGCACGAGCCCTCGTCCGCGACGAACTTCAAATCGTACTACCTCCGCTTTCAACCATGACGGGAAGTGCTAACACTCGGCCAATCTCTCAAAATACATTCCAGTCGACGGAAGTGCCATTCCTAGCAGCCGGCCAAGATGTACGATGCAACATCTCTGTATCAGTATGTCTGGGACTGCAGGATTCATGATGCCCAGTGTTGTGTGATTTCAACCATTTGAATAACTTATAAAGTTTCCGAAAACTCCTAAGCCTCAAGGCCTGACGACCTCATCGACCATCCCTAAGTGCCACGCGGATCGTGCTATGCCCACAGATTCGTGTTTTACCGCCAAACTCCCTGAGACCGATGAACGGATGTGGTCGAAGTGTGCCTACAGAGCAAAGGCAACCGCGGCAATCGCGGCCAGCCCTGCCAGGACATCTACCCTGTGCGACAGAGCACCGCTAGTGCTGCTAGTGGTCGAAGCTTGGGCTCTACAATGGCAGACAGGCATATGTGAGAATGCGATATCGGGACACGCCAGAGAACGACTGATGAACTCACGTAGAGCTAGAGGCAGAGGAGCTGGAGGCTGGAGTGGTGCTGCTTGCCTGGCTGGCCGACGCGGACCCACTGGCCGATGCAGTCGGGAGGCCGGTCAAGCTGAGCGATACGCCCTATGGCCGGACAAACGTTTGAGTACGAGAATCTAGGTCCGATGGTCTGGCATGCGGACTCACAGCTTGTGCGCACAGGGCGTCAGCTGCTAAGAGCGCCGCGTTGATGTCGCTCTCGGAGCAACTGCTCGAGATGCACGACTCCACGCTACTGAGAAAGGTCGAGCTCGTGCAGAGGCATTGTGCGTCGGTTTGGGAGCAGCTGCCATAGTCAGCGCTCGTGATGCAAGTCTCGGCGCAAGCTATGGGCGCGGTGGGCAGGCGAGGTCAGCGATCTGCAGCGCAGTCGAAACCAGTGGAACCACACGCACTAGGCAGGCTTTGGCGTTTCAGGAGACTGGACGTGGAGGCAGACGCCAGGAGGGTGGAGAGGATGGTCAAAGCGAAGGCGAAGCGCATTGTGGATTTTGGTGTAAGCCTTGCGTGTACAACTGCGAGGGGACAAGAGGGAGAGCTCGACGGCTACGTGAGCCAGGTACGGAGGCTTCACTGAGTCTGTGTACAGTCGTCTTCTTTTCAATACTCGATCAGGACCCCCGAAATGAGGTAGGTAGGTGTCCAAACCTTGACCAAGTTATGCGGACGGGGTTCTGCGCATATTTATATCGGCCTGATCCGCCCAGGTGCCCGGATTGTTGATCCCGGGCCCTCGCAGGAATTCATTTTGAGGTGCCAGGCCTCCCACGAGGCTTTGTGGGGCCATGAAATCAGTATCGTGTGGCGCTCCTGAATGAGACCGTAACATACCTACCAGGTCTGGGACTCATGAACCTGCAGATTATTTCTGCGATATTGTTGCTCTGGTGTTTCTTTTGAAAGAGGTACGAGTTTGCAAGCTTGTTGGAGATAGTGCCTGGCCTTTTTTGGGTAGCTCAAGGCACAATTTTGGACCGATCGTGACTGTGCGGCATGTATCCTCTTGAAGTTGCGCTCGCGGATAGATATCCCGATTTGACGTCGTTCTCACTGCCCTAGCAGTATCGGCAGCCACAGGCTGCTGTAGGTACCAAAAATCAGGTGTTCACGGATGATTATTGTCCTTCCTGTTCCCAGCTATCATCAGGGATGCTGTTCGAACAGAGATATGTGTAGTTCATCAAGATGCTTTCGACGGGAATGGCGTTCGGTCCATTTCCATCTTGATCTCCCTGATTGGCGCTATCAATTCCGACAGGCCTCTGCATAGAGAAAGTACCGAACTTGACAGGCAGATGCCTTCCTCGATTCTGGCGAAGCAGACAGCGCCTCGATGGCGATTGTAGAAGGTTCGCTATGGAGGGAGGGTGAGTACTCTGAATATCTTATATGCAGTGTCCTCGTGATCTCTATTGCGGCACAACACTTTCTCAAGGTGTGTCCGCGATCATCTGTCACAACAGAGTCTGACGGGCCACAGTCATTGGATGACCACATGTGCGATATATGCCGTGTCGTCTTTCGCCATCGCTTGAAGACGTCCACCGAGAAGCACGATAGTCCAGTACATACACATGGTCACGAGCCCTCACCTCACCACCCAATACGTATACATATATCCGTGTGTTCCCTTCGTAACTCCGGAGATCAGACGAACACGTCGAGGCTGTTGAGCGCTCACCGCGCAGACGGTCTAGGAGCAGTGCATGCATAAAATTCTCCTGTCAGCATACGTCGTGTGAGGGGCAGTAGATTCGGACGTGTCGGGGAAGCGGGTTTTGACAGTTGATGTCATGATGAAGCGAAACCTCTACAGCGGCCAGCGGAGCAAGTGGAGCAGTGGCCAAAGACGGAGATGCAACACTGACATCGCTGGGGTCAGAGCGACACAGCGGTGAGAATACAGTGCATAAGAACCACTAAGCAGTGCAGTTTGGGCTGAGACAGTATGATATATCGACTAGGCGTGACTGTGACCTGTGTGACCTGTTTTGGCTCCCCACTGACTTGCCACTGAAAGTTGAACTAACTGAGCTTCGACCGAGTCGACTCTTACTCCTGGATCTCTGTTACTGTTTTACTGTCACTCAAGGCACGCCGCATTGCAGCAGCTTTGAATGCATCCAAGACTCCATCACACCGCAGGAAGTCAGATAGCGTTCATTGGTTCATATCTTTATCCAGATGTTTGACGTACTGACTGTTCGATGAGACCCACTGGTGACACATAGGCCGAGGCTACAGAGATTGTTGAGCTTCAGGCTACTTTCTTCATCCTGGGTAGAAGCCCATCACGCAAACTCACATTTCCTTTATCGTTCGAATCAAGGGGTAGGCTGCTTTGCTGGGAAAGTTGGTATCCAGATAAGAACGAGTCTCAACTGAACCCGGAGCATAGCCCGTCCAAACCTTGTGAGATTCAGTCACTATACTTGAAGCAGATGCCGAATACTTACTGAAAGAGTGTCTCGAAGGTTTGACGATCTCATGAGTCTAGGCATCTCTGACCCCGCTTCACTAATGTAATCCTCCGTGCCAGCCGGGTATGATACTGCCGACCTCAATCTGGGCTATATAAACCCGCCAACCCATACATGCGCGATCGCTAGCCATCGTCGCTGAACGCCACATCCCTACGGCAACACAGTATGGACATTAATTGTCGCAGTATAGCACTCCGTGAAGTGCCCTTCTACAACCGATGTACTGTCAAAGCATCGTTCTGCGGTGCATTATTGAGTGCAGTAAGTATTCTCGTTTTCAGAGTGATATAGAATGAAATGCACCTTCCATCCGATCCTTCTCTTCATTATTGCCAACCCGCTGATACTGACAATACATCAAGTATGTATCGATACTTCTTATGAATGCCTAGCTTTAACCTATGACACCCAGCCCCCATCTCCAGCCGCACTATGTATTTCTGGTTCTTACACGATTGCCCACCGGTTTTTGTGCCACATGTCCTCACACTGGACGGTGTCCTAGCGGTGCGTACTTGAGATCTCGGAGTCTGTTAGTGGGTGGCTGCCTGATAAGCTCCCTACATCAGTAGGGCTGCTCAGCCCCCCCCCCTCCCCCTTAACGAGCCTAAGCCTTTCGGGAACTTGGTTTTTCCCGGTTCGCATTCGGGCGCTCTGTCGCGTTGGCACCAATGCTCATGACAATTGCCCACCTCTGCTTCTGGCTGGAGCAGATGCCTACACGGTGGATCCCTACACAGGGTGGCGCGGACTTGATTGCATGTGCGGGACCCACCTGCTGCCATGGATGGCTGGAGACTGTATTTCCCAGGACCGTCCAGTTTCTGCATTCTACCTACTAGTATTTGTTCATTCACCGAGACTAACTTTAGACCTAAAGTGCGGGTACACTTTGATTGCCCTGCTACTTCACAACAGACACTGATGGACTGGTATCTAAGGAACACGTTCCGTATTGCTACACCCTTGAAGGCCTGACCAAACCTCTTCGCAGACAGCCATGAAACCCGTAGAAAATGATAGGCTACCATCTCATGCACCTCTTTTTCGACCTCCAATGCAATTGTGTCTTATCTAAGGCATGAATATGTGCAAGGCATGGATGTCACAATATGTCACAGTATGTCCGCATAAACTATCTCATCGAACACATCTAACACAGGCATGCGATGAACCGGTGTTCACCGCCCAGGCCAGGCAGTGAGCAAGGCATTTCAACCCGCATTGACAGCGCTGCGCTCGGTCTCTCCAGCCGAGGCATGCGTAGTCGACGACCTTCGCTTGTCCTCGGGAGTGCTAAGCTTGCCACACTCGACGGCAGGCTCGTGAGCGCAACCAAGAACGTGTGACTGTCGGGCTTCCGCTCACCTGCAGCAGCAGCGATGCCGCCGATACATCCTCAGGCATCCATGTCGGCGAGCTGGGCATTATACTGGCGCGTCACACACCTCTCACCATTCTGCCGCCTTCACGCTTTTCACAGCAATGGACTTGTAGAGGGATATGCGGGAGTAAGGGCTTCGCCTCTGCGCCTCGCTTCGAACATGGCCCAGAATGGCATGTCGGATGTGTTTCTTGCGCAAGAACTATCACGATCGATAGATCTGGTTCCGACTTCGTGAGGGCATTGAACAGAGCATTGCCGAGTCCTTGAATACTCCGCCATCACTCTGACTACCACGCTGTGGCACGCTTAGCCATTTGCATCTTATTCAGTACCACTGCAGCTAGAGTCCAGAAGTGATCACAGAGCTGGTCGATGGTTGAGGTCATACTATCACTCTTGCTTCAGTTGAAACTCGTCCTTGCGCTTGAATCACCCCGGGATTCTGAATAATCAACGGCGGGACTCTGCTGTGCCCCTTGGCAGCGTTCCCTCATTGTGGACTCGCACTTTGCCGTGAAAGGGCGCCTCGCTGACCACCCTTGCTAGGCCTCAATGTGTGTTGGCTCCTTCATGTGGAGGAGGATGTGACTGGGTAATGTCGACCTTAAAAGCAGAGGCAGTCCGCCCTCAACACTCCCCTCCTTGGGGCTACACACGCGCATGCCAGCCGATCTTCCACACTCAGCCTGGTCTGGCGATCCGCAGTTTAGTCTCGAAGGTGGATCGGCCCCTGCTATGGATTCCTGGGGCCAAGCGGTGGGACCCACTAGTGACGAGACGAGGTAAGTCGCAAAGATGTTCATGCGGTTGTTGCTGCTTCAACAGATTCTTGACTGCCCACAGTGATATCTACACCGGTTTGGGGCCTGATCTGCCCACAAACATGTCCATGTCCCCATATTCCGAGCCCTCCCTTTGGGACTCCTTCCAAACATCTTTCGCAATCTCGTGAGTCCCACACGTTTCAACGTCTGTGGGTTCAACGAGTTGACTTACTGCCTGTGATTGAATGCAAGGAGTGGATCATCGTCAGTAAATCTTCGTCAACTTGAGCTTGCTCCAACGGCGGAGGCGCACGAGGTTGCTGGCGGCGGGAATGCGGAAGCCTTTGGGAGCGGGTCAGTCATGTCGGACACGTAAGCTTCTGCTTCTTCAATGCGCGCTGAGGCCCTCAGCTTATGAACATTGTTTTGTCTAACAGAAATATTGTTGCTCAGATGCAACGACAGTCGATGGGTACAGGAATCCAGACTGGTGAGGGCATTATTGGCCTAAGGCAGGGGCCGCTGTAAGTGCTTCTCAGCTTCGTATTGTTTTGTGTCCCATGTGTTCATCTCCAGGCCTGGGCCCTTCGCCAGAGCAGGAGTCATGATTGGACCAGCTATACCTACGTAAAGCTTTGACTGCCCCTAGTAGTACACTAACTAATGCGATCATTAGTCCACCTGGGCAGATGCGAGTCCAGTTTCGACCGGTACTTGACGAGATCACCTGGCGAATGTTCTTGGATCATGGTGATCCTGAAGACCAGAGAAGGTGCATGAGGGAACTGTGGTATGTAATGATTGGGTTGAGCTGGCCTGTCCCAAGCCTCATAAATCATGATACCCTGTAGGCAAGCGATGCAAGCGCGCGCGCGACGCGGATACCGGGGATCCCTTAACAGGCCCGGCGTCACTACTCTCGCTCCGAACAGGTCTCATCTCGAGCCGAGCATCGCAGACCTAGGGGACTCCGTCACTCAGGGGCAATGCCCGCTAGGACCGCAATGTTCACAGCCGTTCGCTGGTTCAACCGAGAGGGAACTTAGGCAACACATCAGAGACTTTCACGCCGGCAGCGACTGCACATGCTCGTGGCGTCACGAGTCCGGGACGACCTGCGGCATGAAGCTGAAGAACGCCGACGGCTTGGTCAGCCACCTCCTTACTGTTCACCTGCGGACGAGAACCTGCTGCTGTGCCGGCTGCGAGAAGACATTTTCTCGCCCTGACGCTCTGGTTCGCCACCAGGCGAAGTGTAGGCTCCTGAAGGGGAGCGGCATGGCTCCCTACAACCTTCGTTGAAGGCACAGTAGTGTAGCGAGTTTGCGTTTACACTACTTACTAGTGCCGGGTCGTGACCATTCTGACAATCTGTTACATCTAGTATCCTAAGCTTTGCTATGCTTTCGCGTGCTCTTTTTTGCTTTGTATGTACACTCGATGCGCCTGCTTGCACTACACTTGTACTCCCGTGCGCGGGACAGATGTACTGTGTTTGAATATTGGCTAGTACACCTGCTCGGAAATGGGGCCTGAAGCTTTGAATCTTGAAGGCCTGATTGTATATGTAACAGGCCCATATGCTTACATAATGCATGGCTATACCAGCGTCGCTGAGCCTCTCCGCTCATTCAATGCGACCGCACCTGCTCCGCTCGTTCTAAACTTGCCAGGCCCTTACAGCACGGCTTTAAGTTGGTGCTACATACGGTGCGTCGACATTGTCGCCATGCGGTCACCTGCGTTCGAATGGATCCGCATAACACGGAGTTGTAGAGTCGAGACAGCGACTCAACAACTGTGAACAGCGGTCATCTCGGTGAGAAGGTTCCAAACGGTTCAAGTTCTACGTATAACCATCATCTTAGGGTGGCTTGTGGATTGTCTTGGCAGGCCGCCATCTCATCAGTGCACTTGTCTTTTGGGAGACAGCTCATTGGCAGATCCGCAGTTTGGGACGTTTGGTTGTATACGCGAGCGATGCACCGCCATGACAGTAGTTGCAAGCCTGAGGGTGAACGTCCATTTAATATGTCATGGAAGATGCCACGGCCACCGCAGATTTTTCGTAGGATCTCGACTTCAATGGAGCGCATGTTTGGAGATGGATAAAAAAGACCTTGTCCGAGTCATAGCATGACGCGTTGCCAGCCTGCACTGTATTCCCGATTCTCAAATGCAGAGCGCATCCATTCTAGGAATGGAGCCCGTGGAGGACTTAATGCGGCCGCGTGATAGAATGCACTCTGGACCACAATACAAGGGGCCGTGGCATCCACTTGTGCTGGGACAGCACTTCGCATTTAGAGAAGACTCGGGGCTACCACTCCCAACATTCAATAGGCGCCAGATACACATTGTGAATGCGGAACTGATCTGGGCACAGCCATGTCCACCTTGTGGGTGGCTTCTGTGTCTGTCCCCTCCACAATGTGTAAGTGCAACTAACGGTGGTGCTCAGTTTTTCTTCACACAGCCTGGGGAGGTTAAAAGCTCGGTGGGTGGTGCACGTCGATGTCGCTATCGTAGTCGAAGCCTCATCTTATGTATCCCTCAATTCATATCCAGCAATCTCAGCATACCTCTTGCGTACCTATAAACGGTGCAACAGTATACGTCCAAGTGGTCCCGAACACAGGGCAGCCATGGTCAGTCTGGACGATTGACTAGCAGAACCAAACTCACCTTCTCTCTAGGCCAGTCTTCGAAGCGCATCCCATCCCCACAGCCCCAGGAACCACAGATATCCAAGAAAATGTTATAATCACTTCTGAAACACTCGTAGCTTTAATCATTCGTGGCTCCCTGTATCAAGGGTGCGATAGTACGAAACTTCTGTTCCAGAATATACACAACTGACGCTGTCAAGGCCAAGCCAGCACGTGCAATGCGACGCCCATTACACCACTCTACTACGGTGTCTGGGAGGCCAGAGAGACATGACAACTGATTCACGGAGGTACGCCACGTGCTCTTGTGGCCGAGCTGCTGTACTTATATTCGCAGCCCCCAGCCCCCATCCTATTCGGATAGCCTTGAAAACGAGCACCTGGCGAACTCGACGTGTGTATATCTGTGTCTCTCAGAAACACACTCTTGATGTGTTTACAGCACACACGACCCACTAGACACACTTGGCACTGGTCATCTCATTAATGACTTGCTCGAGGACCAAAACGGCGACGCGGACGCTGAGGATAACTCAACAGAAGATGATCACGAGTACGAAGGGGAGATGTGCTACTTCGGCACTCCTTGCGGCGTGCGATTCACAGACACCTCACCCGATGCGATCAAGCAGCACCTATTCGAATACCACATCAGAGACATGTTCTGCGCCGACTCTGGCAATACCGACAACGGAGACGTCTCCGTACGGCACTGCGGGTAAGGGCGCTCAGACGAATATAACCCTGCTCGCGCGTGCGATTAGGGAGCCGACTGGATGGCATCTTATGCAGTCTTCTACGCTTTCGTCATCCTCTCAAGACCATTTCACGGGTGCTACTACTATATTATTCTGCGCAGGTACAAATCACGCTTGCGGACATGTCGTATAGGCTTCGTGTACATCGCGCATCCTCCCTGTTGTCATTGTATGTTGTTATAGAGGATATCAGCATTCATCTGCCTTGACCCGTGCCTTCCCGCCGGTTGCCAAACACGATCTGTCGAGTCCACAAACTTACGACAAGTTATCAAGACAATCACTTCACCGATTTTACCCTCGTGTGAGCTGATAACTCAGTCCATTCGACTGTAGCATGAGACGTCATCGCTGAGTGCCGTTGAAGATTCAGATAGCCAGAGTTATGAAGTGCATAATCAACCGCACTCTCCATTGTCCTGGAGTACGCGATCACGTGTAGACGAACATGGCATAGTGTTCTCATGCATTCGCGTTGTAGTGCTACTATTTAAACGCCTGGACGCGTTGACGGCGCAGCAACTCGCCCGTCGTCAAGCCCCCGAGCTTCGTGTCTTCCTTTGTACATCCGCTTCACACCAAACTGTATTTTTTCCTCTAGTCAATGGGTAGCATAATGGCCAGGACCAATCTGGCATCATCAAAGACTCCGTCGAATACGAGCACACCGCCAGCCTCCACACTAACGATCGAAGGACGCCTGCTGAAACGGGCAGAAACTATGCAAGCAGTCACCTGCCTTCGTGTAAGCTCCGACCCCTGCCTTCGTGTAAGCTCCGACCCCTGCCTTCGTGTAAGCTCCGACCCCTGCCCATGACGAAGGAGGAAAGCCACGTGTATCTCAAGTCTCTTAGCCGGGAAGCGCTTTACGAAGTCCTCTACTCATATCAGTGCGTGCTTACGACTATGTCCGCATACACGTGATTAACTGTCTCGCAGACCCGTTAGGTACCGCCCAGATACGCACCGCAAACTGGGAGGCCGAACAAAAGAATCTCGTTGACTCGCATTTTGAGTGGCGCTCATCTGTCGACAGAGTTGATGCCCCCTCTGCCGCTCTTCCTGCCGATCGCGACACGAAGTACGATTTTGACATCAATGTCCTGGACATGCACTCCACCGGTGCCCCCGTCCGTATATGCCCGAGGACAGGCGAATCCGCGGTCAGCGCCATCGCACGGCAAGGATATATACCTACCTCCCCGGGGTGGGCTTCCACTAGAGTTGTTTGCCCAAGTGCGGTAGCCTGCGCCCGGGTTCCCCGGAATTCGCGAAGGAAGTGTGTGAGATGAGTGTGACCACACCCGCGGTTGTGTGAGACCGACGAGTTGCAACAAACAGGTACCCTACGACAGGCATTACGCAAAGTGCTTAAATGATACGATAATGGTTTGCCTGGGTATTCTAGGGCTTGTTGAGAAACGTGCGACAAGTGACGCTCCCTCTGCATCGCGGGAAGAGGCCACAAGCGAACTGAATGTGGTATTGTGAGATGGATCTCACCCCGGGATGATTAATTCCCTGGTTGCGGTACTGACTTCCCGGAACGTTACCTTGATACTGGGTGTTGATCTGCTGTTCCACGCTTCAATGTCTCAAATGCGAGCTCGCAGCCTGACACGGTTGCAGACGCTCATCATGGAAACAAACCCGCCTAATCTAGTCTGGTGAGTGTTGAGCATTCATTTCGACTGGCATGCTAACGGCAACGGCGTCTCCTACTAATGGTGTTTCCCGCTCTATCAGAGGATGTACGAGGTGAGCCCCACTATCAAAGGCTGCTCTTATTCATGCTCACAATGTTATAGATTGAGAATAGATTATACATTCCCCTTAAAGCAGGTGTGTGGTTACCAGAGGTACTATACAAGGCAATTCACTACATCCAATAGCAGCTCGACAGAACCATGCTCAAAGACACGGCAGACCGCGCGAACTACGATTGCACGAAGATCTGTGGTGAAGTTATGTTTACGCCCTGCACAGCTCCTGGTCAGCTCACCCGTCCAACACTTTCGCGTATAGGCATGAACAGCACTCACAACGGTACTGCAGGCTGCACGAGCTATTGTAGTGTATGCTGCGGAATCCGCACCAGTACAGACGCTCCCGACGCACGCATACAGGCTCTCTGCGAATATCGGATCGCGACACAGGCACCGCATTTCGGGGAGCGTCCGGCTGCAGTTATCGTAGTCCGCCTTCTGCAGACAGAGCAACACACATCCTTCGCTCTGATGTCCAGACTCTTGGCTGAGCCACGACAGGGACGAGGGACGCACTCGGGGCCGTATTCCTGAGCATCTGCATGACTCTGCAGTCGAGCCTGGGAACGTCAACTTGAATGTGATCCGCGACTCGCATTCGATCTCGTCCAACGTGATCGAATGCGCCGCAGAGGGCCAGCAAGGCGCAGATTGTGAGGATGAGCGGTGCGGTGCGCATGCCCGAGGCGAGTGGAGCTCGCCAATGTGTGCGTCGCGTGGATGACGGTACAGAGCGCGCTCGAGGCGTCGGATGCGGGTAGGCGGGGACGGCGACTTTGCTGTTCTCCCGTCCCGAGACTTCCGATCCTTATAGGTGTGGAGACTGGTGATCGTCGTCCATTGCACTCCTCGTATGGCTTGTAACGCATGATGCAGAGTGTCTGAACCTGCTGGTGCATGATACGTGTTACCTGGTAGGTCACCGGGGCCGTTTGAAAGTTCGTCAAGGTGAGTGATGATCTGGTCTCGAGCCCAGCCACTCACGGGCCACTGACCTCCACACCCATATCTCGGCCTGCTCGTTCCGGCACATCCAGACCACCGAGCTATGCAGGTGCAATCGCTGCGCAAACGGGGCCCGTCGGATGACTGACCACCGCGGCGGCACCGCGAAGCATAGCCGGGCGATCGAACACGACGAAGATGTGAAGTCTCGTGTTCGCGCCTCCGTTCCGACGCACTGCTGTACATACGGCGTTTTACGACAGTTCGCAGCCTCATCGAACGATATTGGTAGGGCCGGTATGTGCTGATTACAACGCGGTCATCAAATTCGATCAACGAGATGGTCGTAGTGACACTGCTCTTCCGGGCGCCGTGCCAACTTGAACGAGCAGCCTCGAGTCGCCAGTGCCGCACAGCTCAGACTCGAAAGAAGGGTTGTCAGTGGTTACCTGTTGATATCAACAGTACGTCACTGACGGACACGCCGCGCATGCTGGAATCCGCTAAAGTTGACTGCAATGTGTCGTGGAGGGGCTGTGACCCAACTGCAGTGCGCTCAGGTTCGGCGGCTGCTTCATATCGTACGATGACACCTTACCGATGCATCGCGCTGCATGTAGGACGTTCTGCTCTGAAGTGAGGTGTACTCGTGTAGGCGCAACACCAACGGCCGAGAACCCTTAGACTGGGGCTCCATCCCGGCCAGCAGAACCACTCCGGCCACCAAACAGACATCCCTTGTTGTGATAGATATAGGTTACAACACGGCGCACGTCATTTAACTGCTCGACCACGAACTCTCTCACAACCCCTTGAAGTCGTCGAACTTGCCCCCGCAGGCATCGTATTCGAAATCGTACTCGGGCTGGAACATCCAATACACCACCTCCGGGTCCGCCGACGTCTTCGCGTTCCACGCAGCCTCCTCGTCTTGGATCTCGGCGATCTTCTCGCCGTTCGCCTCGCCGACCATCGCCTTCAGCTCTATATCGCAGCTGCGCTCCATCAAACCAAACAGGAACGCCGCTTCATCGACCGTCTTCCCAACGGTGAGCAGTCCGTGGTTCATCAAGAACGCTCCCTTCGTCTTCTCGTTCAGCGCCGCCGCGATCCTCCGGCCCTCCTCGTCGCCGAGCACGACCCCGCCATAGTTCCCGTACACCGCCTGCGCGTCGTGGAAGATGCACACGTCCTGGGTGAGCATACGCAGCGGGCGGCGGAACGTCGAGAACGCCCGCGCCGCGATCGTGTGCGCATGGCAAGCCGCATGAATGTCCGGGCGCGCCTGGTGCACCGCGCGGTGGATGAAGAAGCCCGCTGCGTTCACCGGGCGCGTGCGGTTCCCACCCAGGACCTCACCCGTCTCCATGTCCACCAGGATCATGTCCGACGCCTTGAGCAGCCCGAAGTGGATGCCCAGTGGGTTCAGCCAGATTGCGGTGGGGATCTCGGGGTCTCGGACGGAGATGTGTCCTGCCATTCCATCTGCGAAGCCAGAACGGGCCCAGTACCGGAAGGCGGCTGCCATGTGGGCAGTCAAGTGTGCGCGCTCCTGGTGGATCGAGGTGAAGGTAGGCGGGGCTGCGATGAGGATATTCAGAGACGGGGGTTCGTGCGGAACTAGATACTTACGGGGAAGAGGGAGGTTTCCGTGACAGGTAGACTCGAGAGGTGTCTGCTTGTCAGGACCGGTGGACCTTTTTGGAACCAGTGTGCCGGTGTCGTGCTGAGGCACAGCCGGGGTGCCCTTGAGCTGGAGGGCGGGCTGGTGAGTAGACTGGGTCAGGGTTTCAGTGATAGCGGCCGGAGGAGACATGATGGTCGTGTACTGCGGATGAACGAATGGTATCGTATTTAAAAGCACTGCGACTCTGTGCCGTCGGAGCGCCATGCGTAGCGAAGTGGAAAGAGTTTTCTTGTAAGTGTCTGGCATGCCGTTATCGAGGCCGCCTTGCCGTTTTCTCGAGTCATGAGGTTGTGTTGAGAAGGGACTCCGGGAATTGTGAGTGCAATCGAAAGCTTGGAATTGGCATGGGACAGGTCCACGGTAAGAATAGACACACCCCGAAGCCAAAGCTAGTCACATTGAGATCGGTTATCAACTTGGTTGAGGCATACGAAGACGAGAAGGAAGAGGAAGAGATAGAGGTCTTCCCACACACTCCAAGGCAAGGACATGAGCAAGTTTCTGGGTACTACCTGCCCTCGACGCGTCGCGTGCACCAGTGCGCGCTGTTCACTGTCCACACCGTGTCACTAGCGATTCAGAGTATTATTCTCTCACACGTGCTCTTACATAATTGAGACCGTCGAGAAACAAGCCCCGACGCGGCTCCCATAGCGCCCACGTTTTAGCCTCCCCTTCAAGGATGGCCGTGAGACAACGCGATGGAAGCTCTCATGACTTCTGGCTGCTGGGAGTCCCAGGACCGTGGGCCCAGGGCCAGGGAGGGCGGTGGTCATTGGCCAAGTGCTTGCAGGCGCGACCAGATCGCCAATTGGGGCTCAGCGCCAGCTACCGATGTATTTGATCTATACTTTTCGATCACTCCAGAGGTCGTCTCTGCCATGTCCCCAACCACAATTACGGACCGAGGGATGGATAGTGAACGGCATGAAGGTGCGTGCTTGAGGGAAGTGAATAAAGAGGCACAACGGCAGCGTCGAACACGCCCATGGATCAGCTTGACAACTTGCCAGTCACTAGTGAAGGCTCAGCGCTCCCTCGTCAACGATTCCCTTGTGACGACGCCAGCGCAAAGGCTCCTGTCAGCTGCAATGCCAAAGGAGAGTCTCGTGCTTGTTGGGCAACTGCTGCAGACTGTTTCTCGCATTCCGCCAATAGCATCGTCCCGAACATCCTTTTCGAGTCCTGTGGACTAGCCTAGCCGTCAGCTTTGCACAACAACCATACTCGCTGGGGACTTACATCACACCACGCGAGGCCTCACACCCCCGATCACGTTTGACCCAGAGTGCCCCTTACCATACAGTAAGTGGAGGAGTGGATTGCCACTGTACACGCCGCCATGGAGGCACACGTCACATCATTGATCACACAAAGCGACAGGCTTACACTGCTCCGCGACCGCCGTTAATGGCATCCCTCCACGTCCACCATCGTACGCGAGTATTCCAAGCTTCCGGTCCTAACACGAATACTCGCCTCCCGGCCTCCGAGCATCCTCTCTCCGTAGAGGTGCTCTGACAATGATCACCGCCTGCCAGTGTTCTTCGGGAGCATCTCCTGTGCCGCCTCCGCACACTGAATACGGCAATCGAGGACGAGATTCTTGTCCTCGTGGAGTCCCAAGGTACTGCCATTGTGCATTTGCATGATCTTTCCAAAGTCCGTGCTCATGGGGTGCAGCTGAAGACCCCTGCATGTTATGTATTCCGAGTTCTGTTCATGTTGACTGGTGTGCCCTTCTGGTGTCTGGTGGAGCAGTGCTGACTGTGGTGTGGTGTAGGAAAGTGGGGTTATGGCTATGTAGTGTCGCTTACTGGTCTCGTCGCACCCCCACCGCACACTATACTGGTATGGGTGTTTGGACACTTCACAACCCACGCGAATATCTTCTTCGGTCTTGCATATCCTGTCAATCCCTTTTGTCTGTGGTACAGATCCTGTATACCGAGTCTCAAAGTTTTTTAGATGTGGGTATGTACTGAGAGTATAGTGAAGCATAGCTTGAGTCCGAGTCGGACAGACCTGTGTTCAGACACTATTCCCACCCCTTTAATGGTCCATCACTACTCTTTCCCACTGCAAAGGCTGCTACGCATCCCAACACCTGTTTTTGTTTGCTCAGTAACATCCTTACATTGCTGTGCACCTCACACGTATTTTCCCCCAGTTTGGGCGGAGCCCGAGGGCTGTATCAGAAATCCTGTCCTGTCCGATGTCCTGTCCGGGTAGAGTAGCGGGGATGCGGTGATGGGGCGCCCCCGCAACATGCAGATGGGAGGTCGCAAGACGGCGCGGCCTGCAATTCCAAGACGTCAGGCGAGCCTTCCACCCTTCGCGCAGCGGACCCTCATGCAGCTCGAACGAACATAATTAGAAAGCACTTGAAGCAAGAGCAAATAATACACCCTGCTCTGCGTGTTCACCTCGCGAGAAGCTAGTCAAGCGCGTGTATGCGACCAAGCCGCGTGCATCATCGACCATGTTCTTGTGTCTCGAGATTACTCACCTTGTTCCCTGGCCCAAGAGACGCGTCGTCGTGTGTTGCCAGGACCATCGAGCTAGTGTTGTAGATACAATCAAACCTCGTTACACCTACAGTAGACAGACTATGGTTTGCTCCTTACACTCGTTACTAATACGGCATTAGACGCCGGTTCATACGTTACATCGCTCGAGCTGCGCGTCGTCTTCCCTCAGTCCTCTATTCACTATTCGGACTGAGGGTAAGCAAGCTCACTCACTCTACATTAGCTCATACTTACTAATGTACCTACAGGACTGACTGTCCATATCTCAGGTACATATTCAATACACTCAGTCCTTTATTCACTATTCGGACTGAGGGACTGACTGTCCATATATTAGAATCCATCAGGTTATGAGCCCTACCCAGCTCCACTAACCATATTAATCAAACCATTCGCTGTCAAAACATTGCTCCAACATGTCCCAACCACCTTCTCCACCATCACACAGCACCACTGGCATGGGCACCCTGCAGCCAGCACAATGGCCTGTGAACCCATCAGGTGCAGCTCCAACTGGATCAAGCTCGCAACCTACTGGAGGTTTGAACTGTAGCTGAGGGCATTGGATGTTGGACGAGATGATTGAACCTGCTAAGTACCATCACCTATTGAAGCTTCCACACAAACTCTCTGACTCAAACTACTCAACATGGATAACCATGATTGAATTGACGCTCAACACCATTGAATTGTTTGAATACTGCCTCAGGAAGATCCCCAGTCCTGGTGCAAGTGACTCGCTCAGTGCGCAACATTGGAAACGTGCAAACGCAAGCATGCGTGCAATTCTAACAACAAACATGACGGAGGAGGCAGTGGCCCAACTTGAACACCATAAGGATGCATCAGTGGTATGGTGGGAGGCTTGCCGGCTATATGCTGGGCAGATGATGACCAACTGGACATTAACGATAATGAATCTCATAACAACAAAGTTCAGTGATGATGAAGACCTCATCTCACATATTGTGAAGATGAAAGGATATCGCTGCAACTTAGTCCTCATGAACTGTGACATCAAGGACGACTTATTTGCATGTTTCTTATGCATTTCCATGCCCACATCGTGGAACTACGTGTTTGCGGTGCTCCCCAACCACTACAAACCCGAGGAGGTTGAACATTGCTTATGCAATGAACTCAGAGTACGCACCAACCAGCAAAATACTGCAATGGCCTATCAGGCAGCTGGGAGAGTTTGGGGAAAGAACAAAAAGGGTAGACAGACACCTTGACCTGGTGAGGTGGTATGTAGCAACTGCCATGCTCCAGGACATCTCGTGAAGGACTGCTGGTCCAAAGGAGGAGGTGCTGAGGGACAGGGACCCAGACACCAATTGAGGAAGCAGAAGAAAAAGGAGGAGAAGCAGAAGGACAGTGACAACAAGGGAAAGTCATCGAAGACGCAATGTGCCAACCAGGCAGTCGATGTCTCGGCTGACTTGGACTCAAGCCACAGTAGTTCATACATGGCTACCAGCCCTCGCACATCCTCTCACTTCACATGGATACTCGACGGTGGATCGACCACGCATATATGCAATGACCGTGTGGCATTTGTTTCCTTTACAGAAACTTGCAACACCATTGGGAGCATACAGAAAATTGGACCACAACTGCAAGTCCTTGGGCGAGGAGATATCTACCTCCTATGCCATGTAGCAGGTCATGACAGCAGAATAATTACACTCCGTGATGTCTCATTCTGCCCCAATGCACATGACAACCTCATATCTGAGAGCCAAATGGACCGCAAAGGTCTCGAGATCCAAAAATTGAATGGAAAGGTCACCATCACCAAACTGAACAGCAGTACGGTTATGGAAGGTACGCTACGTCAGAGCCTCTATGAGCTTGACTGTGCCATTGCACCTCCAACCGCATATCCCTCCAATGTTGCATTCACAGCTCACTCCTCTACCTCTAATATCGAACTCTGGCATTGTCGGCTTGCACATCTGAGCGAGGGCAATATCCGCTACCTAGCCCAACACCAGATGGTCACCGGACTTGACCTAAATAAAGGAGACAACCTAGGTCCCTGTAATGGCTGTGCAATGGGGAAGCATCCTCAAGCTCCCTTTCCAAAGCAAGCCACCTCTCAAGCAGAGGAAATCCTTGACCGCCTTCATATGGACCTCCAAGGACCCTTCATGCCATCGATACATGGCTATGCCTACACACTGGGCATAGTTGATGAAGCTAGTTGAAAGGGCTGGAAGGCCGAATTACAACAGAAGAGCAATGCAGAGGATGAAATCAAGGCCCTTATCACCCGTCTAGAGACAGCCACCAAACGTAAGGTGAAGACTGTTCAATCGGACGGTGGCAGCGAGTTCATCGGACACGGACTTGAGCGCTTCTTTCGGTCTAAGGGGATTACTCACGAAACATCAACCCCGAACACTCCACAGCAAAACGGCATTGCCGAGCGTTTCAACCGGACAATGCATGAGCATGCCCTATGTCTGACCAAGGAGGCAGGAATGTCTAACGGTTTTTGGCCTGAGGCTCACGCTTATGCCTCATAGTTCCGCAATCGAAGTCCATCACACGCTCTATCAAAAATCACCCCAAATGAGGTGTTTTATGGATGGAAACCCGACGTTTCAACCCTCTGTATTTTCGGGTCACGCTGCCATGTCCGAATCTCACCCGAGAAGTGTACCAAGATGGATGCCCACTCGAAGGACAGAATCTTTTGTGGATTTGAACCAGGGAAGAAGGCATACAAGATTTGGCTACCCAGAGAGAGGAAATTCACATCCTCACGAGATGTTATTGTCTATGAAAAGGTCCCAAGTGTGACTAATGACGATGACAATCTTATCCCTACCGCTTCGAGTGAGGGGGTGTCTCCAGGTAGCTACACTCAAAGCGGCAATCATCCTACTGAGACTACTAGTGCACTGCCCAGTGAACATCCAGAGACAACAGCTAGCCATGAGTCAATGCCAGTGCCTCTCCCAGCCACACCATCAGTACATCCCTCACCTGCTCCCACTTCATCAAAACTCGCTCCACCACCAGTACGTCAATCTCAGCGCATAACCCGCCCATCCTGGGTCAAGCAAGCCGCGGATGCCCAGAAGGCTCATGAAACTGCTATTAAGGCCGAGACGAAAGCGAAACATGAAGCACGAGCTGACAGGAAGAAGGTGAAAGTGCAGTTACCAGATGTCCAAGAAACTGAAGATGCAACTGTCCCGCCGATACCGGAGAGTGAGGTTGCACATTTAGCATATCTTGCAGCTCACAGCAAGGAGACACCATCCAACTTCCACGAAGCTGTTGCAGGACACGACGCGGATAAATGGTGGGAAGCAATGCACGAGGAGATTAACATGCTGACAGAGCGTGGTACATGGGTACAGGATGAAAAGCCATAGGATGTTGGTGGATATATGTGATCAAACACGGTCCAAACGGCGAGGTACTACGATACAAGGCCCGATTAGTCGCACAAGGGTTCTCGCAAATACCTGGTGTTGATTATGATGATACATTCTCGCCTACAGTACGGCTCGACACACTACGAGTGATCCTACACCTTGCAGCCGCCCATGGGTGGCACCGTGGACAAGATGACATGACTGGCGCGTTCCTACACAGCAAACTCGACCACGAAATCTACATGCGTCAGCCACCCGGATTCGACGATCGATCCAACCGTGTTGCTCGCCTACTCCTAAGCCTCTATGGACTGAAGCAATCTGCTCGTCTCTGGAATCAGTACATGAACGAGAAGCTTGGCTCCATTGAGTGCCAACAACTCATTTCTGACACAGCTGTTTACTGGCATCATGCACCCAATACAGGCATGTGCTCAATTGTCGCCATCCATGTTGACAACATGCTTTCATTCTCGCAAATGTCTGATGAGCTCACCCGACTTCGTCAGCAGCTACACAGTATCTTCGAGATGAAGGAAGAGGATTCTAACTGGATAATGGGCTTCCAGCTCATTGACAACTTTGCCCAATGCACAGTTGCAATTTTACACCGTCGGTATGTCGAGCAGATCCTCACCCGATTCAACATGACCAGCTGCACATCATTTGCAACACCCATGGAGCATGGACTAACCCTGTCGAAGGATGATGGGCCATCCTCACCAAAGGAGGAAGAAGAGATGCGACGCAGACCATACCGTGCCCTTATGGGTGCACTTACATGGATATCACTCATCTCTCGCCCCGACATCTCATTTGCAACGTCATACCTGTCACAATTCAATGCCAACCCGGGACCGAGCCACTGGAAGGCAGCCAAACGGGTACTTGCATACCTCGCTGGCACCCTCGATACCAATCTCGTCCTCAGTGGCATTGGTGACGAAACCGTTGACTTAACAGGATGGACTGATTCTGACTGGGGCCAACACCCGGATGATCGCCAATCTGTCTCCGCGTATGTCTGGCAACTTGGCGATGCAACAATCTCGTGGAGCTCGAAAAAGCAACGTACTGTCGCCGTCTCATCGACCGAGGCCGAGTACATGGCCCTCACGCATGGCGCAAAACAAGGCCTATGGCTACGTCGCTTACTCATCGAGATCGGACTCGAGCTCGAGGGGGTGCCAACACCAATGCTTGTCGACAACAAGAGCTCCATCGACCTTTCGAAGGATGCCCGCTTCCACGCACGAACGAAACACATTGATATCCAACATCATTTCATTCGTGAACGTGTCGCGGACAGGACGTTCAATGTTCAGCACTGCCCTTCGAAACTGAACCTTGCTGATGGGTTAACAAAACCGGTTCCACGTCCAGAGCACGAGATCATGGTTGATGGTTTGAATCTCTCGTCATGATTGAGGGGGTGTGTTGTAGATACAATCAAGCCTCGTTACACCTACAGTAGATAGACTATGGTTTGCTCCTTACACTCGTTACTAATACGGCATTAGACGCCGGTTCGTACATTACATCGCTCGCTCTGCGCGTCGTCTTCCCTCAGTCCTCTATTCACTATTCGGACTGAGGGTAAGCAAACTCACTCACTCTACATTAGCTCATACTTACTAATGTACCTACAGGACTGACTGTCCATATCTTAGGTACATATTCAATACACTCAGTCCTCTATTCACTATTCGGACTGAGGGACTGACTGTCCATATATTAGAATCCATCAGCTAGTACTCACTGTGACGCTCCATGATAGGCTCATAAATCAGCTTCCGTATGACAGACTCAGACAGAAAATGTTGTTCCTCTCGTGTACTCATGCACTCTGCTACTTTCCTCATAGATTATCTGCTAGCTATCAACACAGCACCACATCAAATGACAACGATGTGATCACCTGGCCTCTACTTCACAGCCCATTGAAGTCGTCAAATTTGCCGTTGCATGCTTGGTACTCGAAATCGTAGTCCGGCTGGAACGACCAGTACGGCACCTCCGGGTCACTTTCCGTCTTGAAGTTGAACGCAGCCTCCTCGTCCTGGATCTCGACAGCCTTCTCGCTGTTCGCCTCGCCGACCATCGCCTTCAGCTCTATATCGCAGCTGCGCTCCATCAAACCAAACAGGAAGCATGCCTCGTCGGCCGTCTTCCCAACGGTGAGCAGTCCGTGGTTCATCAGGAACGCTCCCTTCGTCTTCTCGTTCAGCGCCGCCACGATCCTCCGGCCCTCCTCGTCGCCGAGCACGACCCCGCCATAGTTCCCGTACACCGCCTGGGCACCGTGCAGCATGCACACGTCCTGGGTGAGCATGCGCAGCGGGCGGCGGAACGTCGAGAACGCCCGCGCCGCGATCGTGTGCGCATGGCAAGCCGCATGAATGTCCGGGCGCGCCTGGTGCACCGCGCGGTGGATGAAGAAGCCCGCTGCGTTCACCGGGCGCGTGCGGTTCCCGCCCAGGACATCGCCCGTCTCCATGTCCACCAGGATCATGTCCGACGCCTTGAGCAGCCCGAAGTGGATGCCCAGTGGGTTCAGCCAGATTGCGGTGGGGATCTCGGGGTCTCGGACGGAGATGTGTCCTGCCATTCCATCTGCGAAGCCAGAACGGGCCCAGTACCGGAAGGCGGCTGCCATGTGGGCAGTCAAGTGTGCGCGCTCCTGGTGGATCGAGGTGAAGGTAGGCGGGGCTGCAGCAGGTAGTCAGCGATGATCGTTCTTGCGGATACGCAGGCACGCGAGCTAGATACATACGAGGAAGGGCAATGTTTCCGTGGCAGGTCGACTCGAGAGGTGACTGTTGGTCAGGATTGGTGGTCCTTTTGGGGACCAGCGTGTCAGTATCGTGCCGAGTCATGGCCGGGGCGCCCTTCAGCTGAATAGCGGGCTGGTGAGTAGACCGGGACAGTGTTTCAGTGATAGCGGCTGGAGGAGACATGGCGATGGTGTACTCAGGTAGACGCACGAACCATATCGGATTCTCATAAGAGTACTTCGGCTGGGTGCCGTCGAAGCACCGTAGGGAAGTGGTGTGGATGTCTGGCATGTTGTTATCGAAGTAGCTTTGTCGTTTCTCTCGAGTCATGGGGCTGTATTGAGAAGCAGATTTCGGGCAATGTGAGTGCAATCGAAAGCTTGGAACTCATTGGCGGCATAGCGCTAGCACTGGCAATTGGCCATGGTGAGAATCGGCGCACTCCGAAGCTGAAGCTGGTCACATTGGGTGCGTTTAGGGTCAATCTAGAAATAACAGCAGGAGGAGATAGAAGTCTATTCACATGCTCAAAGGCTGGAGCGAGCTACCATGGCCGCGGACCAGGCCAACTACCGCCTGCCATAAATTAGTCACCCCTAGGCAGACATATACAACGTTTTTGAGGAGGCGGATGTATAACTCCAGAAATGAGCGCCTCTCAGCCACCGACTTCCTTCAGATCTTGGGTCAGCTTGGGTCGCCCCGGCGGCCAGGGACCGGTCAGTCCGCATAGGACATCATGATGGTCAAGCATTGACCACCAGAATCGCAACCATCGTGCATGGCACGTCGGCCTGCCCAGTTCGATCCGCGTATACCTTTGATCCTACATCTGTTTCACAGTTGCTTGTCGCGCATACAGGGGCGCTCATCATGAGGGAAAACATGAACATGCGCACACGGTGCGTAGAAGGCCGAGACACGCGACGCTGGCGTAGATACCACCAACGATGTGCGACCCTGAGAGCAGTACTCGGCCGCCTCCAAGTGTGCCAAGGTGAAGGCTAGTAATGCCCGGCTGTTAGTACTCGGAGGGCGACTTGCGACAGGCAGCGTTCGCACCAGGTCCAAGTCCACTGAAGCCTTATGCCACGCGACGGATCGAGTATCGCCCAAGCAATGGATAGCAAGCTAAACGGGAGGGGCGTGTGGAGCACGCATGCCAGTTGTTCCACTCGGATAGGTGACGGAATCCGATCTCGTATGCGGGCTCGGTGCTCCAAAGACGCGCGGAAGTATATGGGTTGTTGCTCATTCATCCACCTTTCACTACGTCCTTATAGTACCGCCCTGCCTTCTTGATGGGCTTGTCAGTATTTGCTTGCGCATTGCCTCTGTGGGCCCTTAGTTCAGTCATGCAATGGTATTATCCTTCGTTTCCATTGTACACCTGATCGAGGCTCAGAGTCGGCGCTGCTATGCGGATCTGCAACTGAAGGAACACGGACCAGAACCAGTCTCGGACTATCAAGTTGAAAGTCCCGGTCTCGGACGTTACCGGTCGAGCCCTGTGGTCACTTTGTTGCAACAGCACAGTAACGCAGATGGGCACACACCTCTGACAACTGCAAAATGCCTCCACAACATTGGTTTTTAGGCCCGCAACACGTATGTATGATGGCAATTCAAGCTGTGGATATGTTCATACCCAAATTCTCAGACAACCAGCGATTTACCTGAAAGAAAGAAATGAATACAGGCTGGGCGCGAAAGATGATCGATGGTTGCAAGTAGGTATACTTGTGCGAAGTCATGTCCTGGTAAGTACCTTGCAGACGTCGACCCATCATCACTGTTATGGCACTCATGGAAAAATCCAACACCAGCGCAACTGTCTCACGACGTTCTGAATTTGGTTCAGCTTACCATAAACAACAATCCAGCATTGCCATACTTCGGATCTCTGCATTATGTGCGACTTGAGGATACCGTGGGGGTGGTCTTGTATTCATCTGTGAAGTCATACCCTACTCAGCTGAGCATAACCAGGGTACGAGATCATATAGGAGTGAGTTTGTCCCATTCTACCCCCCCGGGAGGTTCGTCTCAATGATGGTCGCAGCTCGCAAACGACCGGTCCAAGACACGGAAGACCCCATGATGGCAGTTGTCCATGCAAAGATCAGCATGCAGACACACTGACACCAGATTGAATAGCCGCCCCCCAACTTGCTTGCACTCGCAAGGCCTCGTATTGGATGTTGAATTCCAAAGTGGCCCGTGTTGCCACCTCCATCCAATTTCGTCACTGTATCGAACACCTTGAGGCGTTTATTCCGGGCTCTGGCATGCCCAAAAAGCAGGTAGACGGAGCAGAGTCGGCGACACGGTATCTCAGTAGGAATGCGCGAGGCAGGAGCACTGAATCTATCCAAGCAACGCGAGAGGAGAAAAGGGCTACAGTTTTCCTAGACCGAGACGATTAATACACAAGGTACCCAAGCCTAGTCAAGGGCGGCGCAAAAGCAAATGACGGATAAAATAGCAAAGCGAGTATTGCCTAGTAACCCAAGTGCGCCGCAATTAGGCCGAATGTAAGTGGTATGGGCACGAAGTATATGAGCGTCTCCCACAGGATGAGGTGAGCACGCGATGGTGCACGGGCAGGAGGTCGTCCAAGCACGCTTAGAGTGCGAAAGCGATGACGCCGACGGCAGCGAGACCAGCGAAGGCGTTCACACCGTGGGTTATGGCGCCACTCGTTTGGGTCGTGGAAGCCGATGAGCTGGTGCACATGGGCGCGTGAGAATCAAAACGCGGAAGTGCGGGTAACGCTGGGCTCACGCAGAAGCAGTCGTACTGCTCGCGGTAGTGCTGTTGCCGGTAGAGGACGCTGCGGCGCTGCTAGCGGTGAGGGTAACACCCTGCATACTAAGTTGTGAGCCGGGTCGTGTATATACGATGCATACGAAAGGGACACGCACGACAGCCAGGCAGAGCTGCTGGGCGTCGTACTCGGCGGTAGTTAGCTCGCTGCCGGAGCAAGAGCTCTCAATGCACGCGGTGACGCTGTCGACAAAGGCGGAGGAGTTGCACAAGCAGCTGTCGTCGCCCGAGGGGCAACTGCCAGTTTCTGCATCCTCCAAGCAGGAATCGGCGCAGGCTGGTGTGATTCCAGTGCGTCAGAGATCGTCGATCACAACCTTCAATGGACGTGCTGCGCAGACGTACTAGGGAACTGGCGCTTGAGAACGTAGGACGCATTAGCAGTGGCGAGGAGGCCAAAGACGGTAGCGAGGATGAAGCGCATTTTGTCTGGTGGGATAGAGTAACGAACGAGGGCTGGTTGCTGGAAAGTCGAAGGGAGAGAGCAACAGCGTGACCGGGAGGAAACTCTGAAGGCGAGTTGCTATGGCCATTGAGAATAGCTCAGCCAAGATTTATATGAGACCCCACCCTAGCCTGGGAAGGGACAGCGTGGGTTGGGAGAACAAACAAATGAACTAAAGTGATCAGTTACGATCCCATCCTCAGTCGTTCCTGATTCAACGATCGCTTATTTCGGGTATCTGTTGTTCTGATGCTCCGGTTTGTAGGTCCACAAACAGTCATTCCAGAGCCAGAAGCCGTTAGCAGGGGCACTGCAAGGACAAAGGCTGGCGAGGCCGTCGAGGAGAATGAAAGGGAAGTCCATTGTTGATTGTCTTTTGTCTGCTCGCCCATTGTATACTGGTACAACGCCTGCCTCTTTCGGATGTCGATCGGTTGCAGTCCCACGTGGACAGCCTCGGCGTCTATCATCATGGGTCTGTCCCAACTGTATAGCACCTGAAGCCACGCGAACCTTATTCCTGCCAGCCACTAGAAACAAACAGAACCACAGGGGTTGCACGTCGCTTGCAAACAAGTCCGCTCACCGACATCGATATCCTCAAGAGATGGTGCGTCATCCCGCTGACCCTGCACGCACTGATCTTGACTCCGTGCTCCCTGCAGGCCCCCTCAAAGACCTCCACGAAAAAGGCGCGTACTATATTCAACAATGTCTTTCTCTAGGTGCATAACAAGTCATGTCCCGCTAGACCGGGAAGACGCGCTCCGCCCTCCAGGATGTCGTGACCCGCGAGTACACCATCCACCTCCACAAGCGAGTGCACGGCCGCTCCTTCAAGAAGCGGGCCCCCTACGCCGTCAAGTCCGTCGTTGACTTTGCGCAGAAGGCAATGGGCACCACGGACGTCCGACTGGACCCGAAGCTCAACCAGCAGCTCTGGGAGCGGGGCATAAAGTCTCCACCGCGCAGAATCCGGGTTAAGCTTGAGCGTGCGTGATAGACACTTGATATGTCTCAACCCGAGAATGCTTACCAGATATGCACCTACAGGTAAGCGTAATGACGAAGAGAACGCCAAGGAGAAGCTCTTTACCTACGCAAGTTATCTCCCTGTGGAAACATTCAAGGCGCGTTCACCCGCCTCTTCGTTGATTATGCGATGTTCATGTGAGAATTCCAGGGCCTCCAGACGGTCGTCGTTGACGCCGAATAAACATTGTGTTCTATTCTCGGTGACCAGAAGAGAAGAGAGGGGACACTGGGACCATCCTCATTCCTGCCATTCTCATGCCCGCCCTTATGCATCTATACGCACCACCCCGCCACTACTACCATATGCTATGTCAAGCATTGAAAATCACGCTTTCGCGTTTTTGATCCTAGCAAGACATGTGAACGTCTAAGATGTGATAATTAGGGTATGTACAATGCAGCCAAAGCCCAGAGATGACAGCAGACCGACTAGCACAAGAAGACTACGGGTATGGCAAGTTCATACTTCTATCATGTCGTATCCTTACAGAGTCTGGGCTGGTTGACTTGTTCGACATCCGTTCCCAAATTGGATCAACATCTGGTCCATCGAGATCTCCAGCACCATCCCAACCCCAGCACCACACTAAATACATTAAAATGATGCATTAGTGCCCCAGTATGATCCAAGTGACACATTGAAACCTACCATAGTCAGGGCCAGGGACAAAGTTTAGCGGAATGTTTTCTTCGTCAGTAAACAACCGGTCGTGAGGACCGAACCACGCTCGGTCTTGGGGATCAGTACGCGGGTTGTCTGGCAGCCCGCCAAGGCGGACGTAGCCCCTGATGGTAGTGAGATTTCGCCTTGCAGGGTGTATGATGTCGTATACGCGCTGCATAGTCGACGCCGATTAACGAGTGTTCCCAATATACTGAAAAGAACCCACCGAGTCGTACGCGAGCTTAACACGAGGAACCATCAGGATCCTCCCGTAGCCAGCATCCCAGTAGTCGTTGCATATGAGACTGCACTCGCTCGCGGAGCACTCACCGTCGACAATGCGTGCCATACGGAAGCGGATGTGTGGCGGCGAGTAGAAGGGCGCAGGGTCGAGCACCGCGATGCCGTTCCAGCAGGACTGCACCTGAATGGGGAGGTGCCGTTGGAAACGGTCCTGCGACGAGCCGTGGTGAAAGATGACCTCAAATGGCGCGTTCTCCAGCGCGGTGCCGTTAATGTCACGCGCGACCCAGTTGTCATAGAAGACCGGGTGACCCTGTACGGACGGCATTTGAATATGGGGAAGACGCACAGTGGAAAAGTGATTGTACGTACCAGTTCTTCGTGGTACATGTAGTCCGCCGCACAGGTAATACCTGCGTTGTTCAGTCGGCTCTGCCAGATGAGCTCTAGGAGGTCATCCACGCACGGGAGAACGTCGTTCATGAAAACGATGCTATCGAAGTACTCGTTTTCTGCGTCACGGAGTTCGTGCAGCGGTACGAACGCGGCGTTGCGGACCTCTGCGAGGTACTCTATGCGATGGTTGAACGCACCCCGCGTGCGCATCGAGGTGCGAATCGTCACCCGCAGGCCGACGGAGCGGCAGAGCGCGTCGAAGATGCGCAGGAGCGCCTTCGTCTGGTCCGTCGAGCCGTTCTCGTAGATCGAGACGTACACGTTGTGGTACCCCAGGATCGCCGCGACACGGAAGAGCGTCGCGAACAGGTCCGGGACGATGTCGAATGAGTTGTAGAGGTTGATCGCGAAGAAGTACTTGTGCGTGTCGGGCATGAGGCCCATGCGGGCTGGTGGGACGTAGTCGCCCTCCGCGCCCAAGCCGACACCCAGCCCGAGTGCGTCGAACCACGAGGAGCGGTTCGGTGGCTCGTGCCCGATGAGGGAAGTGTAGCGCTCCTCAGCTTGTTCCTTGTACATTGGCTGGGCATGCCGCGTGCATTCTTTCGTGTAGTGCGGCGAGAGGGAACTGAGGAGGTCGAGTACACGGAAGCGCTGATCTAGCGTTGGTGGAGTGATTGGTTGGCGCGCACGAGCGGGGTGATAGGCCGCGGGGGCGTGTCCTCCGCGCCAGGGGTTGGGAGCTGGCTGAATGTGGCTTAGAGCAGGCAGATGAGCCACGGAGGGGGCTTACGTCTGATGTGAACAGTCTCGCAACAAGCAGCCCAACAAAGATACCAATACACAGCGATACCCAGGTAGGTAGACGCTTGAAGGGATTGTTACTTTTCGGTTGCATAGCGGGGATTAACTGGGCGGGATGAGTGAGAACGACGATGGTTTAGTGCCATTGTGGATGCACCTCTCGTTGCAAGGCCGCCTGGAAGGTTTTCTGGACGCTCGCCTCCGAGCGACTGGACGACTAGGTAGCCCTATTTCGGATCTCTTGTTCTAGTGTAGAATACCACGTACAGTAGAGGTACAATCGCCAGTTACGATGCGGAGAACGGCGGAGATATTCACACCAAGAACCGACGTGGTCACCGAGCTGCTCGCCAAAGAGCGAAGGAGTACAGTACTTTTCGTACAGGACTAAGGAGCGACGAGGAGTTAGAGGGCCTTTGACTCGTCGACGACGGGCGAGCAGGAGGTCGGTGGAACGATGGGCGGAGAAAGACAGGTCCCTGACGCGCCAATATGGATGCAGTCAGGGTGCAGCCACCGACTGTTGACGCGTTTGCTTGGCCTCCTTGCCTCTCGACCTCAACCGCTCCACCCTTCCATCCCTTATATTCTTCCAGTCTGGCGGCGTCGGCTTGCGTGCATGCAGCGACGTTCAGACAAGAATTACGTTCACATCTCGCCTCCTGCGCGCATGGGCTCGGACGACAAGGCACCCTCCCGCCTAAACCAGAAAACGCTCGGTGTCACGAATCGAATATGGCTCATCCTTGCGCTCTTTGTCTTACTCGTCCTCATCACCCGCACAATCCTTCCTAGTGAAAGTCCGTCCACGCGGCATCGACTTCTCAATGCTGACCTGCGACCGAAGAACTACCTGAACATCACCGAATCGGGAGAGTCGCCGTTCGCTTTTTGCCCAGTACTCGGACCCGGCGATGAGATTGCATCAAGATATGACACAGTGGCTCTGTCGAAGACCAGGTTTCATTTGGGTAGCGGGGCGCGTATACAGCGCGTCGTCAACAAGGCCCTATCCGGTCTTCCTGTCACCATTAGCGTCATTGGTGGTTCTGGTGAGTATTTTCTGTGTTGGTAGTCTGCTCAGCGGCTTTTGTTTTCCCACTTGAAGCAATGCGAGTTGTGGGCTTTTACGACCCCGCTATGTTGTTTGGGAGACTGGTGCTCCCATAGGCGGTCGAAGTTCGGCCGCGACCCGATTTATGGCGACTTATGCAAGTCCCTTTGCTGTGATATGCTCCGTGGCCTATAATTCTGGGGAATGTCCGAAGATGATCGGGTCTCAAAAATATACTAGGACCGCAGTAGCAACGTACATCGGATCTTGCCCCATCTTTTCTGCACATGTCCAAGGATCATGTTCTTACCTTTCGCCTTTCTAGTATCTGCCTGTCATGGTGCTGGAGACGATCCATTGTCACCGCGGTGTTATCCTTCGCAATTCTTCAACTGGTGGAACAGTGTGTTTCCCCACCCTGCTTCCGAACTCACCAATGGCGCGATGCGGCGCACCAACTCCGCTTACTTTGGGTTCTGTAATGCCCACCATATACCTGACATCACCGACCTCGTTATTGTCGAGCTAGACGTAGCTGATGCCAAGTAAGTGCGCCTATCCTGCAAGATACCTTCTTGACTGATTTCAACACTCTAGCGATCAAGTGGCAATGAACGAGTTCGAGCTCCTCATCCGTTCGATCCTCATCCGACCGGACCAGCCCGCAGTGCTCATTCTGGGGTATTTTAGTCCTCAGGTAGCACAAAGTAGTGGCTTTGGAAGCTTAGATCACTCGCACACATTAGTTGCCCACTTCTACGACGTCCCGCATATCAGGTCTGCATTCTTTTCGGCCGTAGCGCAGTGTACTGATTTTCTGCCATAGTGTCAAACCCTTGCTGTATCCGAATTATATGTCCAATCCTTCGTCGGTCGACCAATACTTCGTAGACCCCATCCTCGCCAGTCCTACAGGTCACGAAGTCATTGCCGACGTCCTCATTTCATACTTCCAGCTGCAGATATGCGCCGCGTGGGGTACATTAATGGGCTCGTCGCACGAACTCATGCCCGCCCTCGCTACGCCTATATTCGCAGACAGCAATGCGAAGCAGCCCACTGATGCTCGTGGCCTCTTCGGCGGTGTTGCCCAGCGCAAAGGTGCCGCCGGCGCGGCTGGCCCTGAAGACGGCGAGGGCCGACCACTAGCGGTGCAGAATCCGGTTGCGGGGCATCTCGCCGAGGCCAACGCCGCCAAGGCTCCATCCCTCCACGCGAATTTGCGTGTCCCGCCGATGCGAATCAACACCCGTCCGGCAGACCTGGCCGCACACGCCTTCGTCGAGGTCGCACCGTATTGTGTCTCCGCCAACGATCTGATCAACCCGCTCCCGCAGTCGCTCTTTGCCGGTTCTGGGTGGGCGGCATACCACCCGCGCTCCGGCTCCGCAGACCTCTCATCGCATGCCCACTACTTCTACACAAGCCTGCCGACGAGCAAGCTGAGGGTGAGCATTCAGGTTAGTGCGGGTGACATTAGTGTGTATTACATCAAGGAGCCGACGGATAACGTGGGCATGGGAAGCGCAGTGGAGTGCTGGGTGGATGACAACTACTCTGGTGCCGTCGTGATTGAAAATGCAGCTCAAGTGGGAGAGCCAACACCCGCGTAAGCACACAATTTCTTGCTGATGAGCGAGAGTTTGCTGAATATGGAGGCAACAGACTTGAGGTTATTGACCATTATGTTGCATCGGGACCACACTATGTAGAGTGCCAACTGATGGGTGAGGAGGACGACCGGAATATTCCTCCTTTCAGAATCATTGGTATATTCGCTACATAGAGCAGGGTTCCGTGGTGTTCGTTAGAGTGTTTCCTACTGTATTGCTTGTGGGTCTCGAGGGTCAAAATGCATTTGTACAAAAGACCGAACTGTCCACTCTGACAGTATTGCACATATTGTATCAAGTCATTGTAGGATTGTGAAGGTTGCTACTGCTCCATCATCAGAGCAAAATGGACATTCAGGGGATTGAACCCTGGACCTCACGCAGACACAACATCATCAGTATGCGAAGCGTGCGCGCTACCACTGTGCCAAATGCCCGCGGGCATCACAAGACCTAATTTTAACATATATATATATAGCCAGCAAGTATCCTGATAACGGTGCTGGGTGCTTACGCGTTGTCTGAGTCACTCTGGTTGTCCTCTTCGTGTGCCCTCCTCTGCTCGCCATGGATATCGATGTCGTGGACGAAAATGAGCAGCAGTATGAGTCTGCTAAGGCTGCGGGCAAGCGACCTGCGAGCATTCCTGTCGATGATGCTCATCCTTTCGACCTCGAGACTATTGCTACTGGATACTCAGGTACGTAGCATTTGGCTGTATCAGTCATAGCTATTGAGGTTCAGGGCGCGTGCAGGACGGTCCGCTGTGAATCGCTACATCCAAGTGATAACTCTGTGTCCTTCCCTGGCCGTTCAGGCCCTGAATGCAGCACTGGCGGACGTACTGAAGATGATCGACACAACATTGTACCGTTCAGTCCTAACAGCCTACGATCAGACCGCCACTGCCTCGAACGGAGAGCTTCCTCCTGTCTCCGAGGCTGCACCTCTCGACCAGCAATGGATAGATGATGCCACGCAGAAGAATCAGGTATTGCGAACGAAGCTTGAGACAGAGCTGAAGACATACACGAGTAACATGATCAAGGAGAGCATCAGGGTACGTCTAGTTAATTCGGGCCCATTGGTAAAGCGCTCAGACTGAAGACGTGCAGATGGCATATAGAGATCTAGCAGACTTCTGTCGTGCGACTGGAGACAGCACGGCCTCGCTCAAGCACTATACGAAGTCGCGCGAATTTTGCACCACAAGCCACCATGTCCTTGAGATGTGCTTGTCTGTTCTCGAGGTTAGTTTTCAACTGCCGTGACTCTGATCCTCATCTAGTCGATCGTTCAATGCGATTGGAGTCTCAGAGGTTTATGGATGAAGTGTCATGTCACTGGGATTTTGGCACCAGTGGCTTTCTTCTGAGAGGTCTTTCAGGGTGTACAGCTGATATCATGCGCTCTGTTAGTCGCTCCGCGTCCTCCAGACCACTGAGGACGACGTGAGTAACAGTTCTGTAGGGTGGGACTCCAACTCCTCGCTGTGATCTTGCCTTGCAATAGTCATGACTTTACCACTTAGTTGATCTCACCACTCCTCGAGACCGTACCATGATCAGTCGAAGCTAACATTCTCTGAAGCTGCTCATTGAGCATCGAAACTATGCACACATGTCGACATACGTATTCAAAGCGGACGCTGCTCTGGATGCCACGACCGCAGCGCGTGTCAGCGCTTCCTCAGCACCGACCGCTCCCGCTACTGCTGCAACAGGCAAGGATCGTGCCGCTGCTGAGCGCGAGAGGGTACAAAGCAAGCTCGATGTTAGCATCGCGCTATCATATCTTGGCCAAGGCAACTATGACAAGGCCGCTCAGGCGTTCATCAAGGTTGGTCCTGTGAAGAGCCTAGGCGATTGGAACGGCAAGGTCAGTCATACTCTGCAGTGCGCAGTCGGATGGATGTCTAAGATTAAAGTTCATAGCTCATCGCGTCTGGCGACATTGCCATCTACGCGACCCTGTGCGCACTGGCCACTTTCGGTCGGCGGCAGATCCGCTCGCAGGTCATCGACAACGATAACTTCAGCATGTACATCGAGCAGGAGCCGTACGTCCGCGAGCTGCTGGAGTCCTACATGGGCAACCGTTTCAAGCAGATGCTTGAAACCCTCGATCGTTACTCTGTATGAGCACCTCCTAATATGCTGCACACGAGGCTTATATTGTTGCTGACTGCAGACTCGCCACGCTCTGGATCCTCATCTCATGGGACATATGACGACTCTGACGAATCTGATCCGCAGCCGCGCGCTCGTACAGTATTTCCAGCCGTTTTCATCGATCAAGCTCGAGCGCATGAGCGTCGCGTTCGGGTGGACTGTCGAAGAGTTGGAACGGCAAGTTGTCGCTCTGATTCAAGCAGGTGAAATCCAGGCAAGGGTTGACAGGCAGAACAAGGTTCGTGTTTTTCGGTCTTGCAGAGT
The DNA here is from genome assembly GCA_964035675.1 of Fomitopsis pulvina. Taxonomy (NCBI): domain Eukaryota; kingdom Fungi; phylum Basidiomycota; class Agaricomycetes; order Polyporales; family Fomitopsidaceae; genus Fomitopsis; species Fomitopsis pulvina. Next base: position 1,555,980 of record OZ037963.1, read on the forward strand.
CACGGCGGTACTTACGTAGAGCTTCAGATCCTAAAGTCAAAGGAAACGGACCAGCGCAGTGCACTCTTCATACGTGCCGTCAGGTCTGGTGAGACCATGCAGATGGCAAACCGCAAACTGTTGCTTCGTATGAGGCTGTAAGTCCTGTTGCATTGCCTAATTGCGCTCCTTACTGTTCTTGACATCCTGTGTCGCAGTCAACAAGCGGACCTAATCGTGAAAGCATCCAGAGGCCACCTTCAACTTGGAGGTCACCCGAACGACTTCGTGATGAACGATTTGTATTGATAGCCGCGACCTCCTTGTATTCATATACTACGTCTCTTCTGTGCTTTGTAACCTTCGCCTTGTGGAGTTGCTAACCGCACCTCGTGTGCCATGCATGACAATACCGTAAATTGCTTAGTATGTCGACGAACAGGAGCCGTACAAATACCAGATGAAAGACAAGCATTGCATTCACTGATCCCTGTCGAATCGTTTGTAAGAATGCTTCTCGTACTCCTTGATATTCATCTTGCGCTTTTTTGGTCTGCAGAAGCCAGTCAGATTTAAACAACACGAGTACAGTGGGAGCAACCTACACGACTCGGACGCGAGGCTCGATGAGTGCTCGATGTTGCATGCTCAGGAAGCGGTCGCGGAACAGGTTGCCCTCGGGCTATACAAAGGAAGTCAGCCCTCGATCGATTCTACACAACGTCGAAATCAGTAACCTTGAGCGTGCGCAGACTCTCACTGAGATCCTCGCCCAGCTGCACATCCACCTCTCCTTCCGAAACCTTGTGCCTCCCTAACCGCTGGCCCGCCAACCCGTGGCGCAGCTGCTCCTGCAGCTTCTCCTGCCGCTGTGCACGGAGCCGTTCCCGTGCAGCGAGGTTCCTCCCGAGCGCCTTCCGCAAGGCCTTTGCAGAGTCGACAGAGGCAACCATGCGTTTCCTCACAGCCTTCTCCGCCAATGTCCGCTTCTCAGCACGCAGCTTCTCCGCCTTCCTCCTCTCCTGCCTCGTTTTCCTCTGCGGCACCTTCACAGGCGGAAGTTCTCTTCCCTCCTCCCCAGCCTCTTCGCCGTCGGTCTCGTCATCCGCCTCCTGCACGCTCATTCCTGGGGCGACACCATCCTCCTCTAATGTTGCCATGCTGCGTGCTTCGTCCATCTTGCGTTTTGTTTCCTCGAGCTTCTCTGCTTCCCTCAGCCGGCGCTCCTCAATCTTGTGCGCAGTGAGGAGGAGCTCTTGGTGAAAGGTGGCAAGCGGGTTGTAGGAAGTACCCTCGTGCGGAGCGGGGACGGCTGGCAGGGTGATGAGCCAGCGAGGATGCGGTGTCTTGGGTTGCTGAAGCTGCACGATGAGGAGCGTCTAAAGCTCAATGCTGAGCACGCACCTTGACTGGGGTTCCCTGTGCTGTGCTATCTTCCCAAACATCGTACGTCCCGCTCTGCCTTGCCGCCTCGCTCACCTCGAGCATCGCGCTCCCTGAGCCGACCTCCGTCGGGTCGATGATAGCATTCAACGGCCCCTTCCTCGGCCGTTTGCCCATCCGGAGCAATCTTCCTTTTTCTTCATGCGTAAGTAGCTTTCGCTTCAGATGGTTAGAGGGCGCAAGTCGAGAAAAGAGAACGGGGGCGGCGGAGCGTTGCTGCAGGATTTTGGTTGAAGTGAGGAGAGTAGTGGAGAATCTCGGCCGCGATTTGCGGACTGGTTAACAGTTAGCCAGCCGTCGCAAAAACATGGATAGACACGCACTCTGTTCATCGCCTCTGACATCGACCTGGAAAAGTTCATCGTCCGTCTTCTTCTGCAATATCGACCTAAGTGAATTGTACTCTTGTAAGTTGTCATGGCCTCGTCGTTCGGAAGTGTCAATTCTTTGTGCCCCCGGCTCACCCTAAAATCCTCTCTTCCGCCCTCAAACCCTCCATGCTGTCTTCGATCTCTTTGATGTCGACGTGCTTGCGCCATGCCTTTTTACCCTTTCGACTGCTCTGAGTGTGGTGAGCTGGTGCGCCAACATTTGGTTTGGCTTTTTGTAAGTGTGCACCGGGAGCTGCGGTGACCTTTTCAAGTGACATTCTGACCAGCATTAATGGGAACGCACGCGCGATGCGCTGGGGGTAGGGCTCGGCGTCGTTTTCGTATACACGGCGTCTAAACGTAAAACGGGTAAAACGGACTAAAACGGCCGTTCCCGTATTCGGTTTAGATGCCTCGTTTAGGGCCTGTTCGGAATACGCATCGTTTGTTTAGCAACTGTTTCCATCGACCGTATTCGCGTATATACGCCTGTTTTCGCTTGCTCATAAGGATCAACTACTTTATCAATGTGCTTACTACTATGATTGTTACTATTTTCACTTGCTGGTCCACATCTGACTTGCCTATTCTGTATGTCTACTATAGCTTAATATAGAAGCTTCGTGCCAATATTAATGCGCGAGATGTGTCGATGGTTCTTGCTAACATCGCCTGGCCAGCGTCTATGTCGACACCTTGCAGTATATAAGGAGGCTTGCATTCTGGCTAGACACACTTTGCTATCACAACGCGCCGTATACAAACTGCTTTTATCTCCTTTACTAAGAAATACATTATCATTTTCCCTTTGATAACAACCTGAACATCATTAGCTTGATCACCCTCGGCTCAATACAACTAACCAGCTGCATTAGGTAAGCACAACAATCAAACCCAATACAAGACCAACTGTGATCTTGTTACAATTGGACCAGGACCACATGCAAATTTTGAAACATATAATGGACATAGGATCCAATCACTCAGTACAGTATTGAAGAGTTGGCACTCAGTCTGGCACTTACAAGTACTGCCATGTTTGAGTGAGTGGCATGGTAGAGTAATGTTACAATTGCTTATTCAAGCGCTCTACATGGGGAGCTTATCTTTTTCCTTGATTTATCCTTCTCAGTTCACATGGACGCTATTTCCATTTGGTATGACTCAGTCTGTGTACTGCCACATCTCACTAACAGTACCTATCCCTCAGACTGGCTCCATACCCTTCACCCACCCCATCATTCCATAGCCTTACCGTCATGATGCGATCTCTGTACTATACAGCTGTAGTGCCTCATTTCTTCTTTCCTTTAACTTTCCATAGCCTTACCTCATTCACACACCAGCAAGTCAAATAGGTTGTACCAGGCTGTGTGGACTGGCACTCTGATCCAGATGTATATATACCAGTAGACTTAGTGGGTTGAGCTCAAGCTCAACCTGGTTAATCATACCTCATCTTACTCCTACTCTTAGCTTCACTCTGACAGCCTGGCTCTGGAGGCATCCCAATACTCCAACCGGAAGACTATACACATCCGCTAGTGTTGACCCCAGAAGATGGTCTTCACACAGGTATGCCAATGTTGTTGGTTTACAGACAAGCCCTCTCTTTCCATTGAGAGGAAGGTGCTGTCCGCATGTATGCAGGACACATCATTGGTTTGTTCCCCATCTGGGAATAGACATCATCATTCACCGGCTAGGCACTACAAGTGTGCTAGCATCCAGAGGTGTTGGAAGCGTAGGAGTGCTCTGCCTTCTGATGAAGAAGCCATCCCTAGTGCTGATAGTGCCGACTAGGAAGGAAGGACCTCGGGATCAAGCCCGCTAGGACCTTGGGATATAGTCATCCATCCTTGTTGGACAAAGGTTTGTTCTCTTGTTTAGAAGAGGATGTAACAAGTAAGGGTTTTCAATTTAAACAATAATGAACAGTATATCTCTGTATTCAGACCCCAGTGAGCCTGTCAAATCTTGATCAAGCTCATCACTGTTGAAAGTGTTGTCTTGGGTTGCAACACACTGTCTCTTGCTGTCACACAAGTTTGAAGCCAGAGACAACCAATCTACACCATTAACTTCTGAAGTCCAAGTGCAAGATCTTGTTGTGGTGTCTAAGACTATCTAGCATCCTTACTAGAACCTTTTACTTGAACATAAGTGGCTGCAACAGGCATTAGAGTGGTTTTGATCAGGCCAGGATGTCAACTTGAAGTGGACTTTACACGCCGTATTTACTCATACATACGGCCCGTGAACGGGCCATTTCGTATTAGTATCGTATCATATTCTGTTTTAGGCAAGCACGGAAAACGGGATAACGCCGTGATCGTATGAAATCTGTTGAAATTACGGCGTTAGCGTATTCGTTCGATGCCGAGCCCTAGCTGGGGGAAGAGGCGTGTCTTTGAGGCCCATCTAATAGAACAAATGTGTATACTTTATTCCGTTATATTGTTGGTGAGTGCCAATGGGGTAGTGGTAACATGGATTGTTATGATGATGATCTAGTTATACTTATATGGTCTGTACGGGGTTCGATTCTCTATGGATGCATCGCAGGCCGCGTTCATTTTTGACACGGACATATTGTTATTGAAGCTGTGCCTCACGGTTATAGCTTTTTAGTGGTTGTCATCTACGTGGTTTGCGGTCATGGCGTTTGTTCCGTCGGATCTGATACTACACATTGATGCAAGGAGTTGCGAGACTTCCATGTAACGGTGAGTGCGAAGTATGCACACATATTACATCAATCTAAGGTCAAGATGGTCATGTACGTAACCAGGCTGTCTTTGCAATCTTCTTCAATCTTTTCTGCTCTCGAAACCGTTCCTGCACAATGGCGATGAATGAAGTAGGCACAGGACCCCTAAGCCCACAAAGACGCACCAGGTCCTTCTTTGTGGGTCTCTTCCGCTTTTTGGTCTCCTCCTCGTGTGCTTCCTCGAGTTTGCGTGCCTCTACCTCCTGCTCCCATGCGTTGACGTCGAAGTAGAATTCGCTCATGCGCTTCGCCCGCTCATACTCGGATAAATGCGTCGGATCGCGCCCATCGGGGCGGGTGAATACCCCCGTGCGCGCGTTGAACTTTGCAGTATACGTGAATGCAGTGGGGTTCGAAGGACCAGCTGCAAGCGAGGGGTCGAGATGCGCGAGTGCAGGATCAATACCCTGCGCTGCTGCAGCCGCCTGGATGTCGTACATGGCGGAAACCGCTGCGGATGGGCCGGGTGAGGTAGGCGTGTCCGGGACGGACAGGTCGGCGGACGGGCCAACTACGGGTGCAGGCTGCAGAGGGTTCGTCCATGTCGTCTCCTGGGTCTTGGCGTTGTAGAAGTAGTAGGCGTTGTGGGCCGCTGACCAGACCGCTTGCCAGTCGCCCACGCTGGCCATAGCGGTCACCGCCGGTGCAAGTGCGGGCGCTGGTAAAGTAGAAGCAGACGCAGACGGGGCGGGGCTGGCTGAATGAAAGGCAGAGCTGGGAGGAGGAGACGAGCCCTCAGCCTCGCCGCTCTCCTTACCCTTACCCTTACCCTTGGTATCAAGGCCACCATCCTCGTAAAGAGTGTTCTGTGGGGAGGGTGACGCTGCCGGGGCGTCGGAATCATGCTTACTGTCTGCGTCCTGCGGAGAGGTCGGCGAGACCATGGTCAAGATGGTCGACGTCGAGGTCAAGGCGTATTCGAACTCCGACACCATCATCTTTTTCTCGCGACCTCCTTCCTCGCCACCGACCTCCGAACTCCACTACTGTCTTGGTTTCACTCTCTCGTCTCCCACCGGTACTGGAGGCCGTCGCATAGCGTGTCGCTCGCAAAGAGCTGAGCCGTGCCGCAACGTGTGGAAACAGCGAGGGCTGTCACTTGCTGGCGATAGGTATGTCATACACGTCCCCATTCGGTGCCCTAGGGGTGTGAATGTACTGTGAGGAGGGCACAATTCTTTATGACGGCTCCCGTGCGCTCTTTGGGTGGCACGGCTCTCGTACTTTCGGAATGAACCAAGCCAACCGAGGTCCAACGACGCCTCGAAGCCGGTAGCCGCCTCCGTTCTGGGTACTTGCTACTAGGTCCAATACCCATAATAGGCACGCACGTTATACAACCTCCCGCGCTATGTCGGTTCGGAAACGGACATGTCTCTCCTTCATTGAATCCATACGCGAGTGTCGCGCCTTATTTGCCTTTGGTCCGGTGCCTTCCGCCTCCCTCTTGCCGCACGACGTAACTTGTCGTTTTATATATTTATTACCGTGCGTGGATCAGTGAGCCATATATTGTTCGCCCTGCATTGCATAGATACTAAGATAATGCAATCATTCATTTCGCTATGCGGCTTGGCGGTGGCAATGACTTGAACGATGCCGTGATCTGACGCATACAATTACAGAGTGCCCCCATCAACGGGTTACCTTAAAAACCCCAACCCGCTACGCATCCCTACCAATCTTTACTCTACATCCCCTCTCGTCCACTCTCCCCCACCATGGTGTCTTCTCCAGAACGTGACCATCTACAATATATCCCTCTCCCGCCTCTTCGTTCCGCAATGAAGCATTCGGTGTCGCGTCCGTGCACGCCAAATTCACCGCCCGCGCGCTCATCGCCTCTCATACCGAGCACCACCCTTACCACGTTGTCGCCCTCCAGCTCGCCCTCCACGTCCACGCTGCTCGCCTCTGCGAGCGCGACTCCGCCCACCGCCCCCTCGCCGCTCGTCCCTCCCAGTCCGCTCGTCGCCGCGCAGGGCTACACGCCCAAGGTGTCGTTCGACACGTTTGAGAACCCGCAAGCGAGCATGTTCTCGTACACGCTCCACGTGCAGAGCGAGGGGTACTCGCGGAATCGGAGCACGCGGGTGTTCTTATGTGCGACCAGCCCGGATGAGAGCGGTAAGCAGGCGCTGGACTGGGCGCTGGAGAGCCTGGTGCAGGACGGAGACGAGTTGATCGTTTTCAGGGGAGTCGACACAGAGGAGCTTGGTTCGTCGCTTGTGCTGCTTTCTATTTCTCATGAGTTCATGAAGTGTGCAGAGAAGGATCATGATCAGTATCGGGAAGATGCACGCGACCTCATGCGGTATATACAGGAGAAGTGTGTGGAGGACGACCCAGACCGGAAGGTGCGTGCTTCATTCGGATGGACCAGGACATTCGTCCGAACCGTTTCTAGCTGTCCATCATCGTAGAGTGCATTGCTGGCAAAGTACCACAGACGATCGACCGTCTCATTTCTCTATACCGACCCGACTCGATTGTCGTCGGAACGCGTGGGCAGCGAGGTATGATGCAGGCGTGGGGCGTCGCGTTCGGCACGCCGGGGAAGCTCGGTAGCATATCGAGGTGCGCATCTCATATGACCGCGCGGCGGAGAGACGCTCAGCCTGAAAAGCGTAGGTACTGCCTGAGCCACTCGCCCGTGCCCATCATCGTCGTGCGACCGGAAGAGAAGGTGCGCAAGACCATGGCAAAAAGGCGCGCGGACCCAAAGCGCGGAGCACATTTCGAGAAGTGCGTTGCTAAGCTCCGTGTTCCTCCGCTCGATCCTGATCACTCTTTCCACCCAGCGTCGCAAAACCACGACGTAATACGAACGGATCGCATTCTGTGCCCTCACTCGCCGCCACGACTCAGTAATGTTCGTAGAGTTTAAACCCGTCGCTGTCGTGGAGGCGATGCCACTGCGTGAAATGTACGGTTGGACATAATAGACGTCGCATATACTGTATCGTTATTGTCCTTATTGTGAAGTCTAGATATCCTTATCAAAGCCGTATCCAGAGCCTTATTCTCCCATTGGCGGCCTCGCCATTGTAGTTTATGTTATTATCATTAAGCACACGATATGGTAAAGCGTGCCGTGGTGGCATAGGGCTGTGCCTGAATATTATATTGGCGTGCCGCACGGTCAAGTGACCTGACTTGACTGACGCGGTTCAAATTGCAAGTGCATCGTGTTGAACTCCTCCCACTATCGGCCTCTTGCGCGGGTCTGTACAGACAGTAGATCTCGTTGAACCGTGCTGGTACTGCTTCTAAAAATCTTTCATCATCTGGCCACAACTACGGCCTGTCTCAGTAATCCGCTGTGCACTACCCACAAGCCGCCATGGACGCCTCCGACTTTGGAAGATATGGTGCGCTGTCGGTGCTGAAGCAACAGGATACAGACATGATTGTGGCATCATACCCCATTGACGAACTAGAGATCACGCTTGGGCGCCACCCGACATGTAGTATTCGCCTTTACTACGCCGAAGTCAGCGCGGTTCATTGCAGAGTTGTATTCAATGACGAGGGCAAGGTACGTGTTTCATATCTGCTGCTTCTGTGGAAATTGCTGTGAGAAGTATGGCGGAAGATGATTCCGTGGCTATCCTCTGCCCTGCAGGTTGTCGCTGGGCAGGGTGAGAAAGATGCAGAGCGGTCATTTGATACGATCTTCGTCTCTTGGAGCACACCGCTCAGCCGTCAGTGACGTGCTCTGAGGCTGTCACCATTGTGTAGGCAGATGAGGAAAGAATATGCATATCGACGGGAACGCGTTGTGACCGTAAGGAGGGGTACTCGTGCTGCACCAGAATTTAAGGTGATGTCGCAGACGTGGAGCACGTCTCTCGTTCCTTCCTCTCAGAAGACTGACGGTCTCGCCTTGAATGTTGTGGTGAAGCAGACGGGACGCCGCTGTTCCAACCTTAGCCACTCATAGCTGCTAAGCTCAATGTCCTGGCTACGTGCAGCGGTAGATTATCCGTCCTAGTCATGGCGGGATTTAGAAGTACCAGCGTCGTTGCGCAGACGCATCCTTTGCGCGTGCAGTCATATCATGAGCGTTGTGAGACTTCTTACATGCATAGACCTATCCAAAGCTGTTGTATCAGTCATACTGAACTCTTTCCGTTAGGCTTTCCTTGTCGTGCTCGGCACCAATGGCCTCGTTGTGGATAATTGCGCCGTATTTCCCTCTCCGCCAGGGCACGCTCCCACTACAGTCCCGCTTCCCAACAACTCCATTCTCGAATTGCACAACAGGCGTTTCCGGTTCGCTTATCCTCCGAAGCACCTTCGTCCCGCATTCGCAGCACTCCCACCTACACCTATCGCCAGCCCCGGCACAAGAAGGCGCGCGTTGCGGATGAGCATGATCACCAGTGCGAAAGTCTTCAGCCCGCGGCCGTTCGAGGATCCGCGAAAGAATCTGCAGGTGCTGCAGAGCCCGCTGAAGGCTGCCTTCAAGCCCGATCCGGAATCCGATGACGAGGGCGAGAACGACGAACAAGGGCATGACCGCGGGGAGCCTGTAGAGGAAGCGATCGTCCTGGTCGAGTCAGACCACCCGCGCGTCGTGGAGTCCGACAAGGACCTCGTCATTCTCGACCACGTCACCGTCACTGAGCCGCCGCCGTCGACCACGTCGTCGCCGTACCGCTCGCCACATCGCTCGCCTGCGCGCATGCTTGTGCCACCGCAGAACTGGGCGCCGCCGCGCACGCCCGCGAAGCGTCTGCCTCGGCCGTCGCTGCACCGCGCGGTGCTGATCAAGTCCGCACAGCGGGCTGCGCTGAGGCAAGAAATGCAGTGGGAAGAGGAGGCTGAGGCCGAAGAGGTGGAGAGCATCATGGACAAAGACGAGGAGATGGAAGATGTGCAGGAGGAAGAAGAGTATGAGGAGGAAGTGAAGGGGGAAACGGAGCAGAGGAGGACGCCAATGAGTGGTTGGAGGAAGAGCCTGGAAGCGGTGAAGGGCGGTCTGGGTTGGGCATTTAGAGCTGCGTCTGTGGAGGTGCGCATACCTCGGGGAGCCTTGGGTTGCTGGTGCTAACTCAACTCCAGGTGGAGGAAAGGCCTACCGAAGATATATATGATGAACACGGTGAAGATGTACAGGAGTATCAGGAGTACGAGGGCCACCAGATTCCCGAACACTCAGACGAAGATATGCCTGCTGACGGGAATGATGAAAATATATACCCCAACCTTCAAGATGAGCTCTCTCAACAGAACATACCCGGCCCTGCGACCCCTGAGATACCCTCCCGTCCCCTAGGTCGGTTCATGACCCCGCAAGCCTCCTCCGTCTTCCCTCGTCCATCCGCACAGCCCCGTTACTCCATGGGGGGGTCTACAATGGACCTCGGTAGCTCAGTATCTGGTCCTGGCGTAGCTGGCCCGAGGCGCGTGCGTGTCGTCGAGCCGTGGAAAGTTTCGGAAATTGTTGTGCGGCCTATTCAGGAGGAAATAAAGACAGAGAAAGAGACCGACCATGCGAAGGAGGAGAGGGCGCAAAGCGTTCTACCCCCCGCTTCCAGCGGAGGCGGTACGCCGAGGAGAGATCGTGTGAGCGAGGAAGAGAAGAGGGTATGTTTGGCTTTCTTGGACACTGTCCAGATTACATTCACACACCTTTTTGAACAACAGACAATCCGTGAGCGGCGAAAGTCGGCCCTAAAAACGCCCGACAACTTTTTCGGTGGCGGGATCCCCGGCTCGCGTCGCATGACCCTGCTCCCTCCCGCGCCGATTCCCGCACTCTTCCCCACCACTGCTGTCTCCACTGTTACGCCCAGCATAGATGTCGTGCCGAGCACGTCTCCCAAGAAAGAGTACCGCGTCCCGTTCAAGACCGAGGACGGCGTCTCCGCCGCCATCACTGAAGAAGATCCTGGCGTACTCCTCGCGCGCATGCGCCAGATGATCGACGGTGTGAAGCGGCGGCAGAGCGTTGAAGTGAACTCACCTAGGAAACGGTCGAGCAGCCCGAAAAAGCGTAGCGGATTCTCCTTACTGGCTGAGGAGCCCGGTAAGCCGACACAGGCTCAACGCCACCGACACAGAGATGCAGAGGATGTCATAATGGAAGAACAAGAACAGGCAATGCGCGACGAGGATGATATGCCCGTCGCTGCGGCAAGGACAGTCGAGATAGGCACGCCGCAGATGAACGGCCTGAGACACCTCTTCGGGGCTGGTGGTGGTGGTGATAATCCCTCGACCCCGCGGCTGACCGGTGTGCGGGAGATGTTCTTGCACGCAAAGGAGCCGGCAGGCCTGGAGGAGTCTGCGCTGGAGGGTGTGGGGGAGATGATGGCGACGCCTGTCGGATGGCGTGCGAAGGCTGGCGAGCGTGACATGCTACACGAGCGGAGTGAAGATCTAACGGAGCCTGCGCCGTCGCGTGTTGCGACGTCGAAGGGTGCGGGGGCTGCCAGGAGACGGACGCCGCGGAGTGTCGCTGCTCGGAAGGAAACAGCCGCACCCCAACTTGTAGCAGTTGACATTGCCGCGAGCACTCAAACAAAGCTGAGCGGACCACGCGTAGTGCGGCGCACGAGGACACGTACTTCGGATGGTGATCAGGTCAGTGGGCTTGTGGGAGTACTTTTCGGTTGTTTAGCAGTTACTAATTGTTAACTGTGGCGTCGTGCAGGAAGGCGCAGGGATGAGCACATCACGCGTGCCACGTTCGCGGCAACCACGCACGGAGGAAGAAGATGAAGTTCCTGAGCTGGTATGCACTCGGTCGTCTCTTGAGCATGCTCGATATTCACTGGATATACAGCCGAGCAAGACAAAGTCCGCGTTGAGGAGGCGGACGGGTACCACTAGCGACGTGAGCGAGGATGAAGCCGCTACTGGCAGCCGGCCAGTGCGCCGCACTACCCGCTCCGTCAGCGCCGAGCCTGAGGGCGCGCGCAAAACTCCCACTTCCCCTGCGTCCACCGCCTCTGCGCGCCGCGCACGGGTCACCCGCAAGGTGCCCTCCGCTGAAGCCACGAAGCCCAGCAGCGCTCGTCGCAGCGCGCGGTCCAAAGCTGGCGAACACAAGGACAATAATAATGTCGATGATAACGATGACAATGATGATGAAGATCCGCTGGACTCAATCACAACTAAGGACCAGCCCGCTGTGCCGGACGCCGCGAGGGTGAGGCGCGCGACGCGGAGAAGGATACCCGTGGGCGGAGGGAAGGAAGAGGAAGAGGGTGCCACCCTTCCCGCCTCGGATGACGAGGAGCCTGCGCGCACCACCCGTGGGCGCAAACCCCCTTCTAACTCGGGACTCGCCAAGAATGCCGCGGCGTCCGGGAGCAGCAGCACGACGAAGGGCCCATATGCCCGCGCCGCGGCGGGCGCGTCCGGGAAGAACGCAGCCACCGCACACACCGAGCCCACGCCGGCGGCGGAGGGGGAAGGCAGCCGCGCGGGAGACAAGGAGAACACACCGGGGCCCCAGGACGAGGACGAGGGACCAGCAGCTCCGGCGGGCGTGAACAGTAAGGTGGTCGCGAAGAGCAGAGCTCCGCCGAGATCGGGGGCGAGGGCGAAGGCGACACGAAGTTCGGCGCGGGCAGAGGCGGAGGAGGCGGAGACCGGCAGGGATGCGTATGTGACAAGGACTGGGCGAGCTAGTAGGGCTGGAGCAGCGAAGAAGTGAGCCTGGGGGAGAGATTGCATGATTTGTCCTATTGGGTATGTGAATAGGAATGTTTGTGTCAAAACGTCTCGGAGGGAAATCAACTCAACGTTGACATTACATGGGCCAAGACCGCTCCAGCGCGCGCGAAAACTCAGTAAGGCTCGCGCTCAAGTTCGAAGTCTGAGACTAGCGGCTCCCTCACAAAAGATTATATACAGCGGAAGGTACGCCTCTTGTGAGATACATGCAGCACAGCGAGCTGTGCGGCACACTGGCCTTTCAGGGTTACCGAAGATCATGACATGATGAATCTTCCACGGCAAAATAGCTTGTATGTCTCGTCCCAGGCTGCGTCCTCACATGTCACACCACCAGAGCGGCTGCATCACGAAAAGCCTCCCGAGATTGGCAGTTTCGCACTGCACCACAATCCTCCCGGGGATTGCCATCGGCCTGCGAACCTAATCTAATGGCATTGCCACCGGCAAGAAGCCTTGTTGAGAGTCTAACCAAATTGCGACGTGGCGCAGCTCTCGCACTCATTCCATTACTCTTGCATTGTGCTTGCGCTCCCTAATCAACCACCGTTGCACGGGCATGCGCGTCCACTCGCGCAGCGGGCCGGTGTTCTTGACCGCGGGCTGCGGGTTGGCGCCCGTGGGCCCGTACACTCCTGCTGCCTACGCCTCCACCGCCGCACATGCCCGGCACACCCATGTCTCCTCGCCGCTGACCCAGCCTGCACCCGCCCACGCCGTTCCAGCGAATTGCGCAGCGCGAGCACGAGCGCGCCAAGGCTGCCACGCAACAACAGCAGCAACAGATGCAGTCAGTGCAGGTGCAGGCACGGACTGCCAATGTTCGTGGTGTGCCCGTCCCGACAGTGCAGTGCATGAACATGGTGTCCTCTGCCTATGTAGCTACTCTTCTAGATTTGAGAATGCTGTGAATATTGTAACAATAGTGTAGTGGTTTTGATGTTTGACCCAATAATAGTGCATCTAATGATACAGTTCACGAGTTTGAATCCCATACTGACCATGTACTTTAGCCCTACAAGTGTCAACGAGTGCTAATCACTGTTATAGACTATAACTAGATCTGATACTAAATGATAGTAAATTACTGTATGATATGCAATAATATACTATAATGCAATATGATAGTATATAGTGTAGTGTATCAAATGACACCTGATATAATAATAGTTCATATGATATGTCATATACAGTAATGTAGTGGTTTGAATAGTGGGTACCCTTGGGAGTATGCTACATTCTGACTCTTTTGTGACTGCATTCCACAGGTGTCATGCTACTCAGTATGCTGCTCAACCTTGTAAGTGCCCCCAGGGTTATGGGCATAGCTAAGACATTGCACTGCCATGCCAATAGACTTGCAATGTCTTTCATCCATATATGATGCTATTGCAAGTATTGCATGCATGGCAATGCTATTGCACTAATTCTATGCATTGCAATAATATTATATTGCATCCTAAATACATTACTAGACCAGCAGTGTTTTCACGATGTGCTTCTTGATGTCCACATTGCCAGATTTTGCCAAGATATGTTCAATCATCATTACTTGCACAAGAATCAGCTGAGCCTGAATTTATTGTGCGCAGTCATTGCACAGCACAGAAGCATCAATGATCCCTTCTTGCTTTGAGTACACAGAGATGATGGTGGCCATGACGTTTGAGTATGGTGATTGAATATAAACTATATACAAACCATTAATACTCCAGGGCTAGCCGGTCCTGAACAAGGTCAGGCTTTGTCCTGTTGTTCAAGGTGTAGTCTCCTAACTAAGATACTATCCTATAATACCAATGTAGTAAACTTGTATAAATGCTATGATGAATCTCTGAGCCTTCTATAAGACTATATCTGCTACTATTTGATGTTCTGTATGTACTCCTTTGGTCAACTGTATGACCAGTCTTGCTGCCAATTGGTCCTAGGCAAGAGATATGATGTATAATCTAGAGTCACCAGCTGTGACTGAGCTACTGCAACACTAAGTCAAACTACTGACTGTTCAGTAGCCTTAGGCTGAGAGAGGATAGACCAATAAACAACAATTAAGTTGTATTGGGTTGCTGACCAGAGTCAAACTGTATTGACTATTATTGGTTAGACTTGTTTGTTGACAAACTGGTAGTTACAATAGTAAGTAACTATAATAAGGTACCTAGATGGGAGGTATGGTAGGTAACTAAGGGTGAAGATGGTGGTGGTACAGGTCTAAGAGCTGTCTCCTTGGTGGAGATGGTGGTGGTACCAGTCCAAGGTATATCTCTCCCTTTGACCCAAAATTTGGTCCTTATATACCTTTAGGAACAATGAAAATGATGGGAAACTATACATGGAAGACAAAAGCATTTTATCTTTTGTTGTATGAAAAGGGAATGCATGAACTATCTAAAAGGAGGGAACAAAAGAAATCCCAAATAGGGCACAATAGAAAGAGGCTGTCCTAATAGGGAGAACAAGCCAGGCACCTAATAAGAGAACAATAGAAATAAAGGTGCTATTGTGTCTAAATGAAGGGAACAAAAGGAAACCTATTAGGGGGAAAAAAAAGAATGAGGCCCTATGGTTGGCCAAATTCAGGAAACAACAGAAACCCCTATCTGAGCACAATGAAATGGGTGTCCATAGTTGTCCCAAAGCAAAGAACAACAGAAAACCCAATATAGACACAATGGTCACTATTCCAAAGTCCCACAGTGTTCCAGGGCTGTGTATTTTAAGGCCTTTTCTAGAACTTAATTTTATTTATTCTTTTTTATTTCCTTTTTCACTTTTCTGCTTTATGCAACTATTTGATTATCCTTCTAATATTGAACTTCTTTAATTACTGAGTTGTTACTGTGTTTCTGGCCCCAGATAATTCTCTAAAAGTTCCTAAATATTCTCTAGAACACTACTCTGTATCCTTCATCTGTGGCTATAAAGGGCATAGGTTCCTCATTTGCCTCTGATTCTATTTTCTCCTCTTCTTCTGATGCATCCAGTGACTCATCTGTATCAAATGTTATGATGCTGCGCAAAAGTGCCGATGATGACAACCCAACCTATGATGAGGAGAGGGTCTGAGTCATTGAGTTCTGATCTGTTTGCAGAGACAGCCCTTCAGTAGGCATCGAGGTCGCTGCTGCTCAGTTCTACCAAGGAAATGGTAAAAGAGATTGAGCTTGGGGTACTCCCAAGCAAACTACACTACTATATATACAGAAATGCACTCTGCATTACCCTCAGTGTCCTACAGATCACTGAGGCTAGCCACCTACACAGCCATACACATCAGTAGCATAGCCCGCACCTCTCTCGTCCCTGTGTTGTCCCTCCAATCCCCTAAGTCTGGGGGCAGGGGAGATGTGCAACTCCAGTTCCTTCATTGTGTACAAGGTTCCAGCCTTACTTTACTGTCGTGTGAAGGTTCAGTGTATAGTAATGATAAATAGAATGATGGGAAATGGAAGTTAGAATGTGTCAGGCATTGAGATGTCAAAAAAGAATAGAAGATGACATGGCCGTGATGAAAGTATGATAAATGAAAGAAGAGAACTAAAGGAATCTGTAACATAGTATGAGACAAGGGAAAGGCAATGGGATATTCTCAGGGTGTGTCCAGATGTCCTTAGATGTCCCATCTCAGTATAGTATGAGTCGAGGATCGGAGAGGGTTGACTGCTGATTAGTAAGTAGAAGGGAAATGAATGAGTAAGTGAAAGAAAGCAATGACATGGGTTAAATGAGTAAAGTAAAGTGTACATGTCATGTGATGCAATTAATAACTGTTTGCCATTAAGACAATGTCAGTAATGCGTGTGGAATGCCTTCGTCCTCAAAAAGTAAAAGTGGTCTGTGCCCAGACAGCCTAAGGTCCATTGTAATATCAAACTCCAAATTGATGAATTCTGAGCTTGTCCCAGAGTCCTTGGTGTCTGAGTCTTCAAGTATGGGAAAAGATCTATTTGATTTTTTGTTTAGCTCCCTCATTGTGTTGCAACAAATCTCCTGCTGGTTACTTGCCCCACACTTGAGAATGCAACACCCTCGTTATGCAAATGAATGGGGGAGGTAAAGAAAAAACAGAATACTGCACTCACATCGCAATGTTGAAAATAAGGAAGTTGCTATCCCACATCAAGCACCTCACCGATACCTTCTGCATCTGCCACTCCAGAGGTAATTTGACAAGATTTGGTGGGATTTGAATAATACATGGGGATAGGATTGTGCTGAGTGTGGTGTCATGTTGCATGGCACATGACATGCACCATCCTTGGAATATGACCATGTTATTGCCGAGAAGGAATTGGAACATGGTGAGGTGGACCAGTCTGAAGGATCTGAGGAAAAACTAGTCATGTGCACCAAGAGGACTGAATAGAGAATGTGGGGTGATGTCCATGATGTGGTGATAGCGATCAGCCTGATCAGCAAAGTTGACTGGGGGTACTACACCAAGTGAACAAGGAAGCACTGTGGCATTCGGTATGTGCCGAAATAGCGATGGACATGTGATTAGTAGAATGGTAGCCAGAAAAGTGCCAATTAGATGTGGCCAATGAGAAGGCGACACAAACAGCTGTGGCTGGTATTGGATGCTCATGCTGATGAGGATTGTTAAAGCTGGGGCATTCAGTGATACATTATGTTGTGTATATAGTTTGCACCTCATGGGGCAAACATGTCTTCTGGCCTCGATTTCACCTCATTCTTTCGCTTCTTGCTATCTTCTCAGGGCTGTCATTCTGTCAAATGCCTAATGCTGGTGTATTATGTAACCCTGGCCCTTCCTTCTATGACACTATCTCCACTACCTATCCGAACTGGTTCTGGACTGTTAAATTAGGTGAGTTTATACCTAATTCATGTTCTTCATCCCAGTACTTATAATTTTAGCTATGGGATGGAGGTATTTGAGCAAAGAAAATTATAAACATGATGTTGATGGACTGACCGGCACTTGAGATTAATCCAGAGTTGCCCAGAACTAATCCTGTGTGTGTGAAACCCAGGCCTTTACCTTCCAGGGGATGGGAAGGATGAGGATCTCAAGGGGAAGCTCAACTATACAGGGTTGCAAGGTAATGTTTTGGGCATCTTGGTGCTGGCCTGAAAGAGGCAGGTACCAGCCATGAAAGCGGATGAGTGCACCTGGCAGAACATGGATGGGTGCCATGAGATGGACTGGCCTGAAGGGGTATAGGTTTAGCCACTGCATGTACTGCACCATGGACATAATCGGACTGAATGTTAAAGACATGAGCACAGGTAGAGCCACGCTGTTGGGTTACTGTGGCCTGCCTGAGGCCTTCATCATGAATGGCAGAAGTTGGTAATGTGGGAAAAGGAAGTGTGGTTGGTAGGTCATAGAAATGTATATCCATGGCACCAGACACTAAGGGCCATAGTGAGGAGGCAATTGTTGACTGAGAAAGGGTGGACAATGACATGTTAGGATGGAGGGAATCCACTGTGATTATGATGGGATTCTTATAATGGCTTCTTATTCTTAGGTACTCCAAATCACTCTTCTTTTGTCAAAAGGAGCAAATTCTGAACACTTCTTTGATTAATGGTAGAATCCTATTTGATGTTTATGTAACTGGATCCCCCCATTTTTCCTATGTCCTTCCCATGCCTCCTAATCCCTTGCTGCTGCTGCAGCTGGTGAATTCTGTGTCTCTTATTTGGCAATGCAACATCTGTGCATGTGATTTCATAGAATCTCATGCACACACTGCTGGTGTGTGGGTTGTTGGCAAATGTAGTGCATGTGCTGAGGTAAGCACAATAGGGCAATAGGGATGGTGATGGCACAAGGACGGAAGATGATTCCTTGGGTGATATCCTGATGTGATTCAGCAGGAATGTGCCGTCCTTCATATGTGAGTGTGTGATTGTCATTAATATGGATGAGGCAAGTGAGATGAACAGGACCAAGTGGGTATATTGCCACCCAGCTGCAGGGTTTAATGGGGCTATTAATGATGTCAGGTTAAATGTTGGTGACATGTCAGATTATGGCTCCTTGAGCTTTGAGGTGTGGAATTTGCTCATAGCCTGGAATGATTGAGGCTGAGAGGGGTAGATCTGGGAATTTAGCCTGAGGAGGCAAAGGTTGAGAAGTAATAGTCATGGACCCAGACAAATAGGACCAGTGAGTGGGAGGTCTGAAGTGTTGGGGTTGAGACATAATGTGGTGGGTTGGTTTGTGGTGAACAGTGAACAGCGAGTAACACCTCCTAGTAGCTTAACCCATATATGGTAGGTACTAATTCTGGTTGGGTTCCCACACATCTGATTCTTCTTCTGATGAAGTGATACTAGCCACATCAGTGTCATCATTGCTCTTGGTGTCCTTTTTCATATTACGTAAGATGCGACCTCTTGGCAAATACCAAATAAGTCTAAAATTGGCCACTGCATGCTACAATGGTGTTCCATCTAATTCTTCAAGCACATATGATCCTCCTTTTATCTGCCTCCTAATTTTGTAAGGTTCAAAATACCTCTGCTGATACTTAGATATTAAACCTACATCCCATGCAGCATTTCTGATTAGGACTAATTGTCCTGGATGTAAGGTATATTTTTGCAATCTATGCTGAAATATTTGCTCAAATTGAGCTTTTGACCTGATTCTAGAGTGCTTAATTGCTGCTGCTACCTGGGCTATATCTTCTGGGTGCTTTTCCAATTGTCTAACTCACAGAGCTAATAGATCAATTGAACTCATGTTTTCTTTAAACCCTGATATTATGAAGGTAGCTTC
>OZ037963.1:1577491-1588866 GCA_964035675.1 Fomitopsis pulvina
TCAAGACATTGCGGTTTGGCTCTATCAGGAGCACCTCAGCTGCAGCTATGAGCTCGGCTCTGGGGCTTGAGTGGTGTTCTCCGCTTATTTTAATAGCGCGGTTGTGAGGGCTGTCCTTTTTATGGTATATTCTGGCTCCAGATCTAGCATCTGCTGTTCTGTTGCCGAAACAGGATCCATCTGTGTATAATATCAGGGTTTCTTTATTTCTTATTGATGGTTTTCGATATGCAGGTTTACGCTGCATAGCTTGGTCAGTGTGCTTTCTGATTTTATATGATTTTATGGGTTTGAAGATGCGTACCATGTTAAGGGGATTGCCAGTTTCTGTTACTGAAGGGTCGATGACAATGGCTTGTTGTTCATAGTCCACACAGCTGTATCTAGCAATATGTTGTGGTGTGTGATCAAGGTTATCTCTATAAGGAGTTCCAAAGCAGGGGTTAAACTTTTCTGGTATCCTGTTGAGAAGTTTTTCTTTCATGTTGGTGCATTTGGAGCTTTGTCTACAGTATCTGTGATTGCGTATAAGTTCTTTTACTGTCTTTATTCTGTGTGTTTTCTTTAGGCATCTGCTTGCAGGCTTATTTCATCCATAGTTATCGGTTGCTGCTATATGATGCCATAGTGGTAGTTTCAATTTAGTTTGTAATGTCAGTTTAAGTCCATCTATACCTATGTTGTATTTTCTTTCTACTTTCAACATGTTTTTGATATAAGCTGGTACATATGTATGAGTGGAGTCAAATTCGTTCTAGGTTTGCATCATCCAGTTGATCCTTGCTTCTGGGTCAACTATAGGTGTATGTTGCGCATTCTGGTTCAAGATTTCATCGACAATGAAGGCCCAGGTGGGTCTTAGTTTTCCTGGGGTGAGGTAGAATTTTAGCCATATGATTTGAATCATTTCAAGGTGTGTCTGGAGGTCTGGCATGTTTAAACCTCCTAGCCTTTGTGGTGCTATGATGTCTTTCCATTGAAGGTATCCTTTAGATTTGTTTTCCCATAGGAAGTCTTTGACATTCTTATGCATTTGAGCTTGTACATCTTGTGGCATTCCATTTACAGTTGCCAGATAGAAAGCTCGGGACATAATAAGCGCTTTAGATACTAGCTCCTTCCCTTTATAGGATGGGTGTGTTTTCTGCCATTGGTCCATTATGTATGACTGTTTCTGAAGTATGGTGTTCCATTGAGGTTCCACTGAGTGGCTGTGGCCTACCCAGGCTCCTAGTGTATGCATTCCTGTACCATCTGGGATCACAGTTCCAGCTGGGAGGTGTTGGTTGCCTAGTTTCCTTGTTTCTATGACTGTCTTTCTGAAGTCAGGATGTCCTGTTGGCATATATTCTGTTTTGCTGTCATTGAATTTGGCTGTAGAAGCTGTACAGAAAAGGTCTAAGATCGATTTCAGGGTGTTTAAGTTGTCAGATGCTTTGAGGTATATCATAGTATCATCGGCAAAGAGGGATGTTAGAATCCTTTCTGTGGTGCCTGATACTGTTATCCCTTGTAGCTCTGAGTTTCTGAGTAGAATGGCTAGTGGTTCAATAGCCAGGTCATACAGAATGCATGACATGGGATCTCCCTGTCTTACACCTCGGTTTACGGGGAATGGTTTGGTTGACGTTCCATTAAGGTTTATGATGGTCTCTGCTGTTGAGTACAAGTTTTTTATCGTTTGAATGAAGGTTTCTGGGAATCCAAAGCTTTTTAAGATTTCCCAGAGGTAATCATGTGCTATTCTATCATAGGCTTTTTCTTGGTCTAGTGCAATGACACAGCCATTGACTTCCATGAGGTCGCAGTAATCAATTACACTTTGTGTTAGTCTAATGTTATTTAGTATGTTTCTACCAGGTACAAAGCCAGCTTGGTCTTTGTGTATGATAGTTGGTGCTACATTCCCGAGTTTGATTGCTAATGATTTGGTCAGAATTTTATAGTCTGTGTTGAGTAGGGTTATAGGTCTATAGTTCTCAATCTTTCTTTTATCTTTCTTTTTATAGAGCAAGAACATGACTCCAGTTGTAAAAGCAGGGTCGCACACCCCATGTTTTTCTATGTCATTGTATACATATTGTAGTATCAGTGAGATATCTGGTTCTGTTTCTTTTTCTTTGTCTGTTGGTCTTTGTTTATCTTTTTATATAGGTCTGTGATGTCTTGTTTCATTTTACTGTGTATGATTTGATGGTTGTTACTGTTTTGTAGGTTCTTTAGGTTTTCTTTAGCATTCAGTCATGCAGAGCAAATCAGGGCCGCTTCTTTTACTGCATGGTAATCGACTTGGTCTGCATACATGTGCCAAAGTCCTGTTCCAATATATGGTAGCTGTTTGCGGAGTACTGTGAAGCAGGCTATGTTATGATCACTTAGTGTCGCACTTTCGAGCATTGACTATCCATAGGTATACTCAAAGGTGGTTCTAGTTACATAGATGCGGTCTAGTCGTGCTAGCGAGAAGTTTGAGTGTGTGTATGTGAAGCCAAGTTCGTCTGGGCAGCAGGTTTGCCAGCCATCTAAAAGGGAATGTTTTTTGGTGATTTAGTTTAAGATGGTTGTCAGACGATTGTCATCTTTAACCTGTGGACACCTGTTGATGGGGTCTTCAACAAAGTTGAAGTCACCCATTAGTATTAGTTCATCTGATTTCTCACTCATCAGGAGTGTGCATAGTTGTCTATAGAAATTAAGTTTCTCTGATATATTGTTAAGCGAATAGATTAGAATAATGTCTATTGCCGTGTTCTCTGACCATTCTAGGTGTAGTTTGGATGCCCTTCCAGGTATCAGTACTGTATGTTTCCATTTCATATTAGCTGTCAGATCCTTATTTAAGGCAAAAGCAATTCCTGCTTTTGACTGGTTTTTTGGATCTGGATTTGATATTATTTCAATGCGTGGGTTTGCTTTTATGATTGTTTCTTCTTCTAGTTCATTTAAATGTGTTTCAGTAAGTCTTAGTAGAGAAATTCGATTTTTCCGAATTAGGGATGTGATTTCCTTATACTTTGATTTTCTGTTCAATATGTAGCTCTTTCCTTTGCAGTTCAGAGTTGCCATTTTAAGGCCATCTTTTTTACCAAGCTTTCATTCGATGTTTATGTGTGGTTGCTGGAGGCAGGCAGTTTGATTCTCATTCAATGGCGCCATCCGTTACAGATTGACTACTGCGCTGGTTAACTGATCTATCCACTTCCATAGTCAAGAAGGCCATCCACTGAATTCTGCAGTTTAGGATTATGATCAGTTGAGACATGTGCACTAGATCCTTGTCCATTATCTCTGTCAATGTCCGAGACAGAGTTAGGGGATCCTGGGGCCTGTTCTCATCTTAGTGAAATTTCCGATGAATCCCAGATGGTGGAAGATCCGCCTTCTAGCATATTTGCGGTCAGTAATTCTGCATACAAGCTACTAACAGCCAGACAGTTAGCAGGAGGCGCCACCTTCACCCTGAAACCGTCCCGTGCACACTGTGCATCAAGACAGTCTGTGGTGGACTCGATAGATGCAGTTGTACTCATAGTGCTTTGTTACAGAGCATTGCGGTGCCTTAATCCCGGGTTACTAACAGATGCCATTTGCTGTTGTTTCGAGCTAGGTTTGACATGAGAAAGCTTATACAGATATCTGTATAACCATTCTGTGTAAAGAGACTCTCTCATGTCTGGTTTTACCTCTGGGGTCAATGTTTTGTGATTTCGACTTTATAGATCTTAGTCTATTTAATATTAGAGTGTGGTGTTGTGTTCTGGTATTCTATTTTATACCTAAAGGCATTCATGTTTAGTAGGATGTGATTACTTAGCTTTGGTGTATCATTCGTTCTGTTTCTTATGTCTCTTATTTATGTAGAGGAGTTTTCAATACAATGTCGTTTGGTGTGCTGGTGCTCTTTTCGAGGCCAAAACACACCGTTGCGTGATGCAGTGTTTACTTAGTTACTGAAAGTCTTTGAAAACTGTTTAGAAGTGTTCTTACTTACATTACAAGAGCCAGTTTCAGGCTTTGTCTGAGTCTTTCTATTGAGCAACTCGTGTATTCAAGCAAAGAGAAGTTGTTCAAAATTTGCTTTTATTATGATGTATCTTGAGTTCTATACAAGCATTTCTATATATAGTAAGTTCCGGCCCTGAATGGTGCATTTGAGCTAAGATTAATTTAATTTAATACAGAAAGCAGATTCAAGCCAGCGGCTTGTCTGTGTGTTCAGATTTGGCCGAAGATTATATTAATAGGATATGGTATTGTTTATCTGTTAAGATTGAAGTGCAAAGTACAAAACTCATCTTTACCTGCAGTGTTTACTGATATACAGTGAGACAGATATAGATAAGAAAACTATCTTTACATCTATGGTTTATTGGTCTACAAGGAGTAAGTATAGATAGAAGCCGTACTGGTATACTAAGTCAAAAGTTTCAGAGCATGTTAACATTCTGTATGTAAGATTGTAGACAAGGTGAAAGACTCTCCTTTGTGTGTCGAAATGAAGAGGTTGATAGAAGGTGTTAGCATTCTGTCTATAATGTTCTAAAGGTATAACACTTTCCTTTCTATTTCGAGTTCATCAGTCGACAGAAAGCAAGTGTTAATGGAGACCATGCTAATGTTAGAAGATGAATGTTACACAGCATGTTAGCATTCTATTTTCAGACTTTAAGCTGAGCAAAGGACTTGCCTTTGCATATCAGAAATGAAAGAAGGTAATAGAAGGTGTTAGCATTCTATTTATGATATTCTAATATATATAAGACTTGCCTTTGTATTCTGGATTTACCAGTCTATAGAAGGACAAGTGTTAGCAAAGGTCATACTGCTATATAGAGACAAAAGATACAGAACATGTTAGCAATCTGTTTCAAGAGTCTAGGCAAAATAAAGAACTTTATATTTAGGATTTGCTGATATACAAAGGGCCAATGTAAGTAATAACAAAACTGATATAAGAAGATGAAAGGTATGGAACATGTTATTGTTCTGTTTAAGATTTAAAGCGAGACAAAGGATTTACCTTTGTATGTTATGTTTAAAGAAAGAAAAGATGTTAGCATTCTATTAAGACTCTAAGTAAATCATTTAGACTTGCCTTTGTTTTCATGTTTGTTATTTCAAGAGACACGATTGTAATGGAGAATACAAGTTAGTTTCTCCGTGTATTTAAACTAAGCAAGATTTTCAAAGACTTGCCTTTCATCTCATTAGTTTCACATCAGACATGTGCATCAGCTGTAGATATTGATGTAAGATTCATGTTCACAAATTGATTCAAGACATGTGGTACATTATACAGTATCAGGGACTTGCCCTATTCAATACGGACAGGAGGGGACAGTGTAGAGAAAATAAACCAGCATGGTATGACTGCTACTAATGAAGACCTAAGTGGTATCCATACCAGTTTGCTCCTGCTGCACCTTCCCCTTTCCCTTCTGACTCTTCTTTTGCTGCTGTTTTTCCGTTAATGCCTTCGGTGTGCTCACAGGCAGTGGGTTGGCTTGCAATGTCACTGACATGGGAGGGGTTACCAGTCCTTTGGACAGCATGGAGACTGGCCGCTTCCTCTCAAGATCATATCACTGAGCTGGACCTCCTTCATATTCCTTGTCTATGAAGTAGGATTGTGCCCACCAACAGTTCACCTCAAAATGGTCCTGTCCCCCACAGAACTTACAGGTAAGTTCATGAAAGACCTTAATGAAGGTTCCTTTCGCAAGGGCAAAGCCCATATTCTGGAGCACATACAGATGCAGAGCATCCTTTGCTTCCACTGTTAGGTATACAAAGAGGAGGTCCTCTATAATACCAGTTATTAGTCTCACTATTGACTCTATAATGCCTGCTTACCTCTCACAACTGGCCCATATGAGGGCAGTGTTATCATGTTATATACCACAGCCATGGTGATTTGATTCACCTCTAGATATACTATGAGGGCCTCCACAGTCTCTCTGCACTCACTGATGGTCTCTAGCATAACTTGTACGGGCCTTTCCTGTACTGCAAGTAGAAAAGGAGTGACCTCATTCTCCGTGTCCATACTACCTGTTTCTGAAGAAGAAAGCTCATCTATGTCATAGAATTAAAGGTTTTAATATAAGATTCAAGGTAGAAATGTTTTACTTACCTATTCCACCATTCCCCATATCAACATCCACAGTGAGGTGCCCACCGGAATGAGTCGCATAGTTTCTTTAGTTCGGAGGACAGCCTGTGTTGTCCTCGTGATAAGATCCATCCATTTGGCAGTTTCTGTCTTGCCGTTGTGGGATTGGAAGTGTGTCCGATGGCACTAGCAATATGTTCGTCTGAGGGGCTAACTCTTTTAGTAAAGGGTTTTTGTAATGCAGAAAGGTTGAGGAAGTAGTGTGGGCTTGTTTCAAAGTTTCCGCTGTGACTCACCTGACCTCTGTGTTCCTTCCGGTAGTAATAGCTCTCCTTCAGAGTGCTTGCCCTTCTGAATGTGCTTGGCTCCTTGTTTTCTCATTTTCTCTTTCGTGGTGTCTCTCATGTCCTTGTGTACCCATGGGGTGTGAAACTTGTGTCCAGGGACCAGAAAGTAGAAGTATCACTGAAAACAAAAACACATGATTGTAGAATGTGAACTCAGAGGGATCGCGGTCCCTATCTCATGTAGAGAATAAACTCAGAGGGATCGTGGTCCCTATCTCATGTAGAGAATAAACTCAGAGGGATTGTGGTCCCAAAACTCGGAGGGACACAGTCCCTATCTCTGTATACCCAGGGGAGAGCTTTGTACCTCACTCCATTGAGTGATGTGTTTTGAAGCTTCAAGCTACTGCACAGGATGGGAGGGGGAGAACTGTATTGTTTGCTGCCAGAGGCAGGCTTGTATGCTAGTGGTCATATAAGGAGCCACTATACAGTACTTGTCCAAACGAAGAAATCATCAAAACATCACCCAGGAG
Organism: Fomitopsis pulvina; assembly: GCA_964035675.1. Lineage (NCBI taxonomy): Eukaryota > Fungi > Basidiomycota > Agaricomycetes > Polyporales > Fomitopsidaceae > Fomitopsis > Fomitopsis pulvina. The sequence goes on from OZ037963.1 coordinate 1,584,427, forward strand.
GGAGCACAAGTCCTCTTGGAAGGAAGGCAGCTACTATACAGTACATGTCCAAATAAGGAAATAATCAAAACATCGCCCCAGAGGGAGCATAAATCAACTCGGAGGGAAGGGATCTTGTCCTGGAAGGAAGGTGAATGATCTCAGAGTGAAGGGAATATATCAGGTAAAGTGTGAAACCCAGGGATGAAGAGGAAACCTGTAAAATGAGAGTTTTCAGGCTCGGAGTGAGGTGCATACCTCACAACGCGTTCAAGCCCAGCCTCCACCAGCATAATCTCCATATCGCCTCTCTCATCTAGGCCACTCTCTACATGGGCTACCAAACCAAGTGCGGTTTATGACCCACCCTTTCACCTGCATTAATGCATGACTCCCTCACATCCACCCCACACCATATCTTATTGGCGTGAGCCATGGTTCACGAGAGCCATGATGACTTCAAGGTGTATGACCCACCTACTGAGGACAAGCAGAATGTGATCCTCAATGAGGATGCAGAAGGGGATTCCGACATCAAACTGCCTGATGCCGCCTCAAGCATGAATGATGATCATGACTGGATGTGGGGCATCAAGCAGGACCAATTTAAGGACTTCCTTGTCGGCACTATTCGAGATGTCCTCAACGATGTGATGGATATCCTGCAAGAAGAACTGCAGGCTCAGTACATCTTAGAAACTTGCTCCTTTCAGAGCAACAACTCACTCGGTCCAAATAGCAAATGATTGCATGGGAATAATGGTGAGCACCATGTTATATAGTAAGCTCACACGTGACATGTATGATACCCCGGGTATGTTCCTTCCTTTTTCTTTCATATCATCTACTTGCTCAACCCATCCTGTGGCTCTTTTTCCATCTATATACCACATTCTGGGCTCATTTCATCTCTCATGTCCCACCCTCAACCCATCCGCTAACATACCATCTTGTATACCTGCACATGCTGTGCTTTGCTCATGATTGCCCCATTGTACTGACTCTTGAGATTCAGTTACTTACAAACATTCTATGTATATTGTGAGTTCGAGTAGCTGTCTAATTGACCTAGATGTGAATAATATTTATTCATGGAAGTCTGCTGTGAACTCAAAAGCCAATCAAAATATGTTCTCACTACACTCCACTATGCATTTCGATAAGTATCATTACACAAACACTAATGAGACAACAAAACCCAAGAAGAAGACTACAAAAATTGGAAATGACACTATAAATTATACTAACCCAGTACTAACAGCTTACAAACACGTTGATCACAAAGTAAAGCCAGTACCAGGCGTGTTCCCTGAGGATGCCCGAGTTCTTTGGTGTTTCCCCAAGGATCCTTGACTGTCATTTAGAAGCTCTCACTATATCCTCCCGACTTCATACCTATGTATAAATTAACACAAGAACATGTAGATACATTAAATATGAATCCAAACTCATTTCTATGGCCAGAAGAAGAAAAATTGTTCCTTTATATACTAAAAATAAATAAAAAATCCCTGGCTTTTGTAGATCAAGACAGAGGTACCCTCAGAGACAACTATTTCTCTCCGTATATAATCCCAGTAATCTCTCATGAACCTTGGAGCTTTCCAAATATTCCCATAGCCCTTGGAATTAAGGAAAAGATAATCAAGGCAGTAAAAGAGAAAATAGCTGCTGGAGTATATGAGCCCAGTCAATCATCCTCCAGATCTAGATGGTTTCCAGTGGCAAAGAAAACAGGAGATACAAGGCTGGTACATGATCTTCAACCATTAAACAAAGTCACCATTAGGGATGCTGGAGTTCCCCCAATATTAGAAGATTTTATCGAACCATTTGTAGGTTGACAGTGTTATACAGTCTTTGATTTAATGTCTGGATTCAATACTCACAAAGTGGACCCCTCTAGTAGGGATCTCACTTCATTTCTTACACACCTGGGACTGTTATGAATCACTTCCATACCCATGGGATTTACAAACTCTCCTACAGAATTCCAAAACTGCATGACATTGATTTTGCAAGAAGAAATTCCAGAAAAGGCAAATGTATTGATAGATGATCTATCTATTAAACACTCAGCTACCCAATATTTAGATAATAATGGACATCCAGAGACTATATCTGAGAACCCAGGTATTAAGAGATTCATATGGGAACATGCTTTGGATGTCCACCAAATCATGCACAGAGTACAGCATGCTGGAGTAACCTTCTCAGCCAAGAAAATCCAACTCTGTAAACCAGAAGTGCTTATTATAGAACAAACATGTACACCAGAAGGGAGAGTACTGGATGAATCCAAAGTAAAGAAAATCATAGAATGGCCACAGTTGCAAACTATTAAGGATGTTCAATCCTTTATGGGCTTATGCGGAACAGTCAGAATATGAGTTAAAAATTATTCAGAACTAGCAAGACCTTTAACAGAGTTAGTGTGCAAGCACACTGACTTTATATGGGATAAGAGATGCCAACATGCCTTTGACACTCTCAAAACACTCATCACCAGTGCATCAGCCTTGTGGCCCATTGATTATACCTCTGAAAACCCTGTCTACATGTCAGTAGATATAGCTGTGAGATTTATACTGTCCCAGGATGATGATGAAGGAAAAAGACACCCTGCTAGATATGGTTCCCTGCCTTTCAATGAGAGGGAGGCTAGGTATAGCCAACCTAAATTGGAGTTATTTAGATGCTATCAGGCATTAAGGCATTGGAGGCTGTATTTAAAAGGGGTTAAGAAACCAGTCCTGAAAGTGGATGCCAAGTACATTAAGGACATGCTGAATAACCCTGATCTGCAACTAAATGCTGCAATCAACTGTTGGATTCAGGGAATTTTACTATTCACTTTTGAACTACGATACATTCCAGTAGAAAAGCATAAAGGTCCAGATGCACTATCCAGAAAACAGCCTACCCCAGAGGATTGGGCAGAGGTTAGTGACAGTGAGAACATGCTTGATGGAGTCCTAGTTATTACTGGAAAAGACACAGCACCATTAGACATTCAGAACCCACTGTCATTACAGACTAGACTGTCCAGAGATGAAGAAGCACTTATTAGTATTCCACATTTTCTGAAGACACTAGAAACACCCTCATTCACAACCATATAAGCTAAGTGATGTTTTTTACAACATGCTAGCAAAAATTTTATGAAGGGACCATTTATGTACAGGAGACATTACAAAAATCCCCTTTTAGTTATTTTTGACTCTAATAGACACTTGAATATACTTAAAGAAGCTCATGAAAAACTTGGACATCGTAGAGCAGCCTATGGAGTATTTTATCATTTCAGGGAGAGATTTTACTGGCCACACATATACCAAGACATTAAACATCACATTAGCACCTGTCATGCTTGCCAAATTTAGAGCACCCAAAAGCATGAAGTCAATCCCACTATTTGTACCCCTACTATTATATTCACTACATTCTATACCAATGTCTTATACATGCCAAATGCCAAGGGATACAAATATATAATAGCAGCCAGAGATGATTTGACACATGCAGCTGAAGGAAGGGCACTGAAGTCTCTCAAGGCAAAATATATAGCTTGCTTTATATAGGAGGAGATTATTTGCTGATATGGGCATGTTGCCAAGATAGTGTTATGATGCTGCATGAAAGTGCCAATGACAACAACCCAACCTGTGATGAGGAAGGGGTCCAAGTTGTCAAGTTCTGATCTGTTCACAGTGACAACCCTTCAGTAGGCATCAAAGTTGCTGCTGCTCAGTTCTACCGAGGAGATAGTAAAAGAGATTAAGCTTGGGGCTACTCCCAAGCAAACTACACTACTATATATATAGGAATGCGCTCTGCATCACCCTCAGTGTCCTACAGATCACTGAGGCTAGCCGCCTATATAGCCATACACATCAGTAGCATAGCCCGCACCTCTCTCATTCCTATATCATCCCTCCAATCCCCTAAGTCTATTAAGGGGGGGGCAGGGGAGATGCACAACTCCCAGTCTCTTCATCGTGTACAAGGTTTCAGCCTTACTTTACTGTCATGTGAAGGTTCAGCGTATAGTAACAATAAATAAAATGATGGGAAATGGAAGTTAGGATGTGTCAGGCATTGAGATATCAAGGAAGAGTAGAAGATGACATGGCCGTGATGGAAGTGTAATAAATTAAAGAAGAGAAGTAAAAGGAAGCTGTAAAGTAGCATGAGATGAAGGAAAGGTAATGGGTTATCCCCAAGGTGTGCGCAGATGTCCTTAAACATCCCATCTCAGTATAGTACAAGTCAGGGATCAGAGAGGATTGACCGCCAATTAGTAAGTAAAAGGAAAATAAATGAGTAAGTGAAAGAAAGTGATGACATGGGTTAAATAAGGTGTACGTGTCATGTGATGCAATTAATAACTGTTTGTCATCAAGACAATGTCAGTAATGCGTGCGGAATGCCTTTGTCCTCGAAAAGGAAAAGTGGTCCATG
>OZ037963.1:1596566-1599066 GCA_964035675.1 Fomitopsis pulvina
AGGTGTTGAAAATCCTTGAAGTGTCATTAGAACATTTACTTATCAATCAACAGCTGTCTATCTGATGGTCTACAAAAGTCGGATTGAGGTAACAACATCATACTAATCCCATTAGTGACCCCCAGGCAAAGACGGGGTGCACCGGTGCAGGTGTTGAAAATCCTTGAAGTGTCATTAGAACATTTACTTATCAATCAACAGCTGTCTATCTGATGGTCTACAAAAGTCGGATTGAGGTAACAACGTCATACTAATCCCATTAGTGACCCCCAGGCAAAGACGGGGTGCACCGGTGCAGGTGTTGAAAATCCTTGAAGTGTCATTAGAACATTTACTTATCAATCAACAGCTGTCTATCTAATGGTCTACAAAAGTCGGATTGAGGTAACAACGTCATACTAATGTTGGTAAGTAATGTTAACTGATGCTTTGTATGCCCACCAACCACCCCCTCCCCAGCGAGAACGGCTGGACCGGAGGTGCTCAAACTGAAGGGGCACCATCTCGAGGCATATTCAGGCCTTCATACAACTTATCACCCCCAGTTCCCGGACCTTGCCCAAAACTCGAAATCGAAATTTGGGTGGGAGCCCTGCCAAAACGCGATTTTGTGGACATGTAAACTCACGCCTCAGGCGCGCCGCGCCAAAACATGACCAAACAGACTGGTTTTCCTACCACATGGGGGAAAGCTGAAAAGGCTTATGAAGCTGACTGTTCAATGAAAATTGGGCAGTTGGTGGAATTGCCCTAGTAATGTTAGTACCCGCGGGCATGGTGTGTGGTTATCCCTTAGTAGCCTGAAAGAATAGGGGCCCACTGCGTGTTAGTATCGGTGTGGACGGCCTTAGTAGAGGATGTCGGCCTTGAAAGGTGTCTTAGTAGCCCGTGAAAGCGGCGGTAATATGGTCTGCTTCGAGTAGGTGGTCGAAAAACCAATGGTCTTAGTATGAGGGAATTCCAGGTTGATATGATCTTAGTACGGTCGAGTCGAGCCCAGTAGGGTTCTTGCAAGAGGGTTCAGTAATGGGCTTCTCTAACAAGGCTTGAAAGGTGAGATGTACGGAAACTGATCAATGATCCTCAGTACGGTGGAGTCTAACCCAAGTAGGTTCTTGAAAGGGTTCAGTAATGGATCTTAGTAAGGCTGGAAAGGCTTAGATATACGGAAAGTGGATGGCCTGTCGAACCTTGTCCTCCGCTTGACTAAGTAGGTGGGGTTGGCAATCTGACTTTATATTGCTGGCTCTAGCTGAAGTTGGGTCATGCCGTCGAGCTAGCAGAAAGGACTAGAAGTGTGAAATGTAGATGCGCGCACAGGGACCGGCTGAAGTGAATGTAGCCAGCCTGCTTTAGTAGCCAGTGAACGGGCCCAAGTAATAGGCCTTTTGGCCTCTGAATCGGTCTCAGTAATTGAGTGTATGTGCTGAAGGGATTGACGTCCGAGTAATAGGTCTGGACTAGTGAAATGGCTTAGTAGGTCGCATTGCTGCGGCGGTTGGGCATCCAAGTAATAGGCTTATGCCTCCGAACGGATAACTAATCGTAGGAGAATAAAATTGCCTGTTAGCGGTCTGGAATGCGATGTGAACGGACTCAAGTAACTGGTGCTGGCCTCCGAATGGGGGTTAATTTTGTTAGGTGCATCTGTTGAACGAGTGGGCGGAGACTATCCTAGTAAGCTGATGAGAGTCTTAGTATGAGGGAGTTGCAGGTCAATAACAGTCCGGTTCTTAGTACGGTCGAGTCCAACTCAGTAGGTTCTTGAACGGGTTCAGCAATGGACTTTAGTAAGGCCCAACGGTGAGACATACGGAACCTGAACGGTGTGTTATTAAATCTGGTTCTTAGTACGGTTGAGTCGAGCCTAGTAGGCTCTTGAACGGATTCAGCGCGTGATGGATCCTAGTAAGGCCCAATGGTCAGATATACGGAACGTGAATAAGGGAGCCTGTGAAACCTTTTCAATTGGCCTTCAGTACGGTTGAGTTGAACTCAGTAGGTTCTTGAACGGGTTCAGCAATGGATTCTAGTAAGGCCCAACGGTGAGATATACGGAACGAGCTAACTAAAGAACGGACTTGCACACGGTACCGCTCAATGGAGGGGATTTCTGGTTTAATACAAATCCGATTCTCAGTACGGTTGAGTCAAACTTAGTAGGTTCTTGAACGGGTTCAGCAATGGACTTTAGTAAGGCCCAACGGTGAGATATACGGAACCTGAATGGTGTGTTATTATATCTGGCTCTTAGTACGGTTGAGTCGAGCCTAGCAGGTTCTTGAATGGGTTTAGCAATGGACCCCCTAGTAAGGACCAATGGTGAGATATACGGAACAGACAGGTTCTTGGGGGGCTTGTTTTTTTTCTTGCTTTCTTTTCCCCTCACTTTCTTTTCCTTTCCTTTTGTTTTTATGTCTTCTCTTCTTGCTCTCTCACTCATTTTCTAATTAGAAAATGACTGTTGAGGAAATTATTGACTTGTTGGGGACTTCTGCAA
>OZ037964.1:0-197248 GCA_964035675.1 Fomitopsis pulvina
TATCGAGACACTCTTCGTGCTCTCTTAATCGATGCTGCTGATAAGCAGCATAAGAGCCTGATCGCGGAGGCCGCCGTACTGCGGCTCCGCCTGCATCAAACGAAGGGCACGCTCCCTCAGCACCTGCGATCTAAGGTGCCCCCTGTCCAGCTGACTAAGGACTTCGGGGAAACCGCAGCCGGGGCTTCGGTCCGGACTGCTCAGCAGGAAGCGCACAACGCTTACTGCGCCTCGCTCCTCGCCAACGCCATTAAGGCGAAGGAAGACGAGGGCCAGTTTTTGAGGGGGTCGCTCACCGTCGAGCGCATCGAGCCGGTTCTGCGCGAGCGGATCCAGGCTCGCTTTGAGCAACTTAAACAACGCGGGCAGGTCCCTCAATACCGCCGCGTCGTCGACAACTCTACGGGGGTTGTCAACCTGCTGCCCGACGGTTTCGTCCTCAACCCTGTACTTTCGGCATCTTACGTCGAAGTCATGGAGGACGCGGTCCCTTACGTCGAGAGGGTTCGTCTCATCGTCGAGACAAACTTCTCACGTCAGCAAGAGCGCCTGACGAAGAAAAAGGAGATCGTTCGCGACGCGGACGTTGAGATGGGCGACGCTAGCTCATCCACGCCTCAGGCCTCCGGGTCTAAGTCGGTCGAGACCATCGTCCGCGAGCGCGTGAAAGCCGAGGTCCAGCGGGCCCTCGCTAAGTCCTCTGGCGCCAAGAAGGCCCAGAAGTCCGGTGCTGGCAAGGTAAGCTCCGGTTCCATCGCTCTTCGGGGGGGAACCGGCAAGTCTGCCATGCTAAAACACCCATGGACTGACATCTTCTCTCCCACAGAAGGCTTCTCGTGGGAAGGACGACGGAAAGAAGAAGACGTCGGACAAACCCGCCCAGCAGAAGGTACCGGAGATATTTCCCTATCTCCCACCGCCCTCTCGGTACTTACCGAAGTTCGGCGCGCCTCTGCCGCCGGGACTCAATTTTCAGAAGAAGAAGTCGAGTGCTGGCACGAGTTCAAAGAAGAGCAACAAGAGCCCCAAGGGCAACTCTTCGGCGAAAAACTCGAAAGGCAAGGGACGGGCGTCTTGAGGCGATCGGCAGCGCGGTATGTGTTTCCCGATCCGACTACTGTCCCAGACTGGTGTCTTACAGTCCCACGCCCCATAGCGATTAATTACATAATATTAAATACTCCTGTTGAGATTCTGGAAGCGTCCAGATTTAAATATTATGTACATTGCTCTCCCGGGGTTAACTTGCCTGATCACATCGCCTTTCAACTAAGCGCGGGTATGAAATTTATGTACCATCAGCCGACTAAGGCTAAGTTGATTAATGATGCTTGGCACGACTTCCAACGCCGTTTGCGTTGGCGGTTGATGTTTGAGTTTAAAGGTGAAAATGGATTCTATGATCCAGATTATGAGACGAATGCGGATGAAGATCTCGATAATAAGCGTGACCCGCCGTCTCTACCGCTCTATCTTGAGTTAGGACTCGTCGAGGGAAGGAAGTTCGTGAATGCTACGATTTCCAAAATCCCCGAGGAGGATGTCAAGTGCTACCTTAATGCGCTCGCACCTGACACCTCGACTATTCAAGACTTCTTAGTAGCAAACGACTATATTGTTTCGCCTACTGATAAGAACCTAGGACTAGCGGTGTCTAAGCGCGCCTGGGTCATAGAGAAAAGTCTAGCCTTGCTGCACGACGTTAAGGATTACGAACCAATGTCGAAAGCAGAAGTTAACGCTTTGCTAGCACAGAAATGTATTCAGATGGAAGACCTGGCGATCCGCGCCGAAAAGTTTATCACCATCGAGGGTCCCCAACTCTCTAAGTTTTTACGGTCAAAAATAACTACAGAGGGTCGTGAGCATTCGGTCCCGGCTTTCTATGGACTGCCTAAGATCCATAAGAAGCCGGTTAAATTCCGGCCGATTATACCATGCCACAGTGTCGTCTTTAACCCTGCGGCCAAATACGTTTCAAAAAAACTTAAGCCTATCATAGCTAACTCTCCCAGTATCATAAATGGTACCAAAGAGCTGGTGATAAAATTAAGTAAGGTTCAACTCCAACGCGGACGCAAGTTCTACCTCGTCACTGGCGATGTAGTCGCGTTTTACCCCCACGTTAATTTAGCCAAGGCCCTTCTCATCGTAGAGAAGTATTACCTTGAACACTTCTGGCTAGATAATCAACGTCGGAATGAAACGATTGAAGCGGATACGGAAGAACAGGCCATCTTCCGAGACGCGTTGCGAATTGGCAACACGAACCTTGTCACACAATTTCAGGGAAAATACTATAAGCAGCTGCGCGGCCTGGCTATGGGCGTTGCAGACTCCCCAGATCTAGCGAACTTATACGGTCGTTATTTTGAGGAACAATGCGGTATTTTCAATGATCCCTGTGTACCGTTCTATGGACGGTATATTGATGACTGCTTTGCGATCGTCTACGCTGAATCTGAAGGACAAGCGTTGGCGCACTTAAAGAAAGTAGAATTCGATGATTGTACAATAGAGTGGACCGTGTCGGAGCACCGCCAAGTGTTCCTGGATCTCATGTTATATGTAGACGGCTCTGGAAGTCTACAACACATGCCGTACCGTAAGGCCGGTAACCACCAAGAAAGAATTCCATGGATGTCTGCCCACCCGCTCGATGTAAAGCGCGGGACTTTTGTGGGCGAGATGTCTCGGTTAGCCACACTTTCCTCACTTTGGAGTCATTATGAGGACGCAATGCGGGGCTTGGTAGCCCTGTACATTAAAAGAGGCTATCCGGAAAAAGTTGTTATTTCGTGGCTTAAAGCTAATCTCCACAAGCGTTGGGAATCGCGGTTGCGTGAACCTGAACCGCGCACGGAAGGAGTGCTTGTACTTAAGACAGAATACAACCTGGCATGGAACTATTTCAATGCTTCACAATTGAGAGAAGCCATCTTTGGATATTGGCGGGAATGGTGTATACACGCCGACCGCGAGGACTTTAGCCTTAAGTTCCCGAAACCACGGATAACCGACATTCATGGGCTCTCGGAATTCACCGTCAACATGGCTAGTTGGCAGGACTGAGGTGCCGAGTGGCGGCGTATCCCGGACATACGCGAAACCAGTATCCTTGGCCGTCGATTTATTACGAGTCGCAAACGCACCCGTAACCTGTTCGACGTTGCCGCTCTTTGGAAGAAGATGGTTCTCGAGCGGATGGATGAGAACATTGGTCAAACTTCCCTTCTTCAGTTCTTTGAGCCCGTGGCACAACAGACCGCGGTTACTCAACCTGTTCAAGAGGGGGGGAGCACGCATCATGCTATTGATGATGTGGAAATGGCCATTGCACCTTCAGTCGCGCACTTTCTGACTCATGGAGCGTCTCGCATGGACGTGGATTCAGATGAGGAAGTTATTCAAGTGCACCGACGCTCTCCATCAGTGGGACCTGGCTGGCAGTATGGGCGGTAATCGCCACACTGTCGTAGGAGCCGGGTTATGATTCAGTCTCGGGCCTCTGCCTGAGAGGGACCTCGTGTTCAAGTAGTTACCAGCATGGTGGACTAGGGAATGCTAATCTGGGGTCGCTGGGTGTTTCTGCTGCGAATAGCTTGCGCAGGAGGGCTCTCCGGCTTCAACTTTATATGCGCCCGAACTGTCGTGTTGCTCTGACTGCTTGTCAATGCGTTAATCCGGACAAGCGTCTCAAGGGTACACCCCACTGGATTGTTGAATCTATCTCTGTCTCACACCTTGTGAAGCATGGCATTTATCTTGTAGGTACTCCGTTACTGTTATACGCAAACAGACGGTATTAACCGAGAGTGTTAGGAGCCTGAACCGAACCTATTCCTAACCTAACTCTAACCGTGAGTACTGCGATTAATAGTCGCATAATGCCGATTGACTGACTTTCAGTTTCGTTAGCTAACCTAACTCTAACTGACGTCAACTCCTAACCTAACCGAACCGGACCTAACCGGACCTAACGGACCTAACCGAAACTGGACCGAACGTCACGTGCTTTAGGGCGCCTGGCCAGTACGTCACGGGATTAGGACTGGACCCTGTCACGTGATGGTATCACGTGTCATGGACGGGTAAGTCACATGTTATAATCACGTGTGTGCTTATATTAGCAAGCCACGTGCTTGCCCGATTCGGAGATGTCACGTGTGGAACCCTCTGGGCCTACACATGTGACCACTACGTCATCTGGCGCTAATCGGCATGTCGGCACGACATGCAGCGCTCTAGGATTTGTAAGGAGCAAGTCAGCCAACCAATCACTGCGCGTTCATTGGGAATCAACCGCACATGATTGAGAAGCACCCATCGGACTATTGGGTGCCGATTCGGCATTACAAGATATCTAATGACACACTCGGGGCGCCCTCCCCGGCCGTGTCATGCCTAAGCGTTTAATGGCTTACCTAAACAGGACCTGATGAGGCTATAAAGCCGAAACTCGGGAGGTCGCTGGATCCCCAGCGCCCAGTTGTCCTGAACTCGGCCACCTTAAGCCCACCGCAAGTAACACGTCCGCACCTTCGGCGCGGACTCCCCCCCTAACCTTTCACAGCGTGTCCTCCCCATCCCCCGTAGTCGTAGCATACCCATGTCTTCCTCCGCTGCCTCCTCCTCCCTCCTCCGTGCTCTCTCTCCGCTTGCGGAGTCGTTCGTGGTCCACCCGATCCCGAACATCAGCGAGGCCTCGGGACAACCCGAGAACGTCGCGCGTGCTGTCACCAGACAGACGCGTCTCCTCGCCGCCAACTCTGTTGACGACATAATCGCGCTCGTGCCGCGCGATTATCGAGACACTCTTCGTGCTCTCTTAATCGATGCTGCTGATAAGCAGCATAAGAGCCTGATCGCGGAGGCCGCCGTACTGCGGCTCCGCCTGCATCAAACGAAGGGCACGCTCCCTCAGCACCTGCGATCTAAGGTGCCCCCTGTCCAGCTGACTAAGGACTTCGGGGAAACCGCAGCCGGGGCTTCGGTCCGGACTGCTCAGCAGGAAGCGCACAACGCTTACTGCGCCTCGCTCCTCGCCAACGCCATTAAGGCGAAGGAAGACGAGGGCCAGTTTTTGAGGGGGTCGCTCACCGTCGAGCGCATCGAGCCGGTTCTGCGCGAGCGGATCCAGGCTCGCTTTGAGCAACTTAAACAACGCGGGCAGGTCCCTCAATACCGCCGCGTCGTCGACAACTCTACGGGGGTTGTCAACCTGCTGCCCGACGGTTTCGTCCTCAACCCTGTACTTTCGGCATCTTACGTCGAAGTCATGGAGGACGCGGTCCCTTACGTCGAGAGGGTTCGTCTCATCGTCGAGACAAACTTCTCACGTCAGCAAGAGCGCCTGACGAAGAAAAAGGAGATCGTTCGCGACGCGGACGTTGAGATGGGCGACGCTAGCTCATCCACGCCTCAGGCCTCCGGGTCTAAGTCGGTCGAGACCATCGTCCGCGAGCGCGTGAAAGCCGAGGTCCAGCGGGCCCTCGCTAAGTCCTCTGGCGCCAAGAAGGCCCAGAAGTCCGGTGCTGGCAAGGTAAGCTCCGGTTCCATCGCTCTTCGGGGGGGAACCGGCAAGTCTGCCATGCTAAAACACCCATGGACTGACATCTTCTCTCCCACAGAAGGCTTCTCGTGGGAAGGACGACGGAAAGAAGAAGACGTCGGACAAACCCGCCCAGCAGAAGGTACCGGAGATATTTCCCTATCTCCCACCGCCCTCTCGGTACTTACCGAAGTTCGGCGCGCCTCTGCCGCCGGGACTCAATTTTCAGAAGAAGAAGTCGAGTGCTGGCACGAGTTCAAAGAAGAGCAACAAGAGCCCCAAGGGCAACTCTTCGGCGAAAAACTCGAAAGGCAAGGGACGGGCGTCTTGAGGCGATCGGCAGCGCGGTATGTGTTTCCCGATCCGACTACTGTCCCAGACTGGTGTCTTACAGTCCCACGCCCCATAGCGATTAATTACATAATATTAAATACTCCTGTTGAGATTCTGGAAGCGTCCAGATTTAAATATTATGTACATTGCTCTCCCGGGGTTAACTTGCCTGATCACATCGCCTTTCAACTAAGCGCGGGTATGAAATTTATGTACCATCAGCCGACTAAGGCTAAGTTGATTAATGATGCTTGGCACGACTTCCAACGCCGTTTGCGTTGGCGGTTGATGTTTGAGTTTAAAGGTGAAAATGGATTCTATGATCCAGATTATGAGACGAATGCGGATGAAGATCTCGATAATAAGCGTGACCCGCCGTCTCTACCGCTCTATCTTGAGTTAGGACTCGTCGAGGGAAGGAAGTTCGTGAATGCTACGATTTCCAAAATCCCCGAGGAGGATGTCAAGTGCTACCTTAATGCGCTCGCACCTGACACCTCGACTATTCAAGACTTCTTAGTAGCAAACGACTATATTGTTTCGCCTACTGATAAGAACCTAGGACTAGCGGTGTCTAAGCGCGCCTGGGTCATAGAGAAAAGTCTAGCCTTGCTGCACGACGTTAAGGATTACGAACCAATGTCGAAAGCAGAAGTTAACGCTTTGCTAGCACAGAAATGTATTCAGATGGAAGACCTGGCGATCCGCGCCGAAAAGTTTATCACCATCGAGGGTCCCCAACTCTCTAAGTTTTTACGGTCAAAAATAACTACAGAGGGTCGTGAGCATTCGGTCCCGGCTTTCTATGGACTGCCTAAGATCCATAAGAAGCCGGTTAAATTCCGGCCGATTATACCATGCCACAGTGTCGTCTTTAACCCTGCGGCCAAATACGTTTCAAAAAAACTTAAGCCTATCATAGCTAACTCTCCCAGTATCATAAATGGTACCAAAGAGCTGGTGATAAAATTAAGTAAGGTTCAACTCCAACGCGGACGCAAGTTCTACCTCGTCACTGGCGATGTAGTCGCGTTTTACCCCCACGTTAATTTAGCCAAGGCCCTTCTCATCGTAGAGAAGTATTACCTTGAACACTTCTGGCTAGATAATCAACGTCGGAATGAAACGATTGAAGCGGATACGGAAGAACAGGCCATCTTCCGAGACGCGTTGCGAATTGGCAACACGAACCTTGTCACACAATTTCAGGGAAAATACTATAAGCAGCTGCGCGGCCTGGCTATGGGCGTTGCAGACTCCCCAGATCTAGCGAACTTATACGGTCGTTATTTTGAGGAACAATGCGGTATTTTCAATGATCCCTGTGTACCGTTCTATGGACGGTATATTGATGACTGCTTTGCGATCGTCTACGCTGAATCTGAAGGACAAGCGTTGGCGCACTTAAAGAAAGTAGAATTCGATGATTGTACAATAGAGTGGACCGTGTCGGAGCACCGCCAAGTGTTCCTGGATCTCATGTTATATGTAGACGGCTCTGGAAGTCTACAACACATGCCGTACCGTAAGGCCGGTAACCACCAAGAAAGAATTCCATGGATGTCTGCCCACCCGCTCGATGTAAAGCGCGGGACTTTTGTGGGCGAGATGTCTCGGTTAGCCACACTTTCCTCACTTTGGAGTCATTATGAGGACGCAATGCGGGGCTTGGTAGCCCTGTACATTAAAAGAGGCTATCCGGAAAAAGTTGTTATTTCGTGGCTTAAAGCTAATCTCCACAAGCGTTGGGAATCGCGGTTGCGTGAACCTGAACCGCGCACGGAAGGAGTGCTTGTACTTAAGACAGAATACAACCTGGCATGGAACTATTTCAATGCTTCACAATTGAGAGAAGCCATCTTTGGATATTGGCGGGAATGGTGTATACACGCCGACCGCGAGGACTTTAGCCTTAAGTTCCCGAAACCACGGATAACCGACATTCATGGGCTCTCGGAATTCACCGTCAACATGGCTAGTTGGCAGGACTGAGGTGCCGAGTGGCGGCGTATCCCGGACATACGCGAAACCAGTATCCTTGGCCGTCGATTTATTACGAGTCGCAAACGCACCCGTAACCTGTTCGACGTTGCCGCTCTTTGGAAGAAGATGGTTCTCGAGCGGATGGATGAGAACATTGGTCAAACTTCCCTTCTTCAGTTCTTTGAGCCCGTGGCACAACAGACCGCGGTTACTCAACCTGTTCAAGAGGGGGGGAGCACGCATCATGCTATTGATGATGTGGAAATGGCCATTGCACCTTCAGTCGCGCACTTTCTGACTCATGGAGCGTCTCGCATGGACGTGGATTCAGATGAGGAAGTTATTCAAGTGCACCGACGCTCTCCATCAGTGGGACCTGGCTGGCAGTATGGGCGGTAATCGCCACACTGTCGTAGGAGCCGGGTTATGATTCAGTCTCGGGCCTCTGCCTGAGAGGGACCTCGTGTTCAAGTAGTTACCAGCATGGTGGACTAGGGAATGCTAATCTGGGGTCGCTGGGTGTTTCTGCTGCGAATAGCTTGCGCAGGAGGGCTCTCCGGCTTCAACTTTATATGCGCCCGAACTGTCGTGTTGCTCTGACTGCTTGTCAATGCGTTAATCCGGACAAGCGTCTCAAGGGTACACCCCACTGGATTGTTGAATCTATCTCTGTCTCACACCTTGTGAAGCATGGCATTTATCTTGTAGGTACTCCGTTACTGTTATACGCAAACAGACGGTATTAACCGAGAGTGTTAGGAGCCTGAACCGAACCTATTCCTAACCTAACTCTAACCGTGAGTACTGCGATTAATAGTCGCATAATGCCGATTGACTGACTTTCAGTTTCGTTAGCTAACCTAACTCTAACTGACGTCAACTCCTAACCTAACCGAACCGGACCTAACCGGACCTAACGGACCTAACCGAAACTGGACCGAACGTCACGTGCTTTAGGGCGCCTGGCCAGTACGTCACGGGATTAGGACTGGACCCTGTCACGTGATGGTATCACGTGTCATGGACGGGTAAGTCACATGTTATAATCACGTGTGTGCTTATATTAGCAAGCCACGTGCTTGCCCGATTCGGAGATGTCACGTGTGGAACCCTCTGGGCCTACACATGTGACCACTACGTCATCTGGCGCTAATCGGCATGTCGGCACGACATGCAGCGCTCTAGGATTTGTAAGGAGCAAGTCAGCCAACCAATCACTGCGCGTTCATTGGGAATCAACCGCACATGATTGAGAAGCACCCATCGGACTATTGGGTGCCGATTCGGCATTACAAGATATCTAATGACACACTCGGGGCGCCCTCCCCGGCCGTGTCATGCCTAAGCGTTTAATGGCTTACCTAAACAGGACCTGATGAGGCTATAAAGCCGAAACTCGGGAGGTCGCTGGATCCCCAGCGCCCAGTTGTCCTGAACTCGGCCACCTTAAGCCCACCGCAAGTAACACGTCCGCACCTTCGGCGCGGACTCCCCCCCTAACCTTTCACAGCGTGTCCTCCCCATCCCCCGTAGTCGTAGCATACCCATGTCTTCCTCCGCTGCCTCCTCCTCCCTCCTCCGTGCTCTCTCTCCGCTTGCGGAGTCGTTCGTGGTCCACCCGATCCCGAACATCAGCGAGGCCTCGGGACAACCCGAGAACGTCGCGCGTGCTGTCACCAGACAGACGCGTCTCCTCGCCGCCAACTCTGTTGACGACATAATCGCGCTCGTGCCGCGCGATTATCGAGACACTCTTCGTGCTCTCTTAATCGATGCTGCTGATAAGCAGCATAAGAGCCTGATCGCGGAGGCCGCCGTACTGCGGCTCCGCCTGCATCAAACGAAGGGCACGCTCCCTCAGCACCTGCGATCTAAGGTGCCCCCTGTCCAGCTGACTAAGGACTTCGGGGAAACCGCAGCCGGGGCTTCGGTCCGGACTGCTCAGCAGGAAGCGCACAACGCTTACTGCGCCTCGCTCCTCGCCAACGCCATTAAGGCGAAGGAAGACGAGGGCCAGTTTTTGAGGGGGTCGCTCACCGTCGAGCGCATCGAGCCGGTTCTGCGCGAGCGGATCCAGGCTCGCTTTGAGCAACTTAAACAACGCGGGCAGGTCCCTCAATACCGCCGCGTCGTCGACAACTCTACGGGGGTTGTCAACCTGCTGCCCGACGGTTTCGTCCTCAACCCTGTACTTTCGGCATCTTACGTCGAAGTCATGGAGGACGCGGTCCCTTACGTCGAGAGGGTTCGTCTCATCGTCGAGACAAACTTCTCACGTCAGCAAGAGCGCCTGACGAAGAAAAAGGAGATCGTTCGCGACGCGGACGTTGAGATGGGCGACGCTAGCTCATCCACGCCTCAGGCCTCCGGGTCTAAGTCGGTCGAGACCATCGTCCGCGAGCGCGTGAAAGCCGAGGTCCAGCGGGCCCTCGCTAAGTCCTCTGGCGCCAAGAAGGCCCAGAAGTCCGGTGCTGGCAAGGTAAGCTCCGGTTCCATCGCTCTTCGGGGGGGAACCGGCAAGTCTGCCATGCTAAAACACCCATGGACTGACATCTTCTCTCCCACAGAAGGCTTCTCGTGGGAAGGACGACGGAAAGAAGAAGACGTCGGACAAACCCGCCCAGCAGAAGGTACCGGAGATATTTCCCTATCTCCCACCGCCCTCTCGGTACTTACCGAAGTTCGGCGCGCCTCTGCCGCCGGGACTCAATTTTCAGAAGAAGAAGTCGAGTGCTGGCACGAGTTCAAAGAAGAGCAACAAGAGCCCCAAGGGCAACTCTTCGGCGAAAAACTCGAAAGGCAAGGGACGGGCGTCTTGAGGCGATCGGCAGCGCGGTATGTGTTTCCCGATCCGACTACTGTCCCAGACTGGTGTCTTACAGTCCCACGCCCCATAGCGATTAATTACATAATATTAAATACTCCTGTTGAGATTCTGGAAGCGTCCAGATTTAAATATTATGTACATTGCTCTCCCGGGGTTAACTTGCCTGATCACATCGCCTTTCAACTAAGCGCGGGTATGAAATTTATGTACCATCAGCCGACTAAGGCTAAGTTGATTAATGATGCTTGGCACGACTTCCAACGCCGTTTGCGTTGGCGGTTGATGTTTGAGTTTAAAGGTGAAAATGGATTCTATGATCCAGATTATGAGACGAATGCGGATGAAGATCTCGATAATAAGCGTGACCCGCCGTCTCTACCGCTCTATCTTGAGTTAGGACTCGTCGAGGGAAGGAAGTTCGTGAATGCTACGATTTCCAAAATCCCCGAGGAGGATGTCAAGTGCTACCTTAATGCGCTCGCACCTGACACCTCGACTATTCAAGACTTCTTAGTAGCAAACGACTATATTGTTTCGCCTACTGATAAGAACCTAGGACTAGCGGTGTCTAAGCGCGCCTGGGTCATAGAGAAAAGTCTAGCCTTGCTGCACGACGTTAAGGATTACGAACCAATGTCGAAAGCAGAAGTTAACGCTTTGCTAGCACAGAAATGTATTCAGATGGAAGACCTGGCGATCCGCGCCGAAAAGTTTATCACCATCGAGGGTCCCCAACTCTCTAAGTTTTTACGGTCAAAAATAACTACAGAGGGTCGTGAGCATTCGGTCCCGGCTTTCTATGGACTGCCTAAGATCCATAAGAAGCCGGTTAAATTCCGGCCGATTATACCATGCCACAGTGTCGTCTTTAACCCTGCGGCCAAATACGTTTCAAAAAAACTTAAGCCTATCATAGCTAACTCTCCCAGTATCATAAATGGTACCAAAGAGCTGGTGATAAAATTAAGTAAGGTTCAACTCCAACGCGGACGCAAGTTCTACCTCGTCACTGGCGATGTAGTCGCGTTTTACCCCCACGTTAATTTAGCCAAGGCCCTTCTCATCGTAGAGAAGTATTACCTTGAACACTTCTGGCTAGATAATCAACGTCGGAATGAAACGATTGAAGCGGATACGGAAGAACAGGCCATCTTCCGAGACGCGTTGCGAATTGGCAACACGAACCTTGTCACACAATTTCAGGGAAAATACTATAAGCAGCTGCGCGGCCTGGCTATGGGCGTTGCAGACTCCCCAGATCTAGCGAACTTATACGGTCGTTATTTTGAGGAACAATGCGGTATTTTCAATGATCCCTGTGTACCGTTCTATGGACGGTATATTGATGACTGCTTTGCGATCGTCTACGCTGAATCTGAAGGACAAGCGTTGGCGCACTTAAAGAAAGTAGAATTCGATGATTGTACAATAGAGTGGACCGTGTCGGAGCACCGCCAAGTGTTCCTGGATCTCATGTTATATGTAGACGGCTCTGGAAGTCTACAACACATGCCGTACCGTAAGGCCGGTAACCACCAAGAAAGAATTCCATGGATGTCTGCCCACCCGCTCGATGTAAAGCGCGGGACTTTTGTGGGCGAGATGTCTCGGTTAGCCACACTTTCCTCACTTTGGAGTCATTATGAGGACGCAATGCGGGGCTTGGTAGCCCTGTACATTAAAAGAGGCTATCCGGAAAAAGTTGTTATTTCGTGGCTTAAAGCTAATCTCCACAAGCGTTGGGAATCGCGGTTGCGTGAACCTGAACCGCGCACGGAAGGAGTGCTTGTACTTAAGACAGAATACAACCTGGCATGGAACTATTTCAATGCTTCACAATTGAGAGAAGCCATCTTTGGATATTGGCGGGAATGGTGTATACACGCCGACCGCGAGGACTTTAGCCTTAAGTTCCCGAAACCACGGATAACCGACATTCATGGGCTCTCGGAATTCACCGTCAACATGGCTAGTTGGCAGGACTGAGGTGCCGAGTGGCGGCGTATCCCGGACATACGCGAAACCAGTATCCTTGGCCGTCGATTTATTACGAGTCGCAAACGCACCCGTAACCTGTTCGACGTTGCCGCTCTTTGGAAGAAGATGGTTCTCGAGCGGATGGATGAGAACATTGGTCAAACTTCCCTTCTTCAGTTCTTTGAGCCCGTGGCACAACAGACCGCGGTT
Source organism: Fomitopsis pulvina (assembly GCA_964035675.1). Taxonomy (NCBI): domain Eukaryota; kingdom Fungi; phylum Basidiomycota; class Agaricomycetes; order Polyporales; family Fomitopsidaceae; genus Fomitopsis; species Fomitopsis pulvina. The sequence goes on from OZ037964.1 coordinate 12,882, forward strand.
ACTCAACCTGTTCAAGAGGGGGGGAGCACGCATCATGCTATTGATGATGTGGAAATGGCCATTGCACCTTCAGTCGCGCACTTTCTGACTCATGGAGCGTCTCGCATGGACGTGGATTCAGATGAGGAAGTTATTCAAGTGCACCGACGCTCTCCATCAGTGGGACCTGGCTGGCAGTATGGGCGGTAATCGCCACACTGTCGTAGGAGCCGGGTTATGATTCAGTCTCGGGCCTCTGCCTGAGAGGGACCTCGTGTTCAAGTAGTTACCAGCATGGTGGACTAGGGAATGCTAATCTGGGGTCGCTGGGTGTTTCTGCTGCGAATAGCTTGCGCAGGAGGGCTCTCCGGCTTCAACTTTATATGCGCCCGAACTGTCGTGTTGCTCTGACTGCTTGTCAATGCGTTAATCCGGACAAGCGTCTCAAGGGTACACCCCACTGGATTGTTGAATCTATCTCTGTCTCACACCTTGTGAAGCATGGCATTTATCTTGTAGGTACTCCGTTACTGTTATACGCAAACAGACGGTATTAACCGAGAGTGTTAGGAGCCTGAACCGAACCTATTCCTAACCTAACTCTAACCGTGAGTACTGCGATTAATAGTCGCATAATGCCGATTGACTGACTTTCAGTTTCGTTAGCTAACCTAACTCTAACTGACGTCAACTCCTAACCTAACCGAACCGGACCTAACCGGACCTAACGGACCTAACCGAAACTGGACCGAACGTCACGTGCTTTAGGGCGCCTGGCCAGTACGTCACGGGATTAGGACTGGACCCTGTCACGTGATGGTATCACGTGTCATGGACGGGTAAGTCACATGTTATAATCACGTGTGTGCTTATATTAGCAAGCCACGTGCTTGCCCGATTCGGAGATGTCACGTGTGGAACCCTCTGGGCCTACACATGTGACCACTACGTCATCTGGCGCTAATCGGCATGTCGGCACGACATGCAGCGCTCTAGGATTTGTAAGGAGCAAGTCAGCCAACCAATCACTGCGCGTTCATTGGGAATCAACCGCACATGATTGAGAAGCACCCATCGGACTATTGGGTGCCGATTCGGCATTACAAGATATCTAATGACACACTCGGGGCGCCCTCCCCGGCCGTGTCATGCCTAAGCGTTTAATGGCTTACCTAAACAGGACCTGATGAGGCTATAAAGCCGAAACTCGGGAGGTCGCTGGATCCCCAGCGCCCAGTTGTCCTGAACTCGGCCACCTTAAGCCCACCGCAAGTAACACGTCCGCACCTTCGGCGCGGACTCCCCCCCTAACCTTTCACAGCGTGTCCTCCCCATCCCCCGTAGTCGTAGCATACCCATGTCTTCCTCCGCTGCCTCCTCCTCCCTCCTCCGTGCTCTCTCTCCGCTTGCGGAGTCGTTCGTGGTCCACCCGATCCCGAACATCAGCGAGGCCTCGGGACAACCCGAGAACGTCGCGCGTGCTGTCACCAGACAGACGCGTCTCCTCGCCGCCAACTCTGTTGACGACATAATCGCGCTCGTGCCGCGCGATTATCGAGACACTCTTCGTGCTCTCTTAATCGATGCTGCTGATAAGCAGCATAAGAGCCTGATCGCGGAGGCCGCCGTACTGCGGCTCCGCCTGCATCAAACGAAGGGCACGCTCCCTCAGCACCTGCGATCTAAGGTGCCCCCTGTCCAGCTGACTAAGGACTTCGGGGAAACCGCAGCCGGGGCTTCGGTCCGGACTGCTCAGCAGGAAGCGCACAACGCTTACTGCGCCTCGCTCCTCGCCAACGCCATTAAGGCGAAGGAAGACGAGGGCCAGTTTTTGAGGGGGTCGCTCACCGTCGAGCGCATCGAGCCGGTTCTGCGCGAGCGGATCCAGGCTCGCTTTGAGCAACTTAAACAACGCGGGCAGGTCCCTCAATACCGCCGCGTCGTCGACAACTCTACGGGGGTTGTCAACCTGCTGCCCGACGGTTTCGTCCTCAACCCTGTACTTTCGGCATCTTACGTCGAAGTCATGGAGGACGCGGTCCCTTACGTCGAGAGGGTTCGTCTCATCGTCGAGACAAACTTCTCACGTCAGCAAGAGCGCCTGACGAAGAAAAAGGAGATCGTTCGCGACGCGGACGTTGAGATGGGCGACGCTAGCTCATCCACGCCTCAGGCCTCCGGGTCTAAGTCGGTCGAGACCATCGTCCGCGAGCGCGTGAAAGCCGAGGTCCAGCGGGCCCTCGCTAAGTCCTCTGGCGCCAAGAAGGCCCAGAAGTCCGGTGCTGGCAAGGTAAGCTCCGGTTCCATCGCTCTTCGGGGGGGAACCGGCAAGTCTGCCATGCTAAAACACCCATGGACTGACATCTTCTCTCCCACAGAAGGCTTCTCGTGGGAAGGACGACGGAAAGAAGAAGACGTCGGACAAACCCGCCCAGCAGAAGGTACCGGAGATATTTCCCTATCTCCCACCGCCCTCTCGGTACTTACCGAAGTTCGGCGCGCCTCTGCCGCCGGGACTCAATTTTCAGAAGAAGAAGTCGAGTGCTGGCACGAGTTCAAAGAAGAGCAACAAGAGCCCCAAGGGCAACTCTTCGGCGAAAAACTCGAAAGGCAAGGGACGGGCGTCTTGAGGCGATCGGCAGCGCGGTATGTGTTTCCCGATCCGACTACTGTCCCAGACTGGTGTCTTACAGTCCCACGCCCCATAGCGATTAATTACATAATATTAAATACTCCTGTTGAGATTCTGGAAGCGTCCAGATTTAAATATTATGTACATTGCTCTCCCGGGGTTAACTTGCCTGATCACATCGCCTTTCAACTAAGCGCGGGTATGAAATTTATGTACCATCAGCCGACTAAGGCTAAGTTGATTAATGATGCTTGGCACGACTTCCAACGCCGTTTGCGTTGGCGGTTGATGTTTGAGTTTAAAGGTGAAAATGGATTCTATGATCCAGATTATGAGACGAATGCGGATGAAGATCTCGATAATAAGCGTGACCCGCCGTCTCTACCGCTCTATCTTGAGTTAGGACTCGTCGAGGGAAGGAAGTTCGTGAATGCTACGATTTCCAAAATCCCCGAGGAGGATGTCAAGTGCTACCTTAATGCGCTCGCACCTGACACCTCGACTATTCAAGACTTCTTAGTAGCAAACGACTATATTGTTTCGCCTACTGATAAGAACCTAGGACTAGCGGTGTCTAAGCGCGCCTGGGTCATAGAGAAAAGTCTAGCCTTGCTGCACGACGTTAAGGATTACGAACCAATGTCGAAAGCAGAAGTTAACGCTTTGCTAGCACAGAAATGTATTCAGATGGAAGACCTGGCGATCCGCGCCGAAAAGTTTATCACCATCGAGGGTCCCCAACTCTCTAAGTTTTTACGGTCAAAAATAACTACAGAGGGTCGTGAGCATTCGGTCCCGGCTTTCTATGGACTGCCTAAGATCCATAAGAAGCCGGTTAAATTCCGGCCGATTATACCATGCCACAGTGTCGTCTTTAACCCTGCGGCCAAATACGTTTCAAAAAAACTTAAGCCTATCATAGCTAACTCTCCCAGTATCATAAATGGTACCAAAGAGCTGGTGATAAAATTAAGTAAGGTTCAACTCCAACGCGGACGCAAGTTCTACCTCGTCACTGGCGATGTAGTCGCGTTTTACCCCCACGTTAATTTAGCCAAGGCCCTTCTCATCGTAGAGAAGTATTACCTTGAACACTTCTGGCTAGATAATCAACGTCGGAATGAAACGATTGAAGCGGATACGGAAGAACAGGCCATCTTCCGAGACGCGTTGCGAATTGGCAACACGAACCTTGTCACACAATTTCAGGGAAAATACTATAAGCAGCTGCGCGGCCTGGCTATGGGCGTTGCAGACTCCCCAGATCTAGCGAACTTATACGGTCGTTATTTTGAGGAACAATGCGGTATTTTCAATGATCCCTGTGTACCGTTCTATGGACGGTATATTGATGACTGCTTTGCGATCGTCTACGCTGAATCTGAAGGACAAGCGTTGGCGCACTTAAAGAAAGTAGAATTCGATGATTGTACAATAGAGTGGACCGTGTCGGAGCACCGCCAAGTGTTCCTGGATCTCATGTTATATGTAGACGGCTCTGGAAGTCTACAACACATGCCGTACCGTAAGGCCGGTAACCACCAAGAAAGAATTCCATGGATGTCTGCCCACCCGCTCGATGTAAAGCGCGGGACTTTTGTGGGCGAGATGTCTCGGTTAGCCACACTTTCCTCACTTTGGAGTCATTATGAGGACGCAATGCGGGGCTTGGTAGCCCTGTACATTAAAAGAGGCTATCCGGAAAAAGTTGTTATTTCGTGGCTTAAAGCTAATCTCCACAAGCGTTGGGAATCGCGGTTGCGTGAACCTGAACCGCGCACGGAAGGAGTGCTTGTACTTAAGACAGAATACAACCTGGCATGGAACTATTTCAATGCTTCACAATTGAGAGAAGCCATCTTTGGATATTGGCGGGAATGGTGTATACACGCCGACCGCGAGGACTTTAGCCTTAAGTTCCCGAAACCACGGATAACCGACATTCATGGGCTCTCGGAATTCACCGTCAACATGGCTAGTTGGCAGGACCGAGGTGCCGAGTGGCGGCGTATCCCGGACATACGCGAAACCAGTATCCTTGGCCGTCGATTTATTACGAGTCGCAAACGCACCCGTAACCTGTTCGACGTTGCCGCTCTTTGGAAGAAGATGGTTCTCGAGCGGATGGATGAGAACATTGGTCAAACTTCCCTTCTTCAGTTCTTTGAGCCCGTGGCACAACAGACCGCGGTTACTCAACCTGTTCAAGAGGGGGGGAGCACGCATCATGCTATTGATGATGTGGAAATGGCCATTGCATCTTCAGTCGCGCACTTTCTGACTCATGGAGCGTCTCGCATGGACGTGGATTCAGATGAGGAAGTTATTCAAGTGCACCGACGCTCTCCATCAGTGGGACCTGGCTGGCAGTATGGGCGGTAATCGCCACACTGTCGTAGGAGCCGGGTTATGATTCAGTCTCGGGCCTCTGCCTGAGAGGGACCTCGTGTTCAAGTAGTTACCAGCATGGTGGACTAGGGAATGCTAATCTGGGGTCGCTGGGTGTTTCTGCTGCGAATAGCTTGCGCAGGAGGGCTCTCCGGCTTCAACTTTATATGCGCCCGAACTGTCGTGTTGCTCTGACTGCTTGTCAATGCGTTAATCCGGACAAGCGTCTCAAGGGTACACCCCACTGGATTGTTGAATCTATCTCTGTCTCACACCTTGTGAAGCATGGCATTTATCTTGTAGGTACTCCGTTACTGTTATACGCAAACAGACGGTATTAACCGAGAGTGTTAGGAGCCTGAACCGAACCTATTCCTAACCTAACTCTAACCGTGAGTACTGCGATTAATAGTCGCATAATGCCGATTGACTGACTTTCAGTTTCGTTAGCTAACCTAACTCTAACTGACGTCAACTCCTAACCTAACCGAACCGGACCTAACCGGACCTAACGGACCTAACCGAAACTGGACCGAACGTCACGTGCTTTAGGGCGCCTGGCCAGTACATCACGGGATTAGGACTGGACCCTGTCACGTGATGGTATCACGTGTCATGGACGGGTAAGTCACATGTTATAATCACGTGTGTGCTTATATTAGCAAGCCACGTGCTTGCCCGATTCGGAGATGTCACGTGTGGAACCCTCTGGGCCTACACATGTGACCACTACGTCATCTGGCGCTAATCGGCATGTCGGCACGACATGCAGCGCTCTAGGATTTGTAAGGAGCAAGTCAGCCAACCAATCACTGCGCGTTCATTGGGAATCAACCGCACATGATTGAGAAGCACCCATCGGACTATTGGGTGCCGATTCGGCATTACAAGATATCTAATGACACACTCGGGGCGCCCTCCCCGGCCGTGTCATGCCTAAGCGTTTAATGGCTTACCTAAACAGGACCTGATGAGGCTATAAAGCCGAAACTCGGGAGGTCGCTGGATCCCCAGCGCCCAGTTGTCCTGAACTCGGCCACCTTAAGCCCACCGCAAGTAACACGTCCGCACCTTCGGCGCGGACTCCCCCCCTAACCTTTCACAGCGTGTCCTCCCCATCCCCCGTAGTCGTAGCATACCCATGTCTTCCTCCGCTGCCTCCTCCTCCCTCCTCCGTGCTCTCTCTCCGCTTGCGGAGTCGTTCGTGGTCCACCCGATCCCGAACATCAGCGAGGCCTCGGGACAACCCGAGAACGTCGCGCGTGCTGTCACCAGACAGACGCGTCTCCTCGCCGCCAACTCTGTTGACGACATAATCGCGCTCGTGCCGCGCGATTATCGAGACACTCTTCGTGCTCTCTTAATCGATGCTGCTGATAAGCAGCATAAGAGCCTGATCGCGGAGGCCGCCGTACTGCGGCTCCGCCTGCATCAAACGAAGGGCACGCTCCCTCAGCACCTGCGATCTAAGGTGCCCCCTGTCCAGCTGACTAAGGACTTCGGGGAAACCGCAGCCGGGGCTTCGGTCCGGACTGCTCAGCAGGAAGCGCACAACGCTTACTGCGCCTCGCTCCTCGCCAACGCCATTAAGGCGAAGGAAGACGAGGGCCAGTTTTTGAGGGGGTCGCTCACCGTCGAGCGCATCGAGCCGGTTCTGCGCGAGCGGATCCAGGCTCGCTTTGAGCAACTTAAACAACGCGGGCAGGTCCCTCAATACCGCCGCGTCGTCGACAACTCTACGGGGGTTGTCAACCTGCTGCCCGACGGTTTCGTCCTCAACCCTGTACTTTCGGCATCTTACGTCGAAGTCATGGAGGACGCGGTCCCTTACGTCGAGAGGGTTCGTCTCATCGTCGAGACAAACTTCTCACGTCAGCAAGAGCGCCTGACGAAGAAAAAGGAGATCGTTCGCGACGCGGACGTTGAGATGGGCGACGCTAGCTCATCCACGCCTCAGGCCTCCGGGTCTAAGTCGGTCGAGACCATCGTCCGCGAGCGCGTGAAAGCCGAGGTCCAGCGGGCCCTCGCTAAGTCCTCTGGCGCCAAGAAGGCCCAGAAGTCCGGTGCTGGCAAGGTAAGCTCCGGTTCCATCGCTCTTCGGGGGGGAACCGGCAAGTCTGCCATGCTAAAACACCCATGGACTGACATCTTCTCTCCCACAGAAGGCTTCTCGTGGGAAGGACGACGGAAAGAAGAAGACGTCGGACAAACCCGCCCAGCAGAAGGTACCGGAGATATTTCCCTATCTCCCACCGCCCTCTCGGTACTTACCGAAGTTCGGCGCGCCTCTGCCGCCGGGACTCAATTTTCAGAAGAAGAAGTCGAGTGCTGGCACGAGTTCAAAGAAGAGCAACAAGAGCCCCAAGGGCAACTCTTCGGCGAAAAACTCGAAAGGCAAGGGACGGGCGTCTTGAGGCGATCGGCAGCGCGGTATGTGTTTCCCGATCCGACTACTGTCCCAGACTGGTGTCTTACAGTCCCACGCCCCATAGCGATTAATTACATAATATTAAATACTCCTGTTGAGATTCTGGAAGCGTCCAGATTTAAATATTATGTACATTGCTCTCCCGGGGTTAACTTGCCTGATCACATCGCCTTTCAACTAAGCGCGGGTATGAAATTTATGTACCATCAGCCGACTAAGGCTAAGTTGATTAATGATGCTTGGCACGACTTCCAACGCCGTTTGCGTTGGCGGTTGATGTTTGAGTTTAAAGGTGAAAATGGATTCTATGATCCAGATTATGAGACGAATGCGGATGAAGATCTCGATAATAAGCGTGACCCGCCGTCTCTACCGCTCTATCTTGAGTTAGGACTCGTCGAGGGAAGGAAGTTCGTGAATGCTACGATTTCCAAAATCCCCGAGGAGGATGTCAAGTGCTACCTTAATGCGCTCGCACCTGACACCTCGACTATTCAAGACTTCTTAGTAGCAAACGACTATATTGTTTCGCCTACTGATAAGAACCTAGGACTAGCGGTGTCTAAGCGCGCCTGGGTCATAGAGAAAAGTCTAGCCTTGCTGCACGACGTTAAGGATTACGAACCAATGTCGAAAGCAGAAGTTAACGCTTTGCTAGCACAGAAATGTATTCAGATGGAAGACCTGGCGATCCGCGCCGAAAAGTTTATCACCATCGAGGGTCCCCAACTCTCTAAGTTTTTACGGTCAAAAATAACTACAGAGGGTCGTGAGCATTCGGTCCCGGCTTTCTATGGACTGCCTAAGATCCATAAGAAGCCGGTTAAATTCCGGCCGATTATACCATGCCACAGTGTCGTCTTTAACCCTGCGGCCAAATACGTTTCAAAAAAACTTAAGCCTATCATAGCTAACTCTCCCAGTATCATAAATGGTACCAAAGAGCTGGTGATAAAATTAAGTAAGGTTCAACTCCAACGCGGACGCAAGTTCTACCTCGTCACTGGCGATGTAGTCGCGTTTTACCCCCACGTTAATTTAGCCAAGGCCCTTCTCATCGTAGAGAAGTATTACCTTGAACACTTCTGGCTAGATAATCAACGTCGGAATGAAACGATTGAAGCGGATACGGAAGAACAGGCCATCTTCCGAGACGCGTTGCGAATTGGCAACACGAACCTTGTCACACAATTTCAGGGAAAATACTATAAGCAGCTGCGCGGCCTGGCTATGGGCGTTGCAGACTCCCCAGATCTAGCGAACTTATACGGTCGTTATTTTGAGGAACAATGCGGTATTTTCAATGATCCCTGTGTACCGTTCTATGGACGGTATATTGATGACTGCTTTGCGATCGTCTACGCTGAATCTGAAGGACAAGCGTTGGCGCACTTAAAGAAAGTAGAATTCGATGATTGTACAATAGAGTGGACCGTGTCGGAGCACCGCCAAGTGTTCCTGGATCTCATGTTATATGTAGACGGCTCTGGAAGTCTACAACACATGCCGTACCGTAAGGCCGGTAACCACCAAGAAAGAATTCCATGGATGTCTGCCCACCCGCTCGATGTAAAGCGCGGGACTTTTGTGGGCGAGATGTCTCGGTTAGCCACACTTTCCTCACTTTGGAGTCATTATGAGGACGCAATGCGGGGCTTGGTAGCCCTGTACATTAAAAGAGGCTATCCGGAAAAAGTTGTTATTTCGTGGCTTAAAGCTAATCTCCACAAGCGTTGGGAATCGCGGTTGCGTGAACCTGAACCGCGCACGGAAGGAGTGCTTGTACTTAAGACAGAATACAACCTGGCATGGAACTATTTCAATGCTTCACAATTGAGAGAAGCCATCTTTGGATATTGGCGGGAATGGTGTATACACGCCGACCGCGAGGACTTTAGCCTTAAGTTCCCGAAACCACGGATAACCGACATTCATGGGCTCTCGGAATTCACCGTCAACATGGCTAGTTGGCAGGACCGAGGTGCCGAGTGGCGGCGTATCCCGGACATACGCGAAACCAGTATCCTTGGCCGTCGATTTATTACGAGTCGCAAACGCACCCGTAACCTGTTCGACGTTGCCGCTCTTTGGAAGAAGATGGTTCTCGAGCGGATGGATGAGAACATTGGTCAAACTTCCCTTCTTCAGTTCTTTGAGCCCGTGGCACAACAGACCGCGGTTACTCAACCTGTTCAAGAGGGGGGGAGCACGCATCATGCTATTGATGATGTGGAAATGGCCATTGCACCTTCAGTCGCGCACTTTCTGACTCATGGAGCGTCTCGCATGGACGTGGATTCAGATGAGGAAGTTATTCAAGTGCACCGACGCTCTCCATCAGTGGGACCTGGCTGGCAGTATGGGCGGTAATCGCCACACTGTCGTAGGAGCCGGGTTATGATTCAGTCTCGGGCCTCTGCCTGAGAGGGACCTCGTGTTCAAGTAGTTACCAGCATGGTGGACTAGGGAATGCTAATCTGGGGTCGCTGGGTGTTTCTGCTGCGAATAGCTTGCGCAGGAGGGCTCTCCGGCTTCAACTTTATATGCGCCCGAACTGTCGTGTTGCTCTGACTGCTTGTCAATGCGTTAATCCGGACAAGCGTCTCAAGGGTACACCCCACTGGATTGTTGAATCTATCTCTGTCTCACACCTTGTGAAGCATGGCATTTATCTTGTAGGTACTCCGTTACTGTTATACGCAAACAGACGGTATTAACCGAGAGTGTTAGGAGCCTGAACCGAACCTATTCCTAACCTAACTCTAACCGTGAGTACTGCGATTAATAGTCGCATAATGCCGATTGACTGACTTTCAGTTTCGTTAGCTAACCTAACTCTAACTGACGTCAACTCCTAACCTAACCGAACCGGACCTAACCGGACCTAACGGACCTAACCGAAACTGGACCGAACGTCACGTGCTTTAGGGCGCCTGGCCAGTACGTCACGGGATTAGGACTGGACCCTGTCACGTGATGGTATCACGTGTCATGGACGGGTAAGTCACATGTTATAATCACGTGTGTGCTTATATTAGCAAGCCACGTGCTTGCCCGATTCGGAGATGTCACGTGTGGAACCCTCTGGGCCTACACATGTGACCACTACGTCATCTGGCGCTAATCGGCATGTCGGCACGACATGCAGCGCTCTAGGATTTGTAAGGAGCAAGTCAGCCAACCAATCACTGCGCGTTCATTGGGAATCAACCGCACATGATTGAGAAGCACCCATCGGACTATTGGGTGCCGATTCGGCATTACAAGATATCTAATGACACACTCGGGGCGCCCTCCCCGGCCGTGTCATGCCTAAGCGTTTAATGGCTTACCTAAACAGGACCTGATGAGGCTATAAAGCCGAAACTCGGGAGGTCGCTGGATCCCCAGCGCCCAGTTGTCCTGAACTCGGCCACCTTAAGCCCACCGCAAGTAACACGTCCGCACCTTCGGCGCGGACTCCCCCCCTAACCTTTCACAGCGTGTCCTCCCCATCCCCCGTAGTCGTAGCATACCCATGTCTTCCTCCGCTGCCTCCTCCTCCCTCCTCCGTGCTCTCTCTCCGCTTGCGGAGTCGTTCGTGGTCCACCCGATCCCGAACATCAGCGAGGCCTCGGGACAACCCGAGAACGTCGCGCGTGCTGTCACCAGACAGACGCGTCTCCTCGCCGCCAACTCTGTTGACGACATAATCGCGCTCGTGCCGCGCGATTATCGAGACACTCTTCGTGCTCTCTTAATCGATGCTGCTGATAAGCAGCATAAGAGCCTGATCGCGGAGGCCGCCGTACTGCGGCTCCGCCTGCATCAAACGAAGGGCACGCTCCCTCAGCACCTGCGATCTAAGGTGCCCCCTGTCCAGCTGACTAAGGACTTCGGGGAAACCGCAGCCGGGGCTTCGGTCCGGACTGCTCAGCAGGAAGCGCACAACGCTTACTGCGCCTCGCTCCTCGCCAACGCCATTAAGGCGAAGGAAGACGAGGGCCAGTTTTTGAGGGGGTCGCTCACCGTCGAGCGCATCGAGCCGGTTCTGCGCGAGCGGATCCAGGCTCGCTTTGAGCAACTTAAACAACGCGGGCAGGTCCCTCAATACCGCCGCGTCGTCGACAACTCTACGGGGGTTGTCAACCTGCTGCCCGACGGTTTCGTCCTCAACCCTGTACTTTCGGCATCTTACGTCGAAGTCATGGAGGACGCGGTCCCTTACGTCGAGAGGGTTCGTCTCATCGTCGAGACAAACTTCTCACGTCAGCAAGAGCGCCTGACGAAGAAAAAGGAGATCGTTCGCGACGCGGACGTTGAGATGGGCGACGCTAGCTCATCCACGCCTCAGGCCTCCGGGTCTAAGTCGGTCGAGACCATCGTCCGCGAGCGCGTGAAAGCCGAGGTCCAGCGGGCCCTCGCTAAGTCCTCTGGCGCCAAGAAGGCCCAGAAGTCCGGTGCTGGCAAGGTAAGCTCCGGTTCCATCGCTCTTCGGGGGGGAACCGGCAAGTCTGCCATGCTAAAACACCCATGGACTGACATCTTCTCTCCCACAGAAGGCTTCTCGTGGGAAGGACGACGGAAAGAAGAAGACGTCGGACAAACCCGCCCAGCAGAAGGTACCGGAGATATTTCCCTATCTCCCACCGCCCTCTCGGTACTTACCGAAGTTCGGCGCGCCTCTGCCGCCGGGACTCAATTTTCAGAAGAAGAAGTCGAGTGCTGGCACGAGTTCAAAGAAGAGCAACAAGAGCCCCAAGGGCAACTCTTCGGCGAAAAACTCGAAAGGCAAGGGACGGGCGTCTTGAGGCGATCGGCAGCGCGGTATGTGTTTCCCGATCCGACTACTGTCCCAGACTGGTGTCTTACAGTCCCACGCCCCATAGCGATTAATTACATAATATTAAATACTCCTGTTGAGATTCTGGAAGCGTCCAGATTTAAATATTATGTACATTGCTCTCCCGGGGTTAACTTGCCTGATCACATCGCCTTTCAACTAAGCGCGGGTATGAAATTTATGTACCATCAGCCGACTAAGGCTAAGTTGATTAATGATGCTTGGCACGACTTCCAACGCCGTTTGCGTTGGCGGTTGATGTTTGAGTTTAAAGGTGAAAATGGATTCTATGATCCAGATTATGAGACGAATGCGGATGAAGATCTCGATAATAAGCGTGACCCGCCGTCTCTACCGCTCTATCTTGAGTTAGGACTCGTCGAGGGAAGGAAGTTCGTGAATGCTACGATTTCCAAAATCCCCGAGGAGGATGTCAAGTGCTACCTTAATGCGCTCGCACCTGACACCTCGACTATTCAAGACTTCTTAGTAGCAAACGACTATATTGTTTCGCCTACTGATAAGAACCTAGGACTAGCGGTGTCTAAGCGCGCCTGGGTCATAGAGAAAAGTCTAGCCTTGCTGCACGACGTTAAGGATTACGAACCAATGTCGAAAGCAGAAGTTAACGCTTTGCTAGCACAGAAATGTATTCAGATGGAAGACCTGGCGATCCGCGCTGAAAAGTTTATCACCATCGAGGGTCCCCAACTCTCTAAGTTTTTACGGTCAAAAATAACTACAGAGGGTCGTGAGCATTCGGTCCCGGCTTTCTATGGACTGCCTAAGATCCATAAGAAGCCGGTTAAATTCCGGCCGATTATACCATGCCACAGTGTCGTCTTTAACCCTGCGGCCAAATACGTTTCAAAAAAACTTAAGCCTATCATAGCTAACTCTCCCAGTATCATAAATGGTACCAAAGAGCTGGTGATAAAATTAAGTAAGGTTCAACTCCAACGCGGACGCAAGTTCTACCTCGTCACTGGCGATGTAGTCGCGTTTTACCCCCACGTTAATTTAGCCAAGGCCCTTCTCATCGTAGAGAAGTATTACCTTGAACACTTCTGGCTAGATAATCAACGTCGGAATGAAACGATTGAAGCGGATACGGAAGAACAGGCCATCTTCCGAGACGCGTTGCGAATTGGCAACACGAACCTTGTCACACAATTTCAGGGAAAATACTATAAGCAGCTGCGCGGCCTGGCTATGGGCGTTGCAGACTCCCCAGATCTAGCGAACTTATACGGTCGTTATTTTGAGGAACAATGCGGTATTTTCAATGATCCCTGTGTACCGTTCTATGGACGGTATATTGATGACTGCTTTGCGATCGTCTACGCTGAATCTGAAGGACAAGCGTTGGCGCACTTAAAGAAAGTAGAATTCGATGATTGTACAATAGAGTGGACCGTGTCGGAGCACCGCCAAGTGTTCCTGGATCTCATGTTATATGTAGACGGCTCTGGAAGTCTACAACACATGCCGTACCGTAAGGCCGGTAACCACCAAGAAAGAATTCCATGGATGTCTGCCCACCCGCTCGATGTAAAGCGCGGGACTTTTGTGGGCGAGATGTCTCGGTTAGCCACACTTTCCTCACTTTGGAGTCATTATGAGGACGCAATGCGGGGCTTGGTAGCCCTGTACATTAAAAGAGGCTATCCGGAAAAAGTTGTTATTTCGTGGCTTAAAGCTAATCTCCACAAGCGTTGGGAATCGCGGTTGCGTGAACCTGAACCGCGCACGGAAGGAGTGCTTGTACTTAAGACAGAATACAACCTGGCATGGAACTATTTCAATGCTTCACAATTGAGAGAAGCCATCTTTGGATATTGGCGGGAATGGTGTATACACGCCGACCGCGAGGACTTTAGCCTTAAGTTCCCGAAACCACGGATAACCGACATTCATGGGCTCTCGGAATTCACCGTCAACATGGCTAGTTGGCAGGACCGAGGTGCCGAGTGGCGGCGTATCCCGGACATACGCGAAACCAGTATCCTTGGCCGTCGATTTATTACGAGTCGCAAACGCACCCGTAACCTGTTCGACGTTGCCGCTCTTTGGAAGAAGATGGTTCTCGAGCGGATGGATGAGAACATTGGTCAAACTTCCCTTCTTCAGTTCTTTGAGCCCGTGGCACAACAGACCGCGGTTACTCAACCTGTTCAAGAGGGGGGGAGCACGCATCATGCTATTGATGATGTGGAAATGGCCATTGCACCTTCAGTCGCGCACTTTCTGACTCATGGAGCGTCTCGCATGGACGTGGATTCAGATGAGGAAGTTATTCAAGTGCACCGACGCTCTCCATCAGTGGGACCTGGCTGGCAGTATGGGCGGTAATCGCCACACTGTCGTAGGAGCCGGGTTATGATTCAGTCTCGGGCCTCTGCCTGAGAGGGACCTCGTGTTCAAGTAGTTACCAGCATGGTGGACTAGGGAATGCTAATCTGGGGTCGCTGGGTGTTTCTGCTGCGAATAGCTTGCGCAGGAGGGCTCTCCGGCTTCAACTTTATATGCGCCCGAACTGTCGTGTTGCTCTGACTGCTTGTCAATGCGTTAATCCGGACAAGCGTCTCAAGGGTACACCCCACTGGATTGTTGAATCTATCTCTGTCTCACACCTTGTGAAGCATGGCATTTATCTTGTAGGTACTCCGTTACTGTTATACGCAAACAGACGGTATTAACCGAGAGTGTTAGGAGCCTGAACCGAACCTATTCCTAACCTAACTCTAACCGTGAGTACTGCGATTAATAGTCGCATAATGCCGATTGACTGACTTTCAGTTTCGTTAGCTAACCTAACTCTAACTGACGTCAACTCCTAACCTAACCGAACCGGACCTAACCGGACCTAACGGACCTAACCGAAACTGGACCGAACGTCACGTGCTTTAGGGCGCCTGGCCAGTACGTCACGGGATTAGGACTGGACCCTGTCACGTGATGGTATCACGTGTCATGGACGGGTAAGTCACATGTTATAATCACGTGTGTGCTTATATTAGCAAGCCACGTGCTTGCCCGATTCGGAGATGTCACGTGTGGAACCCTCTGGGCCTACACATGTGACCACTACGTCATCTGGCGCTAATCGGCATGTCGGCACGACATGCAGCGCTCTAGGATTTGTAAGGAGCAAGTCAGCCAACCAATCACTGCGCGTTCATTGGGAATCAACCGCACATGATTGAGAAGCACCCATCGGACTATTGGGTGCCGATTCGGCATTACAAGATATCTAATGACACACTCGGGGCGCCCTCCCCGGCCGTGTCATGCCTAAGCGTTTAATGGCTTACCTAAACAGGACCTGATGAGGCTATAAAGCCGAAACTCGGGAGGTCGCTGGATCCCCAGCGCCCAGTTGTCCTGAACTCGGCCACCTTAAGCCCACCGCAAGTAACACGTCCGCACCTTCGGCGCGGACTCCCCCCCTAACCTTTCACAGCGTGTCCTCCCCATCCCCCGTAGTCGTAGCATACCCATGTCTTCCTCCGCTGCCTCCTCCTCCCTCCTCCGTGCTCTCTCTCCGCTTGCGGAGTCGTTCGTGGTCCACCCGATCCCGAACATCAGCGAGGCCTCGGGACAACCCGAGAACGTCGCGCGTGCTGTCACCAGACAGACGCGTCTCCTCGCCGCCAACTCTGTTGACGACATAATCGCGCTCGTGCCGCGCGATTATCGAGACACTCTTCGTGCTCTCTTAATCGATGCTGCTGATAAGCAGCATAAGAGCCTGATCGCGGAGGCCGCCGTACTGCGGCTCCGCCTGCATCAAACGAAGGGCACGCTCCCTCAGCACCTGCGATCTAAGGTGCCCCCTGTCCAGCTGACTAAGGACTTCGGGGAAACCGCAGCCGGGGCTTCGGTCCGGACTGCTCAGCAGGAAGCGCACAACGCTTACTGCGCCTCGCTCCTCGCCAACGCCATTAAGGCGAAGGAAGACGAGGGCCAGTTTTTGAGGGGGTCGCTCACCGTCGAGCGCATCGAGCCGGTTCTGCGCGAGCGGATCCAGGCTCGCTTTGAGCAACTTAAACAACGCGGGCAGGTCCCTCAATACCGCCGCGTCGTCGACAACTCTACGGGGGTTGTCAACCTGCTGCCCGACGGTTTCGTCCTCAACCCTGTACTTTCGGCATCTTACGTCGAAGTCATGGAGGACGCGGTCCCTTACGTCGAGAGGGTTCGTCTCATCGTCGAGACAAACTTCTCACGTCAGCAAGAGCGCCTGACGAAGAAAAAGGAGATCGTTCGCGACGCGGACGTTGAGATGGGCGACGCTAGCTCATCCACGCCTCAGGCCTCCGGGTCTAAGTCGGTCGAGACCATCGTCCGCGAGCGCGTGAAAGCCGAGGTCCAGCGGGCCCTCGCTAAGTCCTCTGGCGCCAAGAAGGCCCAGAAGTCCGGTGCTGGCAAGGTAAGCTCCGGTTCCATCGCTCTTCGGGGGGGAACCGGCAAGTCTGCCATGCTAAAACACCCATGGACTGACATCTTCTCTCCCACAGAAGGCTTCTCGTGGGAAGGACGACGGAAAGAAGAAGACGTCGGACAAACCCGCCCAGCAGAAGGTACCGGAGATATTTCCCTATCTCCCACCGCCCTCTCGGTACTTACCGAAGTTCGGCGCGCCTCTGCCGCCGGGACTCAATTTTCAGAAGAAGAAGTCGAGTGCTGGCACGAGTTCAAAGAAGAGCAACAAGAGCCCCAAGGGCAACTCTTCGGCGAAAAACTCGAAAGGCAAGGGACGGGCGTCTTGAGGCGATCGGCAGCGCGGTATGTGTTTCCCGATCCGACTACTGTCCCAGACTGGTGTCTTACAGTCCCACGCCCCATAGCGATTAATTACATAATATTAAATACTCCTGTTGAGATTCTGGAAGCGTCCAGATTTAAATATTATGTACATTGCTCTCCCGGGGTTAACTTGCCTGATCACATCGCCTTTCAACTAAGCGCGGGTATGAAATTTATGTACCATCAGCCGACTAAGGCTAAGTTGATTAATGATGCTTGGCACGACTTCCAACGCCGTTTGCGTTGGCGGTTGATGTTTGAGTTTAAAGGTGAAAATGGATTCTATGATCCAGATTATGAGACGAATGCGGATGAAGATCTCGATAATAAGCGTGACCCGCCGTCTCTACCGCTCTATCTTGAGTTAGGACTCGTCGAGGGAAGGAAGTTCGTGAATGCTACGATTTCCAAAATCCCCGAGGAGGATGTCAAGTGCTACCTTAATGCGCTCGCACCTGACACCTCGACTATTCAAGACTTCTTAGTAGCAAACGACTATATTGTTTCGCCTACTGATAAGAACCTAGGACTAGCGGTGTCTAAGCGCGCCTGGGTCATAGAGAAAAGTCTAGCCTTGCTGCACGACGTTAAGGATTACGAACCAATGTCGAAAGCAGAAGTTAACGCTTTGCTAGCACAGAAATGTATTCAGATGGAAGACCTGGCGATCCGCGCCGAAAAGTTTATCACCATCGAGGGTCCCCAACTCTCTAAGTTTTTACGGTCAAAAATAACTACAGAGGGTCGTGAGCATTCGGTCCCGGCTTTCTATGGACTGCCTAAGATCCATAAGAAGCCGGTTAAATTCCGGCCGATTATACCATGCCACAGTGTCGTCTTTAACCCTGCGGCCAAATACGTTTCAAAAAAACTTAAGCCTATCATAGCTAACTCTCCCAGTATCATAAATGGTACCAAAGAGCTGGTGATAAAATTAAGTAAGGTTCAACTCCAACGCGGACGCAAGTTCTACCTCGTCACTGGCGATGTAGTCGCGTTTTACCCCCACGTTAATTTAGCCAAGGCCCTTCTCATCGTAGAGAAGTATTACCTTGAACACTTCTGGCTAGATAATCAACGTCGGAATGAAACGATTGAAGCGGATACGGAAGAACAGGCCATCTTCCGAGACGCGTTGCGAATTGGCAACACGAACCTTGTCACACAATTTCAGGGAAAATACTATAAGCAGCTGCGCGGCCTGGCTATGGGCGTTGCAGACTCCCCAGATCTAGCGAACTTATACGGTCGTTATTTTGAGGAACAATGCGGTATTTTCAATGATCCCTGTGTACCGTTCTATGGACGGTATATTGATGACTGCTTTGCGATCGTCTACGCTGAATCTGAAGGACAAGCGTTGGCGCACTTAAAGAAAGTAGAATTCGATGATTGTACAATAGAGTGGACCGTGTCGGAGCACCGCCAAGTGTTCCTGGATCTCATGTTATATGTAGACGGCTCTGGAAGTCTACAACACATGCCGTACCGTAAGGCCGGTAACCACCAAGAAAGAATTCCATGGATGTCTGCCCACCCGCTCGATGTAAAGCGCGGGACTTTTGTGGGCGAGATGTCTCGGTTAGCCACACTTTCCTCACTTTGGAGTCATTATGAGGACGCAATGCGGGGCTTGGTAGCCCTGTACATTAAAAGAGGCTATCCGGAAAAAGTTGTTATTTCGTGGCTTAAAGCTAATCTCCACAAGCGTTGGGAATCGCGGTTGCGTGAACCTGAACCGCGCACGGAAGGAGTGCTTGTACTTAAGACAGAATACAACCTGGCATGGAACTATTTCAATGCTTCACAATTGAGAGAAGCCATCTTTGGATATTGGCGGGAATGGTGTATACACGCCGACCGCGAGGACTTTAGCCTTAAGTTCCCGAAACCACGGATAACCGACATTCATGGGCTCTCGGAATTCACCGTCAACATGGCTAGTTGGCAGGACCGAGGTGCCGAGTGGCGGCGTATCCCGGACATACGCGAAACCAGTATCCTTGGCCGTCGATTTATTACGAGTCGCAAACGCACCCGTAACCTGTTCGACGTTGCCGCTCTTTGGAAGAAGATGGTTCTCGAGCGGATGGATGAGAACATTGGTCAAACTTCCCTTCTTCAGTTCTTTGAGCCCGTGGCACAACAGACCGCGGTTACTCAACCTGTTCAAGAGGGGGGGAGCACGCATCATGCTATTGATGATGTGGAAATGGCCATTGCACCTTCAGTCGCGCACTTTCTGACTCATGGAGCGTCTCGCATGGACGTGGATTCAGATGAGGAAGTTATTCAAGTGCACCGACGCTCTCCATCAGTGGGACCTGGCTGGCAGTATGGGCGGTAATCGCCACACTGTCGTAGGAGCCGGGTTATGATTCAGTCTCGGGCCTCTGCCTGAGAGGGACCTCGTGTTCAAGTAGTTACCAGCATGGTGGACTAGGGAATGCTAATCTGGGGTCGCTGGGTGTTTCTGCTGCGAATAGCTTGCGCAGGAGGGCTCTCCGGCTTCAACTTTATATGCGCCCGAACTGTCGTGTTGCTCTGACTGCTTGTCAATGCGTTAATCCGGACAAGCGTCTCAAGGGTACACCCCACTGGATTGTTGAATCTATCTCTGTCTCACACCTTGTGAAGCATGGCATTTATCTTGTAGGTACTCCGTTACTGTTATACGCAAACAGACGGTATTAACCGAGAGTGTTAGGAGCCTGAACCGAACCTATTCCTAACCTAACTCTAACCGTGAGTACTGCGATTAATAGTCGCATAATGCCGATTGACTGACTTTCAGTTTCGTTAGCTAACCTAACTCTAACTGACGTCAACTCCTAACCTAACCGAACCGGACCTAACCGGACCTAACGGACCTAACCGAAACTGGACCGAACGTCACGTGCTTTAGGGCGCCTGGCCAGTACGTCACGGGATTAGGACTGGACCCTGTCACGTGATGGTATCACGTGTCATGGACGGGTAAGTCACATGTTATAATCACGTGTGTGCTTATATTAGCAAGCCACGTGCTTGCCCGATTCGGAGATGTCACGTGTGGAACCCTCTGGGCCTACACATGTGACCACTACGTCATCTGGCGCTAATCGGCATGTCGGCACGACATGCAGCGCTCTAGGATTTGTAAGGAGCAAGTCAGCCAACCAATCACTGCGCGTTCATTGGGAATCAACCGCACATGATTGAGAAGCACCCATCGGACTATTGGGTGCCGATTCGGCATTACAAGATATCTAATGACACACTCGGGGCGCCCTCCCCGGCCGTGTCATGCCTAAGCGTTTAATGGCTTACCTAAACAGGACCTGATGAGGCTATAAAGCCGAAACTCGGGAGGTCGCTGGATCCCCAGCGCCCAGTTGTCCTGAACTCGGCCACCTTAAGCCCACCGCAAGTAACACGTCCGCACCTTCGGCGCGGACTCCCCCCCTAACCTTTCACAGCGTGTCCTCCCCATCCCCCGTAGTCGTAGCATACCCATGTCTTCCTCCGCTGCCTCCTCCTCCCTCCTCCGTGCTCTCTCTCCGCTTGCGGAGTCGTTCGTGGTCCACCCGATCCCGAACATCAGCGAGGCCTCGGGACAACCCGAGAACGTCGCGCGTGCTGTCACCAGACAGACGCGTCTCCTCGCCGCCAACTCTGTTGACGACATAATCGCGCTCGTGCCGCGCGATTATCGAGACACTCTTCGTGCTCTCTTAATCGATGCTGCTGATAAGCAGCATAAGAGCCTGATCGCGGAGGCCGCCGTACTGCGGCTCCGCCTGCATCAAACGAAGGGCACGCTCCCTCAGCACCTGCGATCTAAGGTGCCCCCTGTCCAGCTGACTAAGGACTTCGGGGAAACCGCAGCCGGGGCTTCGGTCCGGACTGCTCAGCAGGAAGCGCACAACGCTTACTGCGCCTCGCTCCTCGCCAACGCCATTAAGGCGAAGGAAGACGAGGGCCAGTTTTTGAGGGGGTCGCTCACCGTCGAGCGCATCGAGCCGGTTCTGCGCGAGCGGATCCAGGCTCGCTTTGAGCAACTTAAACAACGCGGGCAGGTCCCTCAATACCGCCGCGTCGTCGACAACTCTACGGGGGTTGTCAACCTGCTGCCCGACGGTTTCGTCCTCAACCCTGTACTTTCGGCATCTTACGTCGAAGTCATGGAGGACGCGGTCCCTTACGTCGAGAGGGTTCGTCTCATCGTCGAGACAAACTTCTCACGTCAGCAAGAGCGCCTGACGAAGAAAAAGGAGATCGTTCGCGACGCGGACGTTGAGATGGGCGACGCTAGCTCATCCACGCCTCAGGCCTCCGGGTCTAAGTCGGTCGAGACCATCGTCCGCGAGCGCGTGAAAGCCGAGGTCCAGCGGGCCCTCGCTAAGTCCTCTGGCGCCAAGAAGGCCCAGAAGTCCGGTGCTGGCAAGGTAAGCTCCGGTTCCATCGCTCTTCGGGGGGGAACCGGCAAGTCTGCCATGCTAAAACACCCATGGACTGACATCTTCTCTCCCACAGAAGGCTTCTCGTGGGAAGGACGACGGAAAGAAGAAGACGTCGGACAAACCCGCCCAGCAGAAGGTACCGGAGATATTTCCCTATCTCCCACCGCCCTCTCGGTACTTACCGAAGTTCGGCGCGCCTCTGCCGCCGGGACTCAATTTTCAGAAGAAGAAGTCGAGTGCTGGCACGAGTTCAAAGAAGAGCAACAAGAGCCCCAAGGGCAACTCTTCGGCGAAAAACTCGAAAGGCAAGGGACGGGCGTCTTGAGGCGATCGGCAGCGCGGTATGTGTTTCCCGATCCGACTACTGTCCCAGACTGGTGTCTTACAGTCCCACGCCCCATAGCGATTAATTACATAATATTAAATACTCCTGTTGAGATTCTGGAAGCGTCCAGATTTAAATATTATGTACATTGCTCTCCCGGGGTTAACTTGCCTGATCACATCGCCTTTCAACTAAGCGCGGGTATGAAATTTATGTACCATCAGCCGACTAAGGCTAAGTTGATTAATGATGCTTGGCACGACTTCCAACGCCGTTTGCGTTGGCGGTTGATGTTTGAGTTTAAAGGTGAAAATGGATTCTATGATCCAGATTATGAGACGAATGCGGATGAAGATCTCGATAATAAGCGTGACCCGCCGTCTCTACCGCTCTATCTTGAGTTAGGACTCGTCGAGGGAAGGAAGTTCGTGAATGCTACGATTTCCAAAATCCCCGAGGAGGATGTCAAGTGCTACCTTAATGCGCTCGCACCTGACACCTCGACTATTCAAGACTTCTTAGTAGCAAACGACTATATTGTTTCGCCTACTGATAAGAACCTAGGACTAGCGGTGTCTAAGCGCGCCTGGGTCATAGAGAAAAGTCTAGCCTTGCTGCACGACGTTAAGGATTACGAACCAATGTCGAAAGCAGAAGTTAACGCTTTGCTAGCACAGAAATGTATTCAGATGGAAGACCTGGCGATCCGCGCCGAAAAGTTTATCACCATCGAGGGTCCCCAACTCTCTAAGTTTTTACGGTCAAAAATAACTACAGAGGGTCGTGAGCATTCGGTCCCGGCTTTCTATGGACTGCCTAAGATCCATAAGAAGCCGGTTAAATTCCGGCCGATTATACCATGCCACAGTGTCGTCTTTAACCCTGCGGCCAAATACGTTTCAAAAAAACTTAAGCCTATCATAGCTAACTCTCCCAGTATCATAAATGGTACCAAAGAGCTGGTGATAAAATTAAGTAAGGTTCAACTCCAACGCGGACGCAAGTTCTACCTCGTCACTGGCGATGTAGTCGCGTTTTACCCCCACGTTAATTTAGCCAAGGCCCTTCTCATCGTAGAGAAGTATTACCTTGAACACTTCTGGCTAGATAATCAACGTCGGAATGAAACGATTGAAGCGGATACGGAAGAACAGGCCATCTTCCGAGACGCGTTGTGAATTGGCAACACGAACCTTGTCACACAATTTCAGGGAAAATACTATAAGCAGCTGCGCGGCCTGGCTATGGGCGTTGCAGACTCCCCAGATCTAGCGAACTTATACGGTCGTTATTTTGAGGAACAATGCGGTATTTTCAATGATCCCTGTGTACCGTTCTATGGACGGTATATTGATGACTGCTTTGCGATCGTCTACGCTGAATCTGAAGGACAAGCGTTGGCGCACTTAAAGAAAGTAGAATTCGATGATTGTACAATAGAGTGGACCGTGTCGGAGCACCGCCAAGTGTTCCTGGATCTCATGTTATATGTAGACGGCTCTGGAAGTCTACAACACATGCCGTACCGTAAGGCCGGTAACCACCAAGAAAGAATTCCATGGATGTCTGCCCACCCGCTCGATGTAAAGCGCGGGACTTTTGTGGGCGAGATGTCTCGGTTAGCCACACTTTCCTCACTTTGGAGTCATTATGAGGACGCAATGCGGGGCTTGGTAGCCCTGTACATTAAAAGAGGCTATCCGGAAAAAGTTGTTATTTCGTGGCTTAAAGCTAATCTCCACAAGCGTTGGGAATCGCGGTTGCGTGAACCTGAACCGCGCACGGAAGGAGTGCTTGTACTTAAGACAGAATACAACCTGGCATGGAACTATTTCAATGCTTCACAATTGAGAGAAGCCATCTTTGGATATTGGCGGGAATGGTGTATACACGCCGACCGCGAGGACTTTAGCCTTAAGTTCCCGAAACCACGGATAACCGACATTCATGGGCTCTCGGAATTCACCGTCAACATGGCTAGTTGGCAGGACCGAGGTGCCGAGTGGCGGCGTATCCCGGACATACGCGAAACCAGTATCCTTGGCCGTCGATTTATTACGAGTCGCAAACGCACCCGTAACCTGTTCGACGTTGCCGCTCTTTGGAAGAAGATGGTTCTCGAGCGGATGGATGAGAACATTGGTCAAACTTCCCTTCTTCAGTTCTTTGAGCCCGTGGCACAACAGACCGCGGTTACTCAACCTGTTCAAGAGGGGGGGAGCACGCATCATGCTATTGATGATGTGGAAATGGCCATTGCACCTTCAGTCGCGCACTTTCTGACTCATGGAGCGTCTCGCATGGACGTGGATTCAGATGAGGAAGTTATTCAAGTGCACCGACGCTCTCCATCAGTGGGACCTGGCTGGCAGTATGGGCGGTAATCGCCACACTGTCGTAGGAGCCGGGTTATGATTCAGTCTCGGGCCTCTGCCTGAGAGGGACCTCGTGTTCAAGTAGTTACCAGCATGGTGGACTAGGGAATGCTAATCTGGGGTCGCTGGGTGTTTCTGCTGCGAATAGCTTGCGCAGGAGGGCTCTCCGGCTTCAACTTTATATGCGCCCGAACTGTCGTGTTGCTCTGACTGCTTGTCAATGCGTTAATCCGGACAAGCGTCTCAAGGGTACACCCCACTGGATTGTTGAATCTATCTCTGTCTCACACCTTGTGAAGCATGGCATTTATCTTGTAGGTACTCCGTTACTGTTATACGCAAACAGACGGTATTAACCGAGAGTGTTAGGAGCCTGAACCGAACCTATTCCTAACCTAACTCTAACCGTGAGTACTGCGATTAATAGTCGCATAATGCCGATTGACTGACTTTCAGTTTCGTTAGCTAACCTAACTCTAACTGACGTCAACTCCTAACCTAACCGAACCGGACCTAACCGGACCTAACGGACCTAACCGAAACTGGACCGAACGTCACGTGCTTTAGGGCGCCTGGCCAGTACGTCACGGGATTAGGACTGGACCCTGTCACGTGATGGTATCACGTGTCATGGACGGGTAAGTCACATGTTATAATCACGTGTGTGCTTATATTAGCAAGCCACGTGCTTGCCCGATTCGGAGATGTCACGTGTGGAACCCTCTGGGCCTACACATGTGACCACTACGTCATCTGGCGCTAATCGGCATGTCGGCACGACATGCAGCGCTCTAGGATTTGTAAGGAGCAAGTCAGCCAACCAATCACTGCGCGTTCATTGGGAATCAACCGCACATGATTGAGAAGCACCCATCGGACTATTGGGTGCCGATTCGGCATTACAAGATATCTAATGACACACTCGGGGCGCCCTCCCCGGCCGTGTCATGCCTAAGCGTTTAATGGCTTACCTAAACAGGACCTGATGAGGCTATAAAGCCGAAACTCGGGAGGTCGCTGGATCCCCAGCGCCCAGTTGTCCTGAACTCGGCCACCTTAAGCCCACCGCAAGTAACACGTCCGCACCTTCGGCGCGGACTCCCCCCCTAACCTTTCACAGCGTGTCCTCCCCATCCCCCGTAGTCGTAGCATACCCATGTCTTCCTCCGCTGCCTCCTCCTCCCTCCTCCGTGCTCTCTCTCCGCTTGCGGAGTCGTTCGTGGTCCACCCGATCCCGAACATCAGCGAGGCCTCGGGACAACCCGAGAACGTCGCGCGTGCTGTCACCAGACAGACGCGTCTCCTCGCCGCCAACTCTGTTGACGACATAATCGCGCTCGTGCCGCGCGATTATCGAGACACTCTTCGTGCTCTCTTAATCGATGCTGCTGATAAGCAGCATAAGAGCCTGATCGCGGAGGCCGCCGTACTGCGGCTCCGCCTGCATCAAACGAAGGGCACGCTCCCTCAGCACCTGCGATCTAAGGTGCCCCCTGTCCAGCTGACTAAGGACTTCGGGGAAACCGCAGCCGGGGCTTCGGTCCGGACTGCTCAGCAGGAAGCGCACAACGCTTACTGCGCCTCGCTCCTCGCCAACGCCATTAAGGCGAAGGAAGACGAGGGCCAGTTTTTGAGGGGGTCGCTCACCGTCGAGCGCATCGAGCCGGTTCTGCGCGAGCGGATCCAGGCTCGCTTTGAGCAACTTAAACAACGCGGGCAGGTCCCTCAATACCGCCGCGTCGTCGACAACTCTACGGGGGTTGTCAACCTGCTGCCCGACGGTTTCGTCCTCAACCCTGTACTTTCGGCATCTTACGTCGAAGTCATGGAGGACGCGGTCCCTTACGTCGAGAGGGTTCGTCTCATCGTCGAGACAAACTTCTCACGTCAGCAAGAGCGCCTGACGAAGAAAAAGGAGATCGTTCGCGACGCGGACGTTGAGATGGGCGACGCTAGCTCATCCACGCCTCAGGCCTCCGGGTCTAAGTCGGTCGAGACCATCGTCCGCGAGCGCGTGAAAGCCGAGGTCCAGCGGGCCCTCGCTAAGTCCTCTGGCGCCAAGAAGGCCCAGAAGTCCGGTGCTGGCAAGGTAAGCTCCGGTTCCATCGCTCTTCGGGGGGGAACCGGCAAGTCTGCCATGCTAAAACACCCATGGACTGACATCTTCTCTCCCACAGAAGGCTTCTCGTGGGAAGGACGACGGAAAGAAGAAGACGTCGGACAAACCCGCCCAGCAGAAGGTACCGGAGATATTTCCCTATCTCCCACCGCCCTCTCGGTACTTACCGAAGTTCGGCGCGCCTCTGCCGCCGGGACTCAATTTTCAGAAGAAGAAGTCGAGTGCTGGCACGAGTTCAAAGAAGAGCAACAAGAGCCCCAAGGGCAACTCTTCGGCGAAAAACTCGAAAGGCAAGGGACGGGCGTCTTGAGGCGATCGGCAGCGCGGTATGTGTTTCCCGATCCGACTACTGTCCCAGACTGGTGTCTTACAGTCCCACGCCCCATAGCGATTAATTACATAATATTAAATACTCCTGTTGAGATTCTGGAAGCGTCCAGATTTAAATATTATGTACATTGCTCTCCCGGGGTTAACTTGCCTGATCACATCGCCTTTCAACTAAGCGCGGGTATGAAATTTATGTACCATCAGCCGACTAAGGCTAAGTTGATTAATGATGCTTGGCACGACTTCCAACGCCGTTTGCGTTGGCGGTTGATGTTTGAGTTTAAAGGTGAAAATGGATTCTATGATCCAGATTATGAGACGAATGCGGATGAAGATCTCGATAATAAGCGTGACCCGCCGTCTCTACCGCTCTATCTTGAGTTAGGACTCGTCGAGGGAAGGAAGTTCGTGAATGCTACGATTTCCAAAATCCCCGAGGAGGATGTCAAGTGCTACCTTAATGCGCTCGCACCTGACACCTCGACTATTCAAGACTTCTTAGTAGCAAACGACTATATTGTTTCGCCTACTGATAAGAACCTAGGACTAGCGGTGTCTAAGCGCGCCTGGGTCATAGAGAAAAGTCTAGCCTTGCTGCACGACGTTAAGGATTACGAACCAATGTCGAAAGCAGAAGTTAACGCTTTGCTAGCACAGAAATGTATTCAGATGGAAGACCTGGCGATCCGCGCCGAAAAGTTTATCACCATCGAGGGTCCCCAACTCTCTAAGTTTTTACGGTCAAAAATAACTACAGAGGGTCGTGAGCATTCGGTCCCGGCTTTCTATGGACTGCCTAAGATCCATAAGAAGCCGGTTAAATTCCGGCCGATTATACCATGCCACAGTGTCGTCTTTAACCCTGCGGCCAAATACGTTTCAAAAAAACTTAAGCCTATCATAGCTAACTCTCCCAGTATCATAAATGGTACCAAAGAGCTGGTGATAAAATTAAGTAAGGTTCAACTCCAACGCGGACGCAAGTTCTACCTCGTCACTGGCGATGTAGTCGCGTTTTACCCCCACGTTAATTTAGCCAAGGCCCTTCTCATCGTAGAGAAGTATTACCTTGAACACTTCTGGCTAGATAATCAACGTCGGAATGAAACGATTGAAGCGGATACGGAAGAACAGGCCATCTTCCGAGACGCGTTGTGAATTGGCAACACGAACCTTGTCACACAATTTCAGGGAAAATACTATAAGCAGCTGCGCGGCCTGGCTATGGGCGTTGCAGACTCCCCAGATCTAGCGAACTTATACGGTCGTTATTTTGAGGAACAATGCGGTATTTTCAATGATCCCTGTGTACCGTTCTATGGACGGTATATTGATGACTGCTTTGCGATCGTCTACGCTGAATCTGAAGGACAAGCGTTGGCGCACTTAAAGAAAGTAGAATTCGATGATTGTACAATAGAGTGGACCGTGTCGGAGCACCGCCAAGTGTTCCTGGATCTCATGTTATATGTAGACGGCTCTGGAAGTCTACAACACATGCCGTACCGTAAGGCCGGTAACCACCAAGAAAGAATTCCATGGATGTCTGCCCACCCGCTCGATGTAAAGCGCGGGACTTTTGTGGGCGAGATGTCTCGGTTAGCCACACTTTCCTCACTTTGGAGTCATTATGAGGACGCAATGCGGGGCTTGGTAGCCCTGTACATTAAAAGAGGCTATCCGGAAAAAGTTGTTATTTCGTGGCTTAAAGCTAATCTCCACAAGCGTTGGGAATCGCGGTTGCGTGAACCTGAACCGCGCACGGAAGGAGTGCTTGTACTTAAGACAGAATACAACCTGGCATGGAACTATTTCAATGCTTCACAATTGAGAGAAGCCATCTTTGGATATTGGCGGGAATGGTGTATACACGCCGACCGCGAGGACTTTAGCCTTAAGTTCCCGAAACCACGGATAACCGACATTCATGGGCTCTCGGAATTCACCGTCAACATGGCTAGTTGGCAGGACCGAGGTGCCGAGTGGCGGCGTATCCCGGACATACGCGAAACCAGTATCCTTGGCCGTCGATTTATTACGAGTCGCAAACGCACCCGTAACCTGTTCGACGTTGCCGCTCTTTGGAAGAAGATGGTTCTCGAGCGGATGGATGAGAACATTGGTCAAACTTCCCTTCTTCAGTTCTTTGAGCCCGTGGCACAACAGACCGCGGTTACTCAACCTGTTCAAGAGGGGGGGAGCACGCATCATGCTATTGATGATGTGGAAATGGCCATTGCACCTTCAGTCGCGCACTTTCTGACTCATGGAGCGTCTCGCATGGACGTGGATTCAGATGAGGAAGTTATTCAAGTGCACCGACGCTCTCCATCAGTGGGACCTGGCTGGCAGTATGGGCGGTAATCGCCACACTGTCGTAGGAGCCGGGTTATGATTCAGTCTCGGGCCTCTGCCTGAGAGGGACCTCGTGTTCAAGTAGTTACCAGCATGGTGGACTAGGGAATGCTAATCTGGGGTCGCTGGGTGTTTCTGCTGCGAATAGCTTGCGCAGGAGGGCTCTCCGGCTTCAACTTTATATGCGCCCGAACTGTCGTGTTGCTCTGACTGCTTGTCAATGCGTTAATCCGGACAAGCGTCTCAAGGGTACACCCCACTGGATTGTTGAATCTATCTCTGTCTCACACCTTGTGAAGCATGGCATTTATCTTGTAGGTACTCCGTTACTGTTATACGCAAACAGACGGTATTAACCGAGAGTGTTAGGAGCCTGAACCGAACCTATTCCTAACCTAACTCTAACCGTGAGTACTGCGATTAATAGTCGCATAATGCCGATTGACTGACTTTCAGTTTCGTTAGCTAACCTAACTCTAACTGACGTCAACTCCTAACCTAACCGAACCGGACCTAACCGGACCTAACGGACCTAACCGAAACTGGACCGAACGTCACGTGCTTTAGGGCGCCTGGCCAGTACGTCACGGGATTAGGACTGGACCCTGTCACGTGATGGTATCACGTGTCATGGACGGGTAAGTCACATGTTATAATCACGTGTGTGCTTATATTAGCAAGCCACGTGCTTGCCCGATTCGGAGATGTCACGTGTGGAACCCTCTGGGCCTACACATGTGACCACTACGTCATCTGGCGCTAATCGGCATGTCGGCACGACATGCAGCGCTCTAGGATTTGTAAGGAGCAAGTCAGCCAACCAATCACTGCGCGTTCATTGGGAATCAACCGCACATGATTGAGAAGCACCCATCGGACTATTGGGTGCCGATTCGGCATTACAAGATATCTAATGACACACTCGGGGCGCCCTCCCCGGCCGTGTCATGCCTAAGCGTTTAATGGCTTACCTAAACAGGACCTGATGAGGCTATAAAGCCGAAACTCGGGAGGTCGCTGGATCCCCAGCGCCCAGTTGTCCTGAACTCGGCCACCTTAAGCCCACCGCAAGTAACACGTCCGCACCTTCGGCGCGGACTCCCCCCCTAACCTTTCACAGCGTGTCCTCCCCATCCCCCGTAGTCGTAGCATACCCATGTCTTCCTCCGCTGCCTCCTCCTCCCTCCTCCGTGCTCTCTCTCCGCTTGCGGAGTCGTTCGTGGTCCACCCGATCCCGAACATCAGCGAGGCCTCGGGACAACCCGAGAACGTCGCGCGTGCTGTCACCAGACAGACGCGTCTCCTCGCCGCCAACTCTGTTGACGACATAATCGCGCTCGTGCCGCGCGATTATCGAGACACTCTTCGTGCTCTCTTAATCGATGCTGCTGATAAGCAGCATAAGAGCCTGATCGCGGAGGCCGCCGTACTGCGGCTCCGCCTGCATCAAACGAAGGGCACGCTCCCTCAGCACCTGCGATCTAAGGTGCCCCCTGTCCAGCTGACTAAGGACTTCGGGGAAACCGCAGCCGGGGCTTCGGTCCGGACTGCTCAGCAGGAAGCGCACAACGCTTACTGCGCCTCGCTCCTCGCCAACGCCATTAAGGCGAAGGAAGACGAGGGCCAGTTTTTGAGGGGGTCGCTCACCGTCGAGCGCATCGAGCCGGTTCTGCGCGAGCGGATCCAGGCTCGCTTTGAGCAACTTAAACAACGCGGGCAGGTCCCTCAATACCGCCGCGTCGTCGACAACTCTACGGGGGTTGTCAACCTGCTGCCCGACGGTTTCGTCCTCAACCCTGTACTTTCGGCATCTTACGTCGAAGTCATGGAGGACGCGGTCCCTTACGTCGAGAGGGTTCGTCTCATCGTCGAGACAAACTTCTCACGTCAGCAAGAGCGCCTGACGAAGAAAAAGGAGATCGTTCGCGACGCGGACGTTGAGATGGGCGACGCTAGCTCATCCACGCCTCAGGCCTCCGGGTCTAAGTCGGTCGAGACCATCGTCCGCGAGCGCGTGAAAGCCGAGGTCCAGCGGGCCCTCGCTAAGTCCTCTGGCGCCAAGAAGGCCCAGAAGTCCGGTGCTGGCAAGGTAAGCTCCGGTTCCATCGCTCTTCGGGGGGGAACCGGCAAGTCTGCCATGCTAAAACACCCATGGACTGACATCTTCTCTCCCACAGAAGGCTTCTCGTGGGAAGGACGACGGAAAGAAGAAGACGTCGGACAAACCCGCCCAGCAGAAGGTACCGGAGATATTTCCCTATCTCCCACCGCCCTCTCGGTACTTACCGAAGTTCGGCGCGCCTCTGCCGCCGGGACTCAATTTTCAGAAGAAGAAGTCGAGTGCTGGCACGAGTTCAAAGAAGAGCAACAAGAGCCCCAAGGGCAACTCTTCGGCGAAAAACTCGAAAGGCAAGGGACGGGCGTCTTGAGGCGATCGGCAGCGCGGTATGTGTTTCCCGATCCGACTACTGTCCCAGACTGGTGTCTTACAGTCCCACGCCCCATAGCGATTAATTACATAATATTAAATACTCCTGTTGAGATTCTGGAAGCGTCCAGATTTAAATATTATGTACATTGCTCTCCCGGGGTTAACTTGCCTGATCACATCGCCTTTCAACTAAGCGCGGGTATGAAATTTATGTACCATCAGCCGACTAAGGCTAAGTTGATTAATGATGCTTGGCACGACTTCCAACGCCGTTTGCGTTGGCGGTTGATGTTTGAGTTTAAAGGTGAAAATGGATTCTATGATCCAGATTATGAGACGAATGCGGATGAAGATCTCGATAATAAGCGTGACCCGCCGTCTCTACCGCTCTATCTTGAGTTAGGACTCGTCGAGGGAAGGAAGTTCGTGAATGCTACGATTTCCAAAATCCCCGAGGAGGATGTCAAGTGCTACCTTAATGCGCTCGCACCTGACACCTCGACTATTCAAGACTTCTTAGTAGCAAACGACTATATTGTTTCGCCTACTGATAAGAACCTAGGACTAGCGGTGTCTAAGCGCGCCTGGGTCATAGAGAAAAGTCTAGCCTTGCTGCACGACGTTAAGGATTACGAACCAATGTCGAAAGCAGAAGTTAACGCTTTGCTAGCACAGAAATGTATTCAGATGGAAGACCTGGCGATCCGCGCCGAAAAGTTTATCACCATCGAGGGTCCCCAACTCTCTAAGTTTTTACGGTCAAAAATAACTACAGAGGGTCGTGAGCATTCGGTCCCGGCTTTCTATGGACTGCCTAAGATCCATAAGAAGCCGGTTAAATTCCGGCCGATTATACCATGCCACAGTGTCGTCTTTAACCCTGCGGCCAAATACGTTTCAAAAAAACTTAAGCCTATCATAGCTAACTCTCCCAGTATCATAAATGGTACCAAAGAGCTGGTGATAAAATTAAGTAAGGTTCAACTCCAACGCGGACGCAAGTTCTACCTCGTCACTGGCGATGTAGTCGCGTTTTACCCCCACGTTAATTTAGCCAAGGCCCTTCTCATCGTAGAGAAGTATTACCTTGAACACTTCTGGCTAGATAATCAACGTCGGAATGAAACGATTGAAGCGGATACGGAAGAACAGGCCATCTTCCGAGACGCGTTGTGAATTGGCAACACGAACCTTGTCACACA
Organism: Fomitopsis pulvina; assembly: GCA_964035675.1. Lineage (NCBI taxonomy): Eukaryota > Fungi > Basidiomycota > Agaricomycetes > Polyporales > Fomitopsidaceae > Fomitopsis > Fomitopsis pulvina. The sequence continues at coordinate 45,519 of OZ037964.1, forward strand.
ATTTCAGGGAAAATACTATAAGCAGCTGCGCGGCCTGGCTATGGGCGTTGCAGACTCCCCAGATCTAGCGAACTTATACGGTCGTTATTTTGAGGAACAATGCGGTATTTTCAATGATCCCTGTGTACCGTTCTATGGACGGTATATTGATGACTGCTTTGCGATCGTCTACGCTGAATCTGAAGGACAAGCGTTGGCGCACTTAAAGAAAGTAGAATTCGATGATTGTACAATAGAGTGGACCGTGTCGGAGCACCGCCAAGTGTTCCTGGATCTCATGTTATATGTAGACGGCTCTGGAAGTCTACAACACATGCCGTACCGTAAGGCCGGTAACCACCAAGAAAGAATTCCATGGATGTCTGCCCACCCGCTCGATGTAAAGCGCGGGACTTTTGTGGGCGAGATGTCTCGGTTAGCCACACTTTCCTCACTTTGGAGTCATTATGAGGACGCAATGCGGGGCTTGGTAGCCCTGTACATTAAAAGAGGCTATCCGGAAAAAGTTGTTATTTCGTGGCTTAAAGCTAATCTCCACAAGCGTTGGGAATCGCGGTTGCGTGAACCTGAACCGCGCACGGAAGGAGTGCTTGTACTTAAGACAGAATACAACCTGGCATGGAACTATTTCAATGCTTCACAATTGAGAGAAGCCATCTTTGGATATTGGCGGGAATGGTGTATACACGCCGACCGCGAGGACTTTAGCCTTAAGTTCCCGAAACCACGGATAACCGACATTCATGGGCTCTCGGAATTCACCGTCAACATGGCTAGTTGGCAGGACCGAGGTGCCGAGTGGCGGCGTATCCCGGACATACGCGAAACCAGTATCCTTGGCCGTCGATTTATTACGAGTCGCAAACGCACCCGTAACCTGTTCGACGTTGCCGCTCTTTGGAAGAAGATGGTTCTCGAGCGGATGGATGAGAACATTGGTCAAACTTCCCTTCTTCAGTTCTTTGAGCCCGTGGCACAACAGACCGCGGTTACTCAACCTGTTCAAGAGGGGGGGAGCACGCATCATGCTATTGATGATGTGGAAATGGCCATTGCACCTTCAGTCGCGCACTTTCTGACTCATGGAGCGTCTCGCATGGACGTGGATTCAGATGAGGAAGTTATTCAAGTGCACCGACGCTCTCCATCAGTGGGACCTGGCTGGCAGTATGGGCGGTAATCGCCACACTGTCGTAGGAGCCGGGTTATGATTCAGTCTCGGGCCTCTGCCTGAGAGGGACCTCGTGTTCAAGTAGTTACCAGCATGGTGGACTAGGGAATGCTAATCTGGGGTCGCTGGGTGTTTCTGCTGCGAATAGCTTGCGCAGGAGGGCTCTCCGGCTTCAACTTTATATGCGCCCGAACTGTCGTGTTGCTCTGACTGCTTGTCAATGCGTTAATCCGGACAAGCGTCTCAAGGGTACACCCCACTGGATTGTTGAATCTATCTCTGTCTCACACCTTGTGAAGCATGGCATTTATCTTGTAGGTACTCCGTTACTGTTATACGCAAACAGACGGTATTAACCGAGAGTGTTAGGAGCCTGAACCGAACCTATTCCTAACCTAACTCTAACCGTGAGTACTGCGATTAATAGTCGCATAATGCCGATTGACTGACTTTCAGTTTCGTTAGCTAACCTAACTCTAACTGACGTCAACTCCTAACCTAACCGAACCGGACCTAACCGGACCTAACGGACCTAACCGAAACTGGACCGAACGTCACGTGCTTTAGGGCGCCTGGCCAGTACGTCACGGGATTAGGACTGGACCCTGTCACGTGATGGTATCACGTGTCATGGACGGGTAAGTCACATGTTATAATCACGTGTGTGCTTATATTAGCAAGCCACGTGCTTGCCCGATTCGGAGATGTCACGTGTGGAACCCTCTGGGCCTACACATGTGACCACTACGTCATCTGGCGCTAATCGGCATGTCGGCACGACATGCAGCGCTCTAGGATTTGTAAGGAGCAAGTCAGCCAACCAATCACTGCGCGTTCATTGGGAATCAACCGCACATGATTGAGAAGCACCCATCGGACTATTGGGTGCCGATTCGGCATTACAAGATATCTAATGACACACTCGGGGCGCCCTCCCCGGCCGTGTCATGCCTAAGCGTTTAATGGCTTACCTAAACAGGACCTGATGAGGCTATAAAGCCGAAACTCGGGAGGTCGCTGGATCCCCAGCGCCCAGTTGTCCTGAACTCGGCCACCTTAAGCCCACCGCAAGTAACACGTCCGCACCTTCGGCGCGGACTCCCCCCCTAACCCTAACCCCTAACAATAGATGAATATGACCATGTGAAATATAATGAGGATATCCAGATCCTGGGTCCCATGGTGTTGTCGGACAGTACAGGCTCATTAGTGGTGCTCACAGCCAATTTGGCTGGGAAAAGCCATTAATATATTTCCTGTAAGCAATAGTGACAAGTGTGACATTGTGTGACACCCTAGTTGGGGGTTTCAAAGGCATGGCTATCCATCTGTGTCATCAGAATGTGAGGTCCCATGGGTAGACAAGGCTGTGTAGGCAGCCAATTGTCGGACAGTCCAGTAAAGGCCAAACTAGTTATAGGGGCTTAATATGGCACTCTGTACATACATTGCATTGCCGGTGTTGCACACCTGTGTGGGACCATCAATGTATACTATGTTCACACTATATTGACCCTCACATCACACAAATGGAGGGGATTTAACATGATTACATAATCTTTGTATTTGCCCAAAAAGGCAAGAAAAACCCCAAGTCAAACCGAACCTTTCAAAAAAAAACACCCTACCATAGTGCTGCCAGCCACGGCGATGTCTCCCGCGTTCGACACACATTAACCCGGTATGTAATGGAATTAGTACATCAACTAGATGGATACAACATGTGATAACCTCTACCACGGACATGAAGATGCCGCCAAATCTGCAGATCAAGTAATAATGTAAGATGAGGGCCTAGAAACGGGCAGCTACAGCTATAGACACGATGCAATGTGCAGACAAGGTTAACATTGTGCGCAGATGACAAGTCAGAAGGGTATACAAGTGAGGTAGCAGAGGCGAGCATGCATACAAGGTTCGTCTCACTAGAATTCGTCCGGTTAGGTAAAGAGGAGTGATGGCTGGTTCTTGAGTAGAGGAGGTGCAGGCAGCGTCGCGCGGACGTAATCTAGATGACGTTCACACTTTGTAGGTGTGCGCGAAGAATGCCTTCTCGAACTGGAGAAACCTTCACGTTAGACTGTGTCTTTGATCATCCGACGCCCACTCACCGCCAACAAGGATCGCCGCCGTCGATCTCGTGTCCTATCAACAGTTCTCGTGAGCACCGCGACACGTGTAAATGGCCTGTGCCCGGGCAACTCACAATCACCGACGTCTCGTTCCAATAGAATGCGCGCGCATGTGGCGACAGTCGTTTATGATAACCCTTGAACTTGTCCCGGAAGTCTACCAAACACTAGTTGCCCATCAGCTCAGCAGGTACAGCGGACTAAGACTTACATTTGGTGACGTGCTGCACGTCGTTAGGCTGGTCGCCGTAACTCGGCACGTACTTGCTAACGCGAATCCCAGCGGCGAGTGTGGCTTGCAGGATGTCCATCTGCGGACCAAAAGGTCAATGCACGTTCGCTCGCTCACTATAGGGGCCGCCGCCGTCCTGGCAGGCATGCCCAACAGCCGTCGAACAGGAGCCAATGCCCCGGATAGCCCATCGAAACCCGACAATCACCACCGCCGTATGTCGGGTACACGTCACAACCGGCGAAACTGATTGGGCACCTCTATACCGGCCATAGGCAATCGTGCACGAAAACGCGCACCTTGTTCAGAAAGAGGATCAGCGTCGTCTTGGAAAGTAGCGGATTCTGACAGATCTCCTTCCACAGTAATATTGAGTCTTCCTAATGCGCAGCGCGACCTTTGTCAGCACACTTCAAGCTCGCACGCAGCTGGGAAAGGACTCACAAGCCGATTGACCTTCGGGTCCTCTTCGAGCATTAGATTGAAAGCGAGCGGAGCGAGGAATATGATCGCCTGGACATCGTCAAAGTACGGTATCCACATTGGGCGGTTATTCCGGCTCCCACCGACATCGTAGATATACCACTCTGAGCCTGGCTGTGCACCTATACGTGCAAGAGTAATGTTCGACATCACACAGGCGAGAGTGAGAAAAACGTACCGCTCTCCATCGTGAACCGGTGCTCCTCGACGCCGAGCGTTCTTAGTCGGGCACGGACAATGTCCTCTACGCGTTTCACATGTAGATTTATTCACGAGCAGCATAGGAAGGACACGCACCATCCGTCGGGTCGTAATTCATTGTCGCGATTCTCGCGGCATCGTTCAGGAAACTGCAGGGCTTCAGCATTAATGGGACACACACGCGACAGGTAACACGCACAATCCTGGCATATCCTGCAACCGCACGCCCCTCTTCTTCAGAACTGCCCTCACCACCTGGTCTTCCCAGAGTGCCACGATGTCATCTTTACATGCTGCCAACACCGCCGTGGGGTCATCTCTCTTTCCCTCTGCGGTGCTGGGTCTCCTTGGTTCCTTCACCTTTACCTTCCCATCCTCTCCACCATCCAAGTGCAAGCCCGCAAGCAAGCCCTTCCAGCTGCTCCCCGCTCTGACGCATACATCCTGCAAGCGGTCATTCGCGTCAGGGAGGAGCCGCCTGGTGAGTTGCTCTTCGATCGGGAGGAGAGGCGAGAGGCGCATACGCATTCGGCGATGTTGGTCGTTGAGCGGGGACGTGGAGAAGCGGACGGTGGCCTTGGGAGGAGGAGAACGGCCCGCGACACCTTTGCCCTTGTCGACGCGAAGGGGCTGTGCGGAGTCGTCCCATTCCTCCTGTAGAACCTCGAGCAGTCGCTTGATGGACCTGTTGGGGGTTCACGGGCCATGACGGACGTGAGCGAACGAAGGGAGCGACTATGAAGAGGGGTAAAGCGCACCGAATGAGATTGAGCTGAATGATGGTGCGCCACGCCGCGCGCTCACTACGAAAATGTTGTGGAGAGAAGGCGAGCTGGAAATCTGACGCGCGGGAACACACACACACACAAATATGTTAGGTCTATCAGGGGACGTGTTCAGACGACTGCTCGGGTATACATACTCTTGAGTGTTGTGCTCTTGCCCGACTCGGCCTGTCCTGTGTAGGAGGCGTGAACGCCGCATGGGACGAGCACAGCCGCGCAACGCACCGAGGAGGAGGATCTTTACCGCCTTCTTCCTGCGCTCAAACGCCTTCCTGCTCTCCTGGATGTCCTCGTCTATCTTGTGTGAGACCGCCTGGGCCTCTTTCTGTTCCTGTATGCGGCGGGCACGGTCATCTGGGCTCTCGTCGGGGGGAGGTTGAAGGGCCTTGGACAAGGGGTCGTCGGAGTCGGCGGGGAAGGAAGACATGTGGAAGAAAGGAGGAGATGCCGACTACCGAGGGGTGGAAGTGAGAGAGGAAGAGGCAAGAACATGCAGGAGCAAGGAGAGACTTGAAAGGACATGCACGCTTGCGGCGATCACGAACGGCGACGCCCTCAGTCTCCGCCCCGCCACACAGCCAATCACGCCATCAATCAATGCACAGCCTCGTCGAAGTGCATCCCACGCCCATTCCACCCTGCCACCGACACCCCCGAAGTCGTCGCCTGCATCGCTCTCCGAGTGTTCAACACTGTCCGCGACGGCGGCAAACAGCAACTACTAGGTCGACCTTCTACTGAGCTACCGTCGCACTTGGTCTCAAGCGCGCAACTAGGCGACCGTCGGACCGCAGCAACCTTGCAATCAATGTTGTTCCCATGCCCATGTCAAATAGGCTCCATGCTAACTTATACGCACACTGATGTGAATTGACCTATTCAATGCCTGTGATCTGCAAAAGCACCCGCCACCACCCCCATTGTCTGCGTCTCGGCTACTTCCTCGGGCTCATCAAACTCGCTCGCCGACCGTCGGCGCGCCTGCAGATAGAATCGTTGACTGGCGTCAGCAACGACAGACAGACAGCGCATGGTGATACAAGGCGCTGGACAAGGAACGACTGGGCGTGAATGGCAGTGTTGGCGACCATCGCCCCCGACGCGTCCGACTTGCTGACAGACAACAACGATCCTAGGGTTAGGTGTCGGCCACTAGAGCCGGCCATTCAATCCATCTTCATCGAATTCCCGCTCATCGGGAATCGGGAATTCTCTCAGCATCCTCACACGGCCACATCGCCTCGACATCATGAGCCCACGCCGATCCGTTCCTCACCGACACAACTCTCGTCAATGTTGTTCCTAAAGGGTTCTGTGTCCGCAACGTCACAAGAACGGGGTTGACAACGTCAACCAGTTTTCTAGGGCTACATTTCGTCCCCGAATTATGGAGCATACATGTTCAGATATGGTTGGGGGTCCTTTACTATCTCACCTTGCCCATACCGGCTTATGTTCTAGTCACCACAGGACTTAATTTCGATCCTCTCCCACTACACTGCACCCGTCCCATTGGCTGATCGACAGATGCGGAAAATATCTATTCACTCCGTCAAACGTTCGCAGACCCACCTCGCCTGAGACAACAGGGTCGTCTAGTCGGAATGCCTTATCTGGGCCTTCCGAATGCCATATTCCCTCCGTAGCATCCCCCAGCCATCCGCATTCAATACGGCGAGACCCTCTCCGTTGTCTCGACTCCTCCAACAGCCAAGTCTCACCTCCAGGAGCGAGGCCCTGATCTTCTCCTCAGCGGGTCAGTCACTTTCGCTGCCCCCGGTGCGGCTCTCAAAGTCGAACTGTCCCTCTGTCAACTGGGGTTGGACCCCTAACCTTCCCGTCGAAATCGAGGAAACTCTATTCTCCATGGCGGTGCGCCATTCGTCCTTCTCTTTCTCAAGTCTAATGATTATCTACTTGATTCTCGCACGCATATGAACGGGACAGCCGTGCGGCTCAGGGTGACGAAGTTTTGTAACTCTTACATCAGCTTTCTTTCTCAATTAATTGACGTTGATCCTTACCTCCCGGCCTTGTTCCTTCCTATGCCGCACAGAGGTATCTGGTACGTGATCTCCCATAATTGTATTTCAATGCAAGTTCGACCTCCCTTGTTTTATCCTGCGTTCGCCATCCACAACGGTAACTTCCACGTCCTGATATGCATCCCGGGACATACATCCTCCGTCTGCCGGCTACTTGCCGACGTACATACACCCACCTTCTCGCGTATTTAGTGTGTTGCCTGATGACTACACACCCGCGTGCAATCTCAGTAGCATGCACGGGTATGGCCTTCGAGACCTCCGTTAGCGGACTGTGCGTCTCGCAATCTTCAACAAGTCATACATTCAGACGCCCCACCTCGCAACGACGCCTACCACTTCTGTGGGATATTGTACCACTGGCGTCGACGCTGGTGAGACTTTCGCCGTTTCTGTCACTTGGTGATTTTTATGCTCCAGAGGGCCGTTCTATCGCTCCATTGAAGTGCCGCTAGAACACTGATGTTGAATTAATGTGATTTCCTGAAGGAGGCGGCCATGCGTTTTGTTGCGAGTTCCGACCGACAGCTCGTCTCGTCCCAATACGAGGATGCGTCAATCTCTCACCGAATATTTTGTGCAAATGAATGGATGCAGTGAACGTGTTACCTTACGCGAACGGCAGGACAATTGCCATGCCGCATTCGGCGACCTGCATTCCGGACACACGGTGTGTCCGCCTTTTCTCTGCATTGTGGTATGATCTGAGAGATTCGCTCGTTATGCTCAACCATCACACTCGCACACTGCTCTCATAGCGCGTGCGAATTACAGGTGTCGGCTTTCGCAGACCTCCGTGAAGCGACGCGCTCTGTAGTGTGGCACATGATTGGCTTCCTTGGTGCTGAATATGGGCTGAAGAAGGAGGATGGTTACACGCGGGTGATCTGCAAATGCACAAAGCTGTACGTCCGCTTTCTCATTTTAGCGCACGTTCCTCGCTGATCCTTCGCTTTCGAATGGGCCGACACGGCAGGTGGACGTACCGAATCATGTAGTCCGTCTTCTTTTGATGTACCTTCGTCGAGTCGGGCTGATCGCGTTCCCCCACCTCCGCCGTCTCCGCCAGTCGTTTTCCATGCTATTGACCTTCGACGTGCCTCCCCATGGGCGCTGGATCAGACCGGGACAATGATGCCTCAGAGTGTCTTTACCAAGCCGGGTGTGACGGGTGCGAAAAACGTCCAGCAGGTGAAACTTTATAGTAACACAGCTGTTCGTCCGTTGATCGAGGTCCAATTCTCGCTGTTTGCTATGTGGGGTTAAGATCAGCGCTCTGAACAATTGGTCCGAGGTTAACTCACTAGAATGCTCCTCCGGCGTAAATTCTAGGCGCGACTAAACCGATAGGAGTACTCGACATCGATGGAAAGACGTGCACCGGGTCACCGTCTGATGTTCATTCAATGCCACAGCCTTCGTGAACTTGATCAGGGGCAGTGACGCCTGACCAACACCAGCAACAGCGATACTCATTCGTGTCCGTTCAATGAATAGATGATGATCAGCCACGCAACGACGTTTCTATCACCTCGCTGCGAGGTCGCATCTGCAGTGATCGTCTCCAAACCTGTAACAACCACCGACAGTCGGACAGGAAATGCAAATCGCACCCACAAACTGGCATTGGCCTCATCGTTCGAAATGCCTCACAATAGAACGAATATCAATGGATTACGATATCATGGTTGTTTTGCCACTCCTCGCCGCTGACGAGAGTCACCACTCAGCAGGCTCACAGGGCGCAGGTGACCGCGACATTGACAGTTTACCGTCAACCGTCACTGTCAACGGTCCAAGAGCCAGTCCGAGTGATCTGCGTGGGCCTGCAGGCCGACCTATTAACGCACCCAAACGCATCGTTTCGGTTTGCCCGGGGATCCTTCGTCAGCGATATCATCAGCTCTGCCATCGGAGTGTCGCGCTTTGGCATCGGCTCGACCGGACACGATGCTCGAGGCACTTCCAAACAGCGAGCTCGCTGCAAGGACGTTTGCTCGCTCTTGCAGCCGTTAGGATCATACCTACCACCAGCAGTATGATTCGAACTGCGATACCCCAATGTTGACCATCCACAGCTGACGAGGAACGTCGCCGCAGAGGAAAAGATCTGATGCCCGAGTCATCCTCTCAGCTTCTCTGACAGTGAACTTGAAACTTAGGGCACAGCAAAGCTCTCAGCCCAGATGGACGCCAGGTTTGACATTACATATCATTGAACGCTTGGACATGATACCCAACATTCAATGTGCAATAAACTTTTATCATGCAGGTCACCAACGCAACGGCGGAGACAACCCTCCAGGCATGAACTCTCCATCCCCGGCGTCCTGCCCACCCTTCCCCGCATCTCCCACCCCATCCACGTATCCCTCCCTATTGCGAATCCCGACTCCAGTTGACGTCCCAGACCCGCTCATTGCCGTCGGGAAAGGGGGCAACGTACACTCCTCCTCAGGCGTCAGCCGTCCTCCCCAGATACTGAGCTCTGCGCACAGCCGAGGCGGTGCAGGGGGCTGGAGTACCATCTCTAGGTTCAGTCCCTTGAGCGGCGCGCCTGCAGAACGAGCACTGCCCTGCCTCGCGCCAATATTTCTCTCGTCATCAACGCGAGGCGATCCCTGAGGCGTGGCCAACCCTATCGGGACGAGCGTGCGCGAGCCGCCCTGGTCCTCATCCGCATTATGGTCAGGACACTCGCCGCCCGCACGCTGGGTTCGGTCTATCTTAGGTGGGTCGGGCATCCGCATCCGGGGCCTCGCTGTGCTTTCTGCACCCGTACACGGGCTTGGAGAGCTGCTTAACCCGAGTGCCCGTCCTGCCTCGGGAATCCGTGTGACCTCGAGCACGTACGTCCTTCCAAAGTCGGCCCCATTCTCGCTCGCGTCCCTACTCACGTCCGGATACGCATCACTCGTGCCCGGACGCGTGTCTGGGTGCGGATCCTGCACAACGGTAGGCGAGCCTTGCGGGTCATGGCCGTCCCCTTTCCGTCGCGCTAACGCTTGCGCCCGTAATGTCTGTTGCATCGCCTTCCCGGCCGCAGGCGGGTCGGGCATGCTCACGACGCGACGCTTGTTCGCGCTCCTTCTGCCCCTCGGCCCGTCATGCTCTTGGCCGGGTTCCCGATCGAGCGTCGGGCCATCAGGCATCTGCGTCTGTGTCGGCATTTGCGTTTCCGGGGGCGGCGAGTGGACAGCGGGTTCCCGAGCTACCATGACAGTCTCCGTCTCACTCTTCACCTCTACTCCCTCCCTTTCACCAGACTCACGTTCCGTTCTTTCCACGTCAGCCCACCCTGGGGGAACGCGAGCCGGGACACTGAACACCCTATGTACGGGTATCCGCCATCCATGATAGCAATGTCCGTGCCTGCCCGAGCGCTGGCACTGGCAATGGCTCGGGTACCTTCTTGTGCCCCCGCCAGGCGACCGCGGCGAGAGCGGCTCGCGGAGCGAGACAGCCTCGAGGTGCGCCTGCAGGGCTCTGGAAAGCGCCAGCGGCGGGCGGCCGCGCGTGAGGGGGAGCGCGGCGAAGCGCTGACGGGCGAGGGGGTACGTGTTCGTGTTGTGCTGTGTCAAGTACTGTGCGTCTTCGTGCTGCTCGTCATCACGCTTGTCTTCAGCGGCTGGGCCGGGAGACATGGGGAGTGGCGTGGAGGGTGGAGAGGGGATGATGGTGGTGTCGCTGGCGGAAGAGGGTGGCGGATCGTCGTCGTCGTCGCAGGCACGGCCGTAGTTGGAAGAGTCGTGTTCGGCTGGTGAGGGAGATGAGTGGGAGAGGCCGTATTGAGCGCGGATGGAGAGAACCTGGGACTTGTACTGCGAAGTTTGTAAGATCTACGCTTCGCAGGTTCACCGGTTGACACGTACCCAATTCGCGAGCATGTACTGTGCGGCAGGAGTGGCCCACGATAGGCCATCGAGGTCGGCCGCTTCAAACTCGACTGACGCAAAGGTCCTCTGCAGCTCGAGATGCTCCTCCTGCACCCGGGCGTAAGCAACGAGGGAGGCCGTCGAATGAATGAGCTGTGCGTACCTGCGACATTTTGAGCGCCTCAAGCTCCTGCCTGTTCAGCTCCTCCTCTGTCCTCTTGATGTCTGCGAGACGCTGGAGGGCTCGTGCACTGAGGTCCTTCACGGGCGCAGAGGGGAACGCCTTCCTCGAGGACGGGGGAGGCTCGGTGACGACAGGAGGTCGGGCCACTGCGAGCGAGAGCATGGGATGCAACATCGCAAGAGGCATGCTGAACAGTTACACGGTCGAAAGCGAAATGGGAAGCGAGAGAGAAAGCGAAAGGAAAGAATGAGCCTGCCAGCAGGTAGACCGAACGGAGAGCGAGACAAACGAAGCAAAGGGGTATGAGGGAGGCAAACGAGGGCAAGAGCAAAGACAGGGCGTGGGGAGGAGGCTGATCTAAAGAGACAGGGAGATGACAGCAGTGACGGATGAGTTAGATGAGTTGCGGGTCCGCCAGCCGCTAATCAGCTTCAGACGCCACCCGGGCAGTATCCCGACAGTGTCCGCCAGTCTTGACCAAAACACAAGACAGAGTTACGTTGTGAGACAACACACAGAGAAACAAGAACACTCTAACCTTTGCCTGGAAACCGCTTGATGCCTCCCCATAGACGCCCATGCCAGCGCGTTGACGCGTCGACCCCGTGACCCGCGTTTAGCCACGCTGTGACAACGCAGACGTGACATTGTGTGACGAGCGCGTCGTGTATTTACACTCCGCCACCAGAGAACGATCGCGTTCCCCTCTTGACGCGTCTCCCTCTCTCGTCGTCCTCGCCGTTCTCAACATGCTCGAAGCGCGTCTCAACGAGGCTGCCATCCTCAAGCGTCTTCTCGATGGTATGTCATCCTCCCCCTCGCGTTGTGCCGGCTCACCGTCGCCTCTCCAGCTATCAAGGAGCTCGTCACCGACGCCAGATTCGAGTGCAACGAGGAAGGCCTGGTCAGTCTCTTCTCATCGTCTTTCCGCTTTTCCTCAAATCCCACGCGTCGCAGACCCTACAAGCCATGGACAACTCCCACGTCGCCCTCGTTGCCGTCAATCTCAAAGCCTCCGGCTTCAAGCGCTACAGATGCGACCGCCCCATGCCTATTGGCGTCAACGTCACCTCATTCACAAAGGTTCTCAAGTGCGCAAAGGACGACGACGTCTGCATCCTCAAGGCAAATGACGATGCCGACGTCCTCAATCTCACCTACGAAGCCCGCAGTACGTGTCCCTTCTCTCCCCGTTCCCTCTTCCTAACGCCCACCAACCCTCCAGACGCGGACCGGATCGCAGAGTACCAAATGAAGCTCATGGACATCGACTCCGATACCCTCAACATCCCCGACACCGACTACGAGGCACGCATCACCCTCCCTTCCTCCGAGTTCAGCCGTATCGTCCGCGACCTCTCCCTCCTCGGCGAGTCCGTCCGCATCGACGTCTCCAAGGAGGGCATCCGCTTCATCAGCGACGGTGAGGCTGCCAACGGCAACATCCTCCTCAAGGACAACTCGGCCGCCACCCGCAAGGCCGGCTCCAGTTCCAGAAAAGATGACAGCGATGACGAGCCGGAGGAGGAAGATGACGACGACGACGAAGGTGCAAAGAAAAGGGCCAAGGTCACGAAGGAAAAGGTCAAGAAGGAACAGGGCGAGGACGTCAGCATGAACGGAGACGCAGAGGAGGGTGAAGGTGAGGGTGAAGAGGGCGAAGGGGAGTTCAAGCCAAAGGGCGAGGATGATGAAGACGAGGATGAGGATGAGGAGTCGTCCAGCAAAAAGCGCAAGAAAGCGCCTGCAAAGGTGGGTATAGGCCGTCTTCCATGCCTGCTCTGCTGATTGGCGCGTGACAGAACGGGAAGCCTGCAAAGAAGGCAAAGAAGGCCGCAGATGACGACGAAATCCCCGATGGCGTGCGAATCGAGATGAACTCTGCGGTCAACCTGACGTTCAGCTTGAAGTACCTCGTCAACTTTTCCAAGAGTGCGTCGCTCTCTAACGTGGTGCAGCTCATGATGAGCAACGAGGTGCCTCTGCTGGTGCGTCGCCCATTCCCTCCGCACGCACCTTATTCTTCCCCGTTGCCTCTCTGCAACAGGATGCTGACAGTGCGCTTTGCTCCGCAGGTTTCGTACGAGTTTGGGCAGGGCCACATCCGATACTACCTTGCGCCCAAGATCGGCGACGACTAGGCTGACGAACGAAAACGAACGAAGCGTACACATCATGTCGTGTCGCCGCTCTGGCTCTGGCAGTCGCACCAGCATGTCGCAGCCGACCGCTCCTCTTCTCACTGATCTCCCGTCGATGTGGTCGTAGCTAGTAGTACTGGTTCCGTATTGGTTCCCGTTGATTATGTCTATATCATCTCATCCGTTTCAATCCATTGCACATTCTAATAAGCATACGATTCCGCGCCTGATGGCATGTCGCCAGGGAAGATTACGAGGCCTATAGCGAGGGCAATGAACACGAACCCAGGGCATGCATATCAGCGAGGGAAAGGGGTTAGGTGGCGATGTTTGGTAGCCTCGTGTTGCAAGTTGAACATGGGCTCTGGGCGGTTAGCAACTCCGCTAAATCGACGAGCGGCACACTTATTCGAACATGTCAAGGAAACGAGTTTTCGAAGACATTTGCTGAAGAACAAGGACCGAGAAACAAGAGGGTCGTCGTAGTGCCGTCGTCACTGTCACACGAGGCACGCGTCGGCCCCAAAAGGCAACCACCCATCTCGGGCGACGCGCGCCTCCGCCGCTTGCCTCTGCTCTGTCTCCTCAACAACCGCCAGGCCAGTCCACAACGTGTCCGTTCCCCATTCCACCCCCGACGCGACCGCCAATCCATCTCGCCACACCCGCCGGCCCTCGCAACGCCATGGCCATTCCCCTTCCACAAGGTGCGTCTCTCACCGGGTCTTTTGCCTCTCAGCCCAACGCGGCGGGGCGATCGCGCACTCACAGCTCACCAGCAGGCCCCGCAGACAACTGGGACGACGACTTCGAGTTCAACCAGCGCAATTCCCGCTCAGATGGGCCCGTGTCTGACGTCGCGCGCGAGTCGACGACGCCGCTCTCCAAAGACCGCAAGAACACACTCAAGCGGTGGACAGAGAACGGCCTGCCCGCGCCCGCAACCCCCTCCAAGCGCCCCGCAGAACAACCCGAGAACTGGGATGACGACTTCCGCGATAGCACTGACTCTCCCGCTCGCTCGCGCACGCGCATGCCTCAACCCGAGGCGGACGAGCCCGAGAATTGGGATGAGGACTTTGACGAAGGCGAGGGGCAGGCACCAGCGCACAGCTCGGGCCGCTCATCAAGGATACCGCGCTGGGGCTCGTCGGATGAGGAGGACGACTATGGGCTCGCTGCGTCAGAGGAGGACCGCACCGTCACCTCGCGCATGCGCGGCGTACGCGTACCCATGTCTCTGGACCTCGCCGAGGAGGCTCCGCCGCCCGTCCCGCCGCTCCCCTCGCCACTCCTCGCCAACTCGCCCACGCCGTCTGTCTTCTCCATGCCTGTCTCCTCTAGCGGACACCGCGACTCCATCACGTACTCTGCCGCCTCGCACGTCCACCTCATTTCCGGCTCAGGTGCACCCCGCTCCGCGCTCGCGCTCCTCCCGCCGAGCCCGCCCATCCACCGCGAGCGCCGGAGGCTGCGCAAGAAGTCCCGCCCGCCCCCTAACACCTCGCCGGGTGTGTACGAGCTCGAGGAGCTCCCGGACGACCTCGGACAGGCGCTCGGGCAGACGCCAACGACGCCAGAGCGCCGCGCGAGCACGTCGCTCGAAGACGCGCCCGCCGATGGGCAACCACCGCCGGCGACTCCGGGGCCATCATCCTCGTCGGGCACAGGCAAAACACCGTTGCTCTCGCGCATCGGGTCGGTCGGCAAGAAGTGGGGCGCGGTGCGCAAGAAACGCGCGAGCACAGGGCCGTCGGAGGTCGCGCTGCCCGAGCACCATACTGAACACGAGCAGGACCGAGGGCAGGGCCGCGGACGCGACCGCGTGCCGGTGTCGCGACCGCAATCCGTTGCGGGTGGCATGCTCCCGCCGCCTTCAACGTCACCGCCCGCACCATCGAAGGGCAGTTGGTTTTTTCGCGGTGGCGGCGGCGGTGGGCCGGGTCCGCCGCCTGGCGCACCGGTAATGCTAGAGCATAAGACGAGCATGGACCGGCTGCTGGCAATGGCGAGGCTCGAGCGGACGCCGCCCGCCTCGCCGCGCAGGGGAAAGGAGCGCTCCAGGGACGGACACGTATCTGTGGAGAGCAGTCAAGAAGCGAACGCGGGATCGATCAGGGTGGCGGATGGGAGCAACATATCGTCGTCTGCGCTCTTCTTCGGGACACCGAAGCGGAAGCCATCCCGCCCGATGTCGATGTCTGTCCAGGCACCGCAGCTCGCGCCGTCGTCGTCGCAGGGTTCGAGCTCGGGGTCAAGCTGGGCGAGCTCGGCCGCGCGGCCGTACGTCCCGCGTTACGCGTCGTACGGGCACGAGCTCGGTGGGCGGGCAAACATGCGCACGCCGAGCAGCCGTGCGAGCTCTAAGCAGCGCTCCGCGTCCGCGAGCGTGGAGGACGTGAGCAGGAGCGATAGGAGTTTGACCGTACGGGAGGGCAGGCGGGAACGAGAACGCACGCAGCACCGAAGACATGTCCCGGACGTTCCAGATCAGGGCCCACAGACGGAGCACCCCAAGCAGGAGCGAGAGAGGGAACTGCCGAAGGCGAAAGAAGGCAGCAGGAGCTTCATGGGCGGAATGCGGCGGATCAGCCTGGGCGGGCACAAGCGCACGAAGAGCAGCGTGCCGCCAGAATCGCAAGCTCGCAAGTCGTTCGCATCGGGGGCGACGACGATTCGCGCAGAGAAAGAGCCTGCGGAGGAGACGACCCCGCGCCCGCCATCCCGCATCATCCGGAGCTCGCAGGACGCGCCGCTCCTCCCGCCGATCGAGCTCCAGCCACCGTCGCCCCCGCGCGTGCCTGAACCCATCAAGCACGACCTCGGCGGATTGTTTCGGTCGCACCCCACTTTAGAGCCGTCGCGTTCGCACCCAGCACTGTCATCATCGCGCTCGGCTACACCGCTCGCATCCCGGCCTTCTGGAGAGATGATAGCCCCCATGTCCTCCGCACCGTCACCACTGTCGTCGCCGACGAACCCAAAGCTGTCCTCGTCGCCAGGACAGGTCGCGTCGCTTGGGCGTGCGACGCAGCCACCAAAGGAACTGGAGAATGTTGGCAGCAGCTCAGTTCCCAGGCGGAACTCTTTAGGCGACCTCAAGATTCCGGCGCGGATCAGCCAGGCGCAGGTTGGGTTGAGGAGGGATCTGGGCATGGTGCGAGAGTTTGCTGCCAGCATTGAACGTATGTGGATTTTCATAGTCACTCTCCCGCAACACTCATAACTAATGTTTCCCCTACTTCATAGAACTAAGGCAGTTGCAGCAGACGTACCATTCAATGGTCGGCGAGATCCAATCCGTGATGTATGGCAACCAGCCCCAGGGGACGCACTCCCGCGCTCTCACACCCACTCTGTTTGGTCTGCCCAAGCCACCTAGTCGGACTCGCTCTAACACCAATCCCGCACCCTCGCCCACTCTGCAGACTCCGCACGACCTCATTCTAGCACTTCATAGTATCGAGTCGAAGTACCAGCTTTCCTGGGAATGTGCCGAGCTGCTTATCGATCTGGGCAGCACCCCTCCAGATCCTACGTCTGCAGCGACGTCTCCACTTCCCGAGCAACCCTCTACGTCGACACCCGTGCCCATGCCTGACGGGAGGAAGAGCCGGGAACGCGCTATCACCCTCGCAGGGGATGAGCCGCAGCCAATCATTGCCACACCAGGAACGGCAGGTTCCCCACCGCTCGCGAGCCCCCCTGGCAGTGCGCAATGGCGGGCGTCGACGGGCAGGCATGATCTCAGCACTCGTCAGCTTCTTCTCTTGCGTGAGATGCTCAACAACCCTGACTCATCGGTGACGATGGCACTCGAGTCTCATCTCCCGATTCCCGAGGAAGAGTGGAGCGCGTCCGGGGTGAATCGCGCGTGGCGCTGGGGTGCAGACGCCATGGGGAGTACTATGACGCTTCCCAGCGAGGATGGCACGCAGGCGAGCGGATCGGGTGCGTCTGGCGCTGTCGGTGTTGTTGGTAAGAAGGAGAAGCGGCGGAGTGGCAAGCTTGGGATGAGAGGGCTCCGGGACATGCTCAAGAACCTGAAGAAGAGCTACTCAGAGAACCTGCCGCCTTCGCTCTCTCCTGTACCCGCCTCCACGACCTCCGTCTCCGAAGGCTCGACGAACAACACGAGCGCGGAGTATTGGCCTCAGAGCTTGGTGCAGAGGAGGCGGGCGAAGACGAGCACGGGCCCCGAGTCGATGAAGTCTACCCGTGAGCGCGATCGCCATCCGAACTCGCCGTACGTGACGTCCATGTCTCTCCCTCGCTCCTCGCCGCGGCGTCCGTCGCTCGCGTCCATCTTCCGGATCGTCCAGAAGAGCAGGTCGCAATCAGCGAGTCATGAGCTGCCCTCGGACGACGTGCGCTTGTCCAATCCCAGCTCTGCCACGTCGGCTGGCCCGAGCAAGTTGACGGAGGACGATGGCGAGGAAGACTGGGATCGGGTTGAGTCTGCCTCTGACCTTGAAGCTGCGACGCGCATCATGCAGGGAGTGGCGGCTGCGGACGGCACTGGCGCTGCAACTGTCCGAGGACGCCTGATAAAGGACAAAAACAAGTCGCCGTATCTTCTGCAGAGGCAGCCGCACCAACGAGACCGCAATGGCCGGCCAATCACGCCACGCTCGCCCGAGGCCTCGCAATCGTCGGTATGGAGTCCCGAACCTTCGCCTCGTCGATCTGTATCCACGCTTCCGTCGAATCCACCATCTCTCCTCGGCTCGCCAACCTCACGGCTCAAACAGTTGACTAGCAGCAGAAAAACACGACCTCCTTCTCGAGGGACCCAAGGGTCGTCAGGACCCAATCCGAGTCCCGGCCCTCGACGGCCTTCGAGCGGGTCGCGAAACCGCGCCACCAATGGAGGCCAGACTGGCAGTGTTCGCTCTGCCCCGCCGCAGAACCTCGCGAGTCCGGATTCTGGATCAGGACTAATGGCTTTGAGCGAGTCAAAGCTCGCGATGACGCCAGAGAACATCAGACCGTTGCTCGAGAATGCACGAGAGGTGCATGCGCGCTGCGGGGAGTGCATCGTTGAACTCAGGGCGCTGCTCGCAGCAAATGCGCCGCTTGTGCCTACCGATTCCGCCGAGTCCCCCGCGACTGCTGTCTCTCCTACAAACCCAAATACCTAAGCAGATGTTTCGCACATCATTTTCATTCCATTTTACACATTGCCCACACGGACAGTAGTAGTATTTGTATCAGCGCACTGGTGCCATTCGTTGCTTTTCGTCTCCATCGTCGTTAATTCACGTCTCATACGTTAGCTCTGCTCTCATCACGCTGTCTTGTTACTCGGTGCATTCACGGTAAATCATGTAGAGTCACGCGCATTTATGTGTCATATAACGACCGCATCTTCACGTATAATCATGCTCTTGCGCGTTCGTCCACCACGAGTGTTTGGCGGGAACGGAAAGCGACGAGAGACGTTCGACCTGCAATCAATGACGGCCTATCTCGAGTATGAAGACTGTACTGCCCAGGGACGTTAAGTGAATACGCGCCTACGGATGCTTTGCCAGTCAGAACGTGGTGTGGTGCTCATGTTCGGAACTCAAGAGAAGATGATGCATGTTCCACCTCATGCCTGACAGTAACACAATCAGCGCGATCTCAGCCTCAGCCTCGAAACGGACACTTACTCTTATGAACCAGACAACTGCTCCTGTCAGGCGTACACGCCCTGCGCATTGGAGTGATGCTTGAAGACGGCGCCGCGGAGCTTGTCGCACTCATGACTAGATAGCGAGGACAACGTGGGGCATCAAATGAGCCGGGACGCGGGTAGCGTTCAGTATGAAATGGAATGAATCGGAGGTGGAATCAGGGAAGAACTCGGTAGACATCAACAGATTGAGCAGGCATGCGGGGCGAGTCTCGCGTAATACACCCAGAGTCGAGTACTTTCCGCCCACTGTCCAAGTGGCTTCAATGATCCGCGCCGCGAAGAGGGACTTGGCTCGAAACCATCAAGCAAGTCATCAGTTTCGATAGAGGCAGGATGTGCATGGCAGCAACATCGAGGCTGATTTACGATGGACAGGCGGATTTCTGCTTCAACGAGTGCGAGTGCATGGCCGTGCGCCAACATCGACGAACTGGCATCTTACCACCAATTAGTAGTTACTGCAGATCCCAGCAGAGAAGTCATCAACCACCGTGACGCACCTGCGGCGCAGCGAGTCTCCTGCATGAGACGTACATTAGGCCAGCTCGGACAGAGTAAAGCTTGCCTGAAGACGAGACGCGAGATGCGTGTAGGCACCCCCGAACAGGAGGCGTGTTACGCACTCACTCGGCGAGACTTGATCAAGGTTGTGAATGGAACTTAGCTGTTGTTGCGAACTTTGTTACACTACTCCGCTTCGACGAGTCAAGCCATTGAAGTAGGTCGTGAGGCGTACCACACGCTAACAGCTGTGACTATCTTCCACTGACTGGGAGGTTTCGTTGGCAAGAACCAACTAGTCAATGAAAGGGAGTAGCAAAATTCTATAATATGTATGTAATAGCATCTCCAATACAAGATCATAATCTACATAAACAAACATGATACGATCTATAAGTACGTGATAATCAACGTGACGGCGCTGTTTAGTAAAGATCAGTAGCGCTCCTGTACAAGTAATGCAAATAAGTAGTGTCGTGTCTAGAGATCGTGTCCAGCCAGCAGGGCTATAATACGAAGGGACAGGTGGCATCAGAATAGCTACGAGATAGGGTGCTAGAAAGAGCGAGGTGAACGCAGAATAATATTACGACGCGGTCCGGCCACGACGATTTAAAATATCATCTCAGACCTATGCCGAGTTTCGACGTGACGCTGCATGGCGTCCGCGCGAGAGAACACCATGCGACATCCGGGCTCCTTGCAGGGAATCTTCTTGCAGATACCGTGAGCGACGAAGATGTGCCTTCCGAGATTGCGCTTCTGCAGCAGCTTGCCACGAGGGCAGCCGTCCCAGAGGCACATCACCTCGTCCGTCGAGTAGCTCCATTTGTTCCACAGGTTGCGTGGGACATGGAGATGATGCTCCAAGATGTGCCGAATGATCTTCCTCGCACTCGTAGCTCGGAACCCTATCTGGCAGCGACCGGACCAACGGCAGATCACGGTACGCGGGTCGGTCGAAGCTGCCTCATGATCATCGTGCGAGGAGAAATACTGTATAGCAACTCAGCATGGTCGACGGCTCGTGTGTTGAAAACCACTCACGCTCGGGACATCAAGGGGCCCAGGAGATGCCATGCCACCGTGATTCTGCGTCCACTGTGCATCCGCGGTCCTATAGGGGGCAGGCGGGGAGAGAATACCTTGTATAAGCTCGAGGACCTGCAGGACGTGAGGTGTATGATTATGAGGGTCTGCACAATATATAGCGAATTGCTCGGCGAGCGACAGCTGGGGGTGTGGAATACTAGCTTGTGGTCCGACCGACATCATGTGGTTTGGGTATACCTCGGCGTGGAAGCCACCGGTTGGGCTCGATTCATCGCATGTATCGTGTTGGGGGCGTGCGGGAAGAGTGTCGAATGGAAGGAATGGAAGGTATTGGTGGTCGTAATCAGGGATGGGATGAACTTCGTGGTCGACGACAGGGAAGCTGCCGTTCACTTCACCGAGTCGAGACGATGACGGAAGGAAGGACATCGCGGTCAGCGCCGCCAGAGTAAGGAGCGCTATCAGTAACCGTGAGTGAGCTACAAGCGGATTGAAGATTCAATCAGACTCACTGCTTGGCGACTGGGGCACGGGACACCCGCCAGACTCAGGGAATCGGCTCCATGAATCAAGGCCCTGAGTCGTCGTCGCGGAGAAGAAGAGTGCGTCTTATATGCGCTTCCTCATGCGCAGTTTAGAATAGACGGCGTAGGGGACTACGTACCACGACATTACGTTGCAAACAGTCCACTCGTTCACGGTCCACCCTTGTGCGTCGAACAACGCGACTTCGGCGCTGTGAACCAAGTTTGCCCATCGGTTCGATGGAAAATTAGGGCAACAACCACGTCACATCCACTCGGCAATGCTCACCATTGGGGTCTGATGGGTGGATGTCGAGCCTCGTTAAGTTCTCAAGAGCAATTTCATTCCATAACGGGGTCCCAGCTTCCGCGGCAGGCCATCGCGTCTTCTGACCGCCCATCACTGTCATCCAAGAGAGCGGGAACATGCTCTCTTATCTCATGTTAATTCTCTCTATCACAGTAGCGCGCGCTACTGATTAATCTTGCTGGTATGCTACCTGTATGGGACTTACAGGTCTCCCGACGAGCCTACTAGCACTTAGTAATTCGGGCTCGACTCTAGCGTTGCCATTCGAATCTCTGGCTAGTCCGATTCGCAACACAGCCATACCTCCGGTAAGGATGCAGTGTGTCGCGTCGCCGTCAAAACGTCTTGGCTTCGGCGCAGACATTCAGCGCAAAAGCCAAGAGGTTCTGGCGGCGTCCGCCCCTGTCATCAAGCATATCACCTGTGGAATTTGTTCAACCACCTCAGCCCTATAGACAACGTATCTTACGTGTTGCGCTGCGCCGGCTGTGAAAGACAGAGGCAGAAGAGATCATATGTTGGATTCCAGATTCCAGCTTCTTCAGGCATATGTGTTTGTTGGAGCCAGTATGATTTATGGGAGAGGCGGCGATTGGGGACCATGAGGACTTGGTTAGACCCACTGAGATCTGAGGCCATGTAGCTGCCACAGCGGGGCACTCGGGGTTAGGGTCTGTGTCTACTTCCGTATACATGATCGCATGCAGCAGAGTTTATTCGTGCACAACGATTCGAGGCACTAACTGCGGCACGCGAACCTGATTACGTTTCTGACATAACCCAGTTTATATCGCAATCCTTCCTCGCGAAGCCTACAGCCTTGTAACCTTGTCCAACCCCGCCCATGAGCGTCGTTGCGTCTTAATACACGCGTGCTCCTCGTGTAGATGGTCGCTCGTATGTCCTCTTCCAGGTCATCAATGGGTCTTGAGGCTCCCTCTCATCTTTCACATTCGGTAGCTGTCCGGGTTCTTTCTTCTGCTCCCGGAGCCACAGCTAGCATTCCTTCATGCCACTCCCCCTCACCCTCCTCTCCAACTCCACAGCTGCTCAATGGCGCTGCATCGAGCCACCCTGGACGCTATCGCTGTTGCCGCTTTGCATCTGTATGCTCTTAATGTTCGACTATCGGCCCTGCGTGGCACATCCGATACCGACAGCCATTCTGCAGTATATGTTGGGGCAGGTTGCTCCGCGGGGTGGGTCTACTGGGTCTCTGCGGTGTGCGCCCTGTGACTCCGCGCAGAATGTACGTCTTCATAACCGCAGGCACCTTGATTTCTGGGACGGCAACTCGAGAAGAGGTTCCGATTTCCCATATTGAGCCCAGATTCATCCAGGACTCTGCGGCCGACTAGATAAAAGGGACCGCTCGTCGTCTATATCGCCCAACATCAGTGAAGTGTGGTGCGATCACCTGACGGAGGTCGAGGGCTCGCGTCCTCGTACATTCTGTCGCCGAGGGACAACATAGCAAAGCCATATCACCTCGGATCTCGTCTGCAGCCATCACACATATGCGGCTGACTCCTGCACTCAATCTAATCACCTGGCACGCGTCCAGTGTGCTCGACGACGGGAATAAGCCTACTTGAAGGATATGCTTATATTGTCTATGCTTGAGGATCATCTCTTCCGCGTTCGCTGCAGGCAGGCCGCTGGCGGCACCTAGCGGATAATGTGATTGATGACAGTGGGTTCTGCACGGGAGATGAAGCTGAAGTATCAAGCATTGAAATCTGATCATGCGCTGAGATTGTACGTTCTACGCAGCGTATGACATGCCCGCAGCTTTATCAGATACTGATCAATAACTGCTGCAGGTTGTGTTCTCCATCGCCGCGGTGCTACGAGCATATCCCGATCGAGTCTAAAGAGTGAAGCAGCGATACATGCGTGCAACTGCGCTTCCCTCTGCAAGCGTTCGCAAGTTGAGCGGACACGCGTCAAGATGATTGAAGACTGGAGTCTTTGGACATCGTCGAAGACCCCAAGGCGCCATGCCTGCATTCCTTCCCGTTCCGCAACCCGGGGTCGCATTTGCCGGCAGTCGTGCAACTGGATTTACACGGCGCTCACGGTGAGAAGCACCGAATCCATCGAGAACTCTGCTTGTTTCTCGCATACTTCAGATCTGTCACCCGGCTGCGTCTCTCGCATTGTCATAGCCTCCGGTGAGCTGTGTGCTCTGATCAGGTCACTGTCACACATCGAGTACCTGTACCTTGTCGACGCCTATGTCGCGAGGCTCACGGAATACATGCCGACAATCCACCCGAACCTGCGGAGTATCCTCTTCAGCTCTTCGCCTTCCGGAAGTGCTCGGATGGCGGTGGCGTCGTTCAAGTGTCAACGCAGGGTTGGCCTATCTGCTGACATGGATTGCTTGCGCGACTTCTACGACTTCTTGGTCGCCATCCTTACATCCGTCCAGCTGACCACCTGCGTGACTAGTTAGCAACCTATCTCGGACGCGAGGCCCAAACTGTCCTTCGATTCTATTTGGCTAGCTCACATAGAATGAGTGGCTCTCTTCTCCTAAGCCATGAATATTGGCACCACCGAGGCTAATGCTAACAAACATACGCTCCACGTTCCGTGCCGCGCGAGTTCGCAGTCCTCGCCCTCAGGCTATATATAGTTCGCTGCCGAACCTGGGTCTGAATGCTCATACCACTACACATGCTGCCCACGCCTTTGCCGCAGCCGTCATCCAGTCCATTGTCCGTGCGCTCAGAAACCGCCTTCGTCCTCGCGCAGGCATGTGCAGAAGACATTGTGCACATGCGCAAGGACCTGGCATTAACTGATGCTGCACCGCCTTCCACACCTCCCCGTCCTGGCGGTGTGCGCAGGAAGGGATGCGCAGGTTTGCGTGATCGGGAATCGGACAATGAGGCGAGAACCGAACACGAGACGGTGGGTGATCTTTGCAGGCCCATTTTGATGCCTGAGACTAGCGATATAGAGCCGCGAGTCGAAGCATCTACCGACACTAAAGCACTCGAAGATACTCGGGAGCGCAGAAGTGCCTGAGGTGGAGTGCATCTGCTGAGTTGTGGGCCGCCCACCAGTGGTACCCATATCCAGGCTCTTGTACGTGGGACTTCAGCGGGCCTCGTAAGCCACCTACCGTTCTCGGCAGCGTCCTGCCACCACATTGCCGCGCTATTGCCTGCCAAGTGCATTCGCTATGTAGCCGCACGCAGCGGTCCACGATTGTCGCGCCTTCGACTGTTGGATGCCTGTCAGCGTAATAGAAGTTTCATGGCATAGAGGTCCTGTCCCAAGATGTCATCCCATCCAAATTTGTACGTACCGAGTTCTTCATCTTTGAACCCACCACGACGATGTGCCCAGAATGCTTCAGTGCAATCAGGCAATCACTACACGGAAGAAACTGCGCAATACGGTAGCATCGGGCTCACCAAGGCAAGCCCTCCTACCAGGGCGCGGGTGATTACCACCCTGCTTACCCCGAACGGCCCTGAAACCCAGCAGGTCGCAGTCGATGAAACAACTAGCTAATGAGTGTTCTCAATCCCTTGCAGCAATATCAGTCCATCATAAGACCCGGGGGGGCGGGCGATCCTCTCGAGGGGGTTAGGGGTCGGGTCTGGTCTGACGACTGGTATAGTGGTGGTATATCGTCGGGAATGTGTTTTGGGGTGTATGCGGGGTGCCGCGGGTTGTATGTAGTCCGAGAGCGTAGTAAGGAAAGAAACTGAATCTATCTACATTAGAGGAGGGAAGCACAGGGACCAGACGTTAGGGAGTGGTGCGACTCCCACGGACGGGCACGAGACCACGACATGTAATGTTAATGATACTCTTCGACTCTGGACTGAGTGTCGTCTTGTGCGGGCTCACGATTCACGTCGTTCACGTCTGGAGTCATCATGCTGGCTAGAGCCAGTGGTATGTGCTGTTTAGTTGTCGCTCATAGTACATGTCCTTACGTAAGTTGATATTGTCTCTAGACTGTGTCGCTGTAGTCGCTGTAGGACCTATATATCCATCTCCATCGCGTGTGCGTCTGATCTTATCCTTTTCTCGGTCTGTCCTGAAGGCCCACAGCTACTGCACATCCGGAGCAGCAATGGCAGACAGCCACACAAGTGATCCGTTCCAGCGAACTCGGAGGATAGTGATACCTTGCACTAGTCCACGATACACTACGTAAGCCTCTGACAGACATCTGTGCTATCACTCTGAATGTAGCGACATAGCAATACCACGCCTGACCTCCCTCAAGAGCTAATTGACCACATCGCCGACTTCCTCCGCAACGACCTGGCTACGATCGCAAGTTGCCTCTGGACGTGTCGAGCGTGGTACCACGCCGCAAGACGTCAATTGGAGATGTACAACCTGCACTACTTCGTCACCGACCGAGAAAGTCTGGAGCGCATCGCGCGCACGCTGTGCACGAAGAGGACGAGGAGGTTTTTCGGGGACATGGTGGAGTTCCTGGACGTCGTCGAAGACCCCTCGGCACCATACCTGCATTCCTTCCCGTTCCGCGTCCCGGGGTCGTATCTGCCGGGAGTCGTACAGCTGGATCTACAAGGTGCGGACTGGGAGAAGCACCGAATTCATCGCGACTTCTGCTCGTTTCTCGCACACTTCAGATCTGTCACCCGGCTGCGTCTCTCGCATTGTCGCCTTCACAGCTCTGGTGAGCTGCGCGCTCTGGTCAGGACGCTATCGCACCTCGAATACCTGTACCTCGTCGACATCTCTGTTGTGAGGCTCGCGGAGTTCACACCGACAATCCACCCGAAACTGCGTAGTATCATGTTCACTTCCTCGTCTTCTGAAAATGCTTGGACAGCGGTGGTGTCGTTGCTGCAGATGTGTCATCAACGCGCCGGGGTCAGCCTGTTTGTTAACATGGACTGCTTCACGTCCTTGCGTGACTTCTACGACTTCCTGCTCGCCATCCCTACATCCGTGCAGTTGACCACCAATGCGTCCAATTGGCAGCCTACCTCGAACGCGAGGCCCCAACTCGCCTTCGATCCTATCTGGCCGGCTCACGTACAGTGGACTGCACTCTTCTTGACATACTCCCAACCTATGGGTACTGATGCCTCTGAGGCCATTGCCGACATCATCTACGTTGGACCGTTATCGGATCTACGCGAGGTGCACGTCGGTCTCGCGGAGTCACCACCCGAGCGACTCCGACTGGCACTGGAGCGAGTGGTGCGACAGACGGGCGCGACGCTAGAAAGGCTCTATTGGAAAACAGGGTGTAACTACAGTGAAGGTCAGCTCCAAGAGTCGTGATCGTGTCGGCCAAGCTAAAGGGTCCCTGTAGACTATCTTCCCCCGTTAGCAGCCAACACCGTGCTGGATGTGCTCACCATCGGATGTCGAATCGAAGGGGAGACCGCAAGCATGCGCAAGACCACCCAAGCCATTGCGTCCATACTCTCACAAATCGCAAGCGCTAGGCTGCGGTTGCTGGCATTCGAGATCCACCTAGATCCGCACACGTTCTCTTTCGACTCAGCGGAGACCGACACAGACTTCGCCTCTGCCTTCGAGACGATCCTCTCCCGCAGTATCTTCGCAAACCTCCCCGCCCGGTCTACGCAGGTGTACGTTTCGACCCCTTCCAAGGGTGCCATGCCGACGGCCGTCGCTGAGATCGCCTACAAGGTGCTTTCGCGTCTCTTCGCACCCTGGCTCGCGCGGGGAGTCCTGCGCATAACCGTACCGAGCCTCAACTCGTAACCCAACGAGGTTCGGACACCACCAGCACCATGATCAACTCTCTGGGGAAGACGCGGCCCCAGCAAACTCGGGGCTATCGGGAGGCCACGGTGCGGAGAACGAAGATGGAGGAGTGAACGAGGGCTCGGCATCCAGAGTGAATGTCCTTCACACGTAATCTAATCCATGAAGCCGGAGAAACCGTTAGCGCACCTGGTGTCGGCCCCAGCTTACGGCATGCGTATCAAGATTAATGCTGCGGTGCTCCATGCCAGCAATGCTTGGCGTACGGGCAGGCCGAACACCACCAGCTCCCGAGCCCGTCGGTACGCCTGCTGCTACGACAACCTGCAAGCTCGCTGTACCGCTCTCTGATTGGATCGCAACATATGTCTGGAAGGTGTGCACAGTTTACATGCTCAAGTTAGCGTGTCGTCCAAGGCGTTCATCGAACATTACCGCGCCGCTTGGCTAGTTCGACTCATTCTACGCTCTCGTCCCCGTTGCTACAACCGTCGGCGATCTTCCTGGCGATGCCGTGCATCGTCTGCTTGCCTGTCTTTTGTCGGGGCCCGTGAATTTGAACGACGAAAAGCACACGAGGGAAATTCGAGTCCGGGTCGAATTGTTGGGCAAGGCGCATCTGAGATTTGGCCTGTTTCTCGACCGCAGCGGGCGATGGTGGTCGGATATTACCGTCAGTCTGGGAGGACGGCGACGACGTGGACGTAGCTTGGGCTCGCTAGAGTCAAGAGGCAGAAGACAACGTTCGAGATATATGCCGACTAAGATGCACTAGAAGCACGAGAGGCGAGTCGAGGAACACGGAGGTGGAATGCTTACCAAAACTGTCGCGGGGCGTTCCCTTACACCAGCGTTCGGCCAGGTTTGCCACATCTGCGTAGCTGAACTCGGATCTAGCCCATATTCTCCCTACGTACGTGACCCTTAGTGCTAGTGCTGGGTGGGAGCATCCCTGACCAGGTGGATGGTAGGTAATCATGCATCATGTCTATGACAGTGGTTGGCGTGTGTTCGTGTGATGTAACAATAAGCTCTAATCAGCGCTTGTGCATGCAGCATTTGGTCTGAGTTCCTGGTAAATGCAATACTTTCTGGACTACGTCCCCATCTCCGAGAAATGCACCCAAATTGAAAATGAAGTCAATTCCGACTACAACGGGGCCGCATGTTTTTTAATGCTCCCAATGTGGCTCGCATCAGCATCAGCATCCAGCTCTCCCGCGAACCACAACGCCCTTGCCCTGAGGCCTCGCTCCTTTCTCTTCAGCCTGCGAGCATTCAGCGACTCCTGCAGCCTGTATCCTGTTTGCCACCATGTCGACGCTGCAGATAGGCTTGCTTTGCGACCTCAGGCTTGCAATCATGAGTCCTCGGCTTCTCCTGTAGCCTCTGTATCGCTAACGCACGCACAAGCAGCCCACTTGTGGTTCCAAAAGTATGAACCAACTCTCTGGGAATCCTGCTCGGCGTCCTCCCAGCCATTTCTGTTGCCCTGTTCCTTCATCCCCTCGCCTCCGCTCCGCTCGCTATCCTCGTCTCTTACTCCTTTTACTATGCTGCTCTCCCGCTTTCCATTGCTGTGTACCGTCTCTCGTTGCTTCATCCTCTGTATAAATACCCTGGCCCAGTGCTCGGCAAGCCGTCTAAATTCACGCTCGTGTACATCACCCACACTAGGAAGTTGCATGTCTACTTTAAGAAGATGCATGACCGGTATGGGTCCATTGTGAGGATGGGTGCGCTTGCTATATGTCCCACACTGCCTGCGACCTGATGTCGATTTCCCCGTAGGTCCGAATGGAGCTCTCCATCGTTGACATTGACCTGCTTCCATCCATCGTCGGCGCGGACGGCATGCTCATGGGTCCTTGTAAGTCCGATTCTACCCTTTTGTCTCCGAGTATGCTGATGTAGGCGAATGCATTTGTGCGTGCCAGTCTGGGAAGGGCGCGGCATCTCCGGCAAGTGTAGATAAGGCAGCGCGAAGATTGCTCGGGGGAACCTCATCTGCGCGCGCGACAAGCAGATACACGCGGAGGCTCGGCGGGTGAGGAACCGCGCCTTCACGACCGCTTTCGTCAAGAAGCACGAGGGTGTCATCGTTCGCAGGGTGGCACAATTCGTCAACGAGCTGAAGGCGAGGACGCTGGCTGCCGAAGAGAACAGGAAGGCAGTGAACGGGGCGCGGAGGTGGATATATCGCAATGGTTGAGCTAATTCACGTGAGTTGTATGGATAAGCATGCTGCGTGCAGACAGTGACTGTCGACCTCTCGCAGGTTTGAGTTCATGGGCGATTTTGTGTAGGGCTTCACTCAGGCTTTTTCCATGCGAACCATCTTACCTCATGTCATGTGATAGATTTGGCGGTCCCTTTGACGTGCTCCGCGATGGTGACAAGCACGGGTTGCTGCAGACCATGGAGTCTAGCCTCTAGTATGTCAACAATTAGGTTCCACACTCACTTTTTAGCTTGCCCGCCATGACCCAGCACGTACCGTGGTGCATGAATTTTTTCACGAGGTTCCCTTCTCTCGGCGAAGCCATGAAGGAACCAGTGGAATTCGCCTATCTGCAGGTCACCCGCCGCTTGAAGGAGGGCGCAGTCCACGACGACCTCTTCTATCATCTCGTGTGTCCACATCTCACCGCCGCTTTGATTTCGAATTAACGGGAGCACGTGTGACTTCTTCAGAACGACGAAGCGAAGATTGATAATGACCCTCCGCCGTTGCCGGTGCTCATCTCGAACGCGGTGACAGCCATTGTCGCCGGCTCTGCCACGACTTCCACTGCCCTCAGCAATGCACTGTACTTCATTCTCTCTCATCCGGAGTGCTACAGCCGCCTCCGCGCGGAAGTCGACACCGCGTTCCCTCCAGGCGCAGGTGAGCCCACGGACTCTGCGAAGCTCGCTCAGCTAGAGTATTTGAATGCTGTGATGTACGTCTGGTCGCTGTTCTGTTCCGTATAGAACAACCTGCTCACGGTGGCGCGACCAGAAACGAAGTGTTGAGGCTGCACACTCCCACAGCGACCTCGCTGCAGCGGGCACCTCATTTGAAATAGGTACAACTCTTTTCTTCGTATTTTCATCAGCCGCAACTGATGGATCTTGCACCGACGTTTCCCCAGCATGTTCATTAAGGAAGGCACCGCTGTTTACATCCCTCCCTATGTCTACCACCGCGAGGCGCGCTACTTCTCACCCAAGCCTGACACGTTCTGGCCGGAGCGGTGGCTCCTCGTTAAGAAGGACAAGTCGGCGAAGCTCAACAACGCCGCCTTCATTCCGTTCTCGGTTGGCCCCGCGAACTGCGTCGGCCGCCCTCTCGCGATGATTGAGATGCGGATGATGCTGACGCACCTGATCCAGACGTTCGATACGCGCTTTGGCTCTGCAGGAGGGTGGAAGCGGAAATGCGGGACTATTTTGTGATGAAGAGGAGGAGGCTGCCGATCGCCTTGGAGCGGTGAGAGGAGGATGGGTCTATTCAGTTTACTTCCATATAACTGCACCGGCGGCTTCATGTACACCCCTTCACACCGAATGCTACTGTTTGATATTGTTAGAACTGAGCATCCACACACTTTAACATGTAGCAGGTACGTTGTCAAGTCTTACACCCTGTTTCGGTGGCGTGGCTGCTCAAATCATACGTGCCCGTCTCATTTCACTCGACCATTGTTGTTGTTGTAGATCCCCTAAAATAGGCTGTCTCTGTCTGACAATGCATTGGTTCGCCACTGAATCCTTGGATCGTGAAAGTACAGGAAGGATTGGGGAATCAGGGTTGTTGAGGTGAAACACAATTGGCTTGGGGCTGTCATCCGTTGTATGTGCGCATGGCATCGGTGTCATTCTGGGGAGTTTGAGTCGCCGTGGTTCGCTGTGAAGCGACTGGTTGCATAGGAGGCATTTCGGGGAGGCCAGGAAGTGAGTCTGCGGCTGGGCCGGCATCGAGTGAGAGTTGCGCATCGTGGGTTGGGCAGTCGACAACGCTCTCTTTCGCTCGTCCGCATGATGGGCATAGGGGCGAGACGGTTTGCTGGATGTCGGTGGAGATGGTGCACAGTGTTGGAGTGGGGCATGACCCAGGCGTAGTAGTTATAAAAGGAGGAGGCTTCAAGTTGCGTGTTGGCGAGGGAGTATGTTGACTAGTTTCCGGTACCTTTTCCGTGACAACTCCAGGTCGATCCTCTTGTTCGGGGACACCAACCACTCCGCTTTTGCTGCATCCTCTTGTTGCGGTATGTGGCACTGCCGCACCTTTGACGGACTGACTGTTAGTGGCGTGTTCAGGTAGGCCGGTAGAAGCTTACTCGGGCCCGAGGAGTCTCCTCGTCTCGCCTCTAGGTCGGCATGTCTCATTGCCCACGACATTCGATCGACGGTCCACGCGCGATCGAAATGCCAGATGCGCACTGGGAACGCCAGCGCACCGACGCCACGAGCCGCGACTGCAAGCTGCGGGTGCGGCTTTCAAAGCGTGCTGGCGGGCCATCGCATACATGATTCAAGTGCGTGGTCACATCGTGCGCCACACAATCATCCCTGCTGGACTCACTGGGGCCATGTCAGTCGCGGGCAGTACCATCGCGTCTCCACCTCGAAAAGGAAAGGCACCATCCGGCACGTACCACAGCCGTCGCCGTCACCCGAGTGGCAGGAACGGAAACGCACAAAAAATCAAAATCCGAGCCCGCACCGCACTGTTATTGCAAGAGTCGGTTCATTAGCGACATCCTCAAGGACCTGGAAGCGAACGCGCGCGGACACCCACATCCGTGCAATGCAGGCGCGGAATGCATGTTCACTCATGCTACGACCGTGCGTAGGGGAGCGGCCTGGAGAGATCCACAGCGAGGTGCGGACGAGACGAGCAGCGGGACGGAATCAACACGCACAGGTACCACGCTCCGTGCGATTGCGATACTGTCAGTGACGTCCAGATCTCAGCTCACACGGACCAGCCGTCTGCGCGGTGGACCATGCGCGTGAGCGACGGCGGCGCTGGTCGTTCAGGATCGCCGACTCACCTTGTCGCAGCCCCCACGGGCATGGCGATCCGAGGATGGGTTGCCGGTGCCGGTGCCTGTCCGTGGCGAGGACATGAACATTGAGCATGAGAGAACAGACAGGCCTCCGCCACCCGCACCGCGCCTCCGAGTCGTATCCCGTCCAGGGGATAGCACTAGCACCCGTACCATGGAGGACCATCCGCGACGCAAGCTCCACTCCTGTTCCCGCCTGAGCATGAGCGTGCAGGCTGCAGGCTCTTCCAGTGTCTCGTGGGCGCGCAGTCTCAACGTACTGCACATCCGCGACGCGGGACGGTGTGCATGCGCATGTAGCCGAAGTCAGGGGCTCGCGAGCGCAAGGCAGCAGCAGCGGGCACATGGTCTGGATAAGGATGCCTGTGGCACTGAGACCACATGTGGCCGCACGGCGCCGGATCGCGCGAGGTGTACCAGTATGGTGCCCGCCCCATCTGTTCCCACCGCGTCTCCAGCAAGACGTCTGCGCCGCACGACGTGTACTGCGACCCCCGTTCCCGGATGCTAGTACGGAGAGTGAAGGCGTGTACACATCGCCTAGACGCATGACAGTACATAACACCAGCGCGCGAGTCCGGGCCGGGACGCCATCATCGTACCGTGCGCTGGTGTGGGCACGGATCCGTCTTTGCGCCTGCGAGCCGAAGATTGCAGCGTAGGACCACGCGGCGCACATCGCAAGGCTGGCGACGTCGCACACTCGCAAGGTGCTGACCGTGTGCACCGCGCACTGGCAGAGAGCGCGCGGATACTTAACGGTAAGACGACATACCTTGCCAACGGCCAGTTCCTCTCGAGCCCCCAAATGTGAAGGTGACCGACCCCTTTCAGACGACGTCCAACCCTCCTCGGCTGCTTCCAAACGCGCCGCGTCCGGTATCCCTCTGCACTGCGCACGCCGCCCTAACTTCTACGAGGACGCGTCGCGGTGTGCCCTTACAGGGTCAGATCAAGCCCATCAAGCTCTGCGGACCGTCTGGTCCAAACATGTGCTCTCACTTGAACGTTCAACATCCGAGCATGCGCCTGCCGCCCGACTGTATGCTTGCCCTGCGCGCCGCGAGTGAATTGGCCGCGCGGCGCCAGCGGTCATCGACTATGCTTAGTTGACACCGCACTCACGCCTCATCGTCTAACTGCCCCCTGTCCACCGATTATCGCTTGTCCCCAGTAAGTTACACGGACCTGACGCCATGGAGTGTCAGAGTAAAAACCCTTCCCTCCCCTTAAGCTTGCATTCGCGCAGTGCATCCACCTTCATGCATTCCGGCTCCGCGCCCTCCTCTGCCCTATGGATGTGAATCATGAGCGGCGCACTTGGCAGGCAAAACCTCCTGTCGAAGGAGTCATCATAATACTAGTTGACCGAGCCTGATCTCCCCACCCAACACAGTGCGGGCGAGACGTCGCCTCTAGACTACACAAGATGTGAAGCCCGAGGGCGGGTCACGTAGAGGGTGGACGCCAGGAGGGGCGCGCATGTCTTGCTCTGCCGCGTCCAAGTATGGATGGATGCCTGCCCACACCATGAGCATTGTCCCGAAAATGTGCATCAGCAAGTATGAACCGAAGCAGATGTTCAGCGACGCATGCAAAGTACACTGCAACCAATACGGAGCACACGGCCATCCTCGCTGTCCTCTCGACGGGTCTGCCTAGGGGAGACAAGACGTCAGTGTGGACCCGTTGCACAATTGAGCAAAAAGAGGGGATCCGGATCCCCATGCCACTCGATGAGCACACACGGCATCCACATACTAACCCATCAGTTCTTGCTGTGCATACAGGGCTCAGCTCAAGTTTCAACTCGCGTGGAGTGCATGAAATTAGTGTGATTGTGACCGTGGGTCTTGTCCACAGACTAGTTGCAGAACTGGTCATCTGATAGTAGAACACCGCGGGCGGGAGAAGTGGGCGAGTGGGTCGGTCGCGCGGGGGCGTGCGCGGGGCAGCGAGTGCGAGCGTGAGCGGGTGTAAGACTGCGGGTGCGAATGAGAGTGGCTCGGGGACTGCGAGGGCGGGGAATCGGAATGCGAGCGCGAGAGGATGGGTGGCGACGATGCGACGTGGCTCGGCGGGTTGTGCGAGCTCGCGTAGGTTGCATGGGGCATGCGGAACATCCCCCTGCTGAACTGGTCCATCGCGAGCACCATCACGTCGTGCGCGCTCGCGGCGTGCAGCGTGACCCGCCGCGACACCGCGAGTAGCGAGAGCAGCAGAGACGTCGTGGGCCCAGAATAGGGTGCGGTGAATTAGGCACCGTAAATTAACACTTGCTAATTAACACGGTAAGTGACCGGTAAATTACATGGGGGTGATAAGGGGGGGGTGTAAATTAGGGTAAATGACAATGCTGGCTTTAGGATTCTGCCAGCTAGGATCTGTATGTACACAGCTTTGGAATCTGTAGCCAGACCTTCACACTGCACTGTATCATGATGTACAACCTGATTTCAAACAAATCAAGCTATGCCTTCAAAAGGTACCATTAGACTGACCATATACTGTGTTTGGCCGGGATCTCGGCCGGGTTAGCCTACTCAGTCAGTTAAGTATAACAGGGGAGGCTTTTGTCCTAATCCAACAGTAAGTAGACCAGTAGATAGATACAATTGAGAGGTGCATGATGGCACAAGCCTCATGCAAAAAGACCCAGAGGTTGGGGAGCTATGCACTGAATGGCCGAATAGGAAGGGTGGCTGAGATCCCGGCCTGATACAGTATATGATACAGGAGGAAGGCATCAATTTTGAGAACTCGAGTGGATGTTTGGTCCATGTACCGGACCCAACAGTACTTTCATCACAGTACACAAAGCAAATGCAGCCGGTAACACTTGAGTGAAAAAAAAGGTGATTGGTGAACCAGTAATTGACAGTGCACTGATATATCACTGTAAATTACCGTAAATTACCCCTGTTAAACAGCCCTGCCTTGATGGGTCCTGCTAATTAACTGTTAAGCAGGCGCCGAGTTCTAATTCACCGCACCCTAGCCCAGAAGGTGGTGGGAGTTGTGATGCCAGGGGATGATCGATGAGGTGAAGGGACATCAGTGTAGATGATGGAGGGGTCAGGGTAGATGGTGAGAAAACGGTGACATTCGTGGATGACTGCATAGAGGAGGGGAAGGGTTTCTGAGATGTCATTGGCTGGAGGATGAGGATTGGTGTCATTGCAGGGAGTGGAAGGACTGACCGTCATATCCTCAACGCACGTGCAAAGAGGTCTTTGAGGTTCTTCCAAAGTAACACAGGGTACCACACAACACAAGGATCCAAGCCATAACAGGTTTAGATTTGAGCTGCGCCTTCAGGACAGCCTTGTCTCAAACTCCTTGCCATCTGTCACAACTTGCACCACTGCCACACTGTTTCATCATGGTGCCTACAGTTACCCACTAGTCCGAGGATGGGCATTTTGCATGACACTGTTGGGCCTAGATGCGCTGACAGTGTGGCAATGTTTGATGAATGACCAAAAATGGCAATGCCCACTCAGTACCTGTTGAATATTGCAGCAGAGTCAGATGGAAGGGTCATCTGCTCACTGCCAAGTCAGAGGTCAATATTCCTGTAGTCATTGTAGTCTTGTGCACTGGTCACTCACTCAGTTTTGCTTAGGAGTATGACTATGTGACCAGTCAGAAGAGTACTGTACCATGTATAGTAATGTACCAATAGGGGTACAGAATTGTGTATATTAGTTGAGGTGCGAGATGATGAAATACAGAATTCTCTCACCTTGTTCTCCAGTTCTCTGCTCAGAGCTCTGAAGAGGACTGGGCAAAACCACACTTGATCAAGTGTGGGGTCTATCTGCAGTAGCCTTGCACACAAGACTGGTTCTTGCTGTTGATCTAGCTTTCTTCTTGCACATCCTCTGAGTCCTTCTTATTGTTGTACCAACCTCCTATTTTGATTGATAGTTGCCACACTCCTTGCAGGACAACAAAGTCATCTATCGCACTCAGGGCACACCATTCATAGCACTATACATTCCCCTCTCGTACTAAGTGTGCCATCATGGATCACATCAATGCACAGGGCCAGCCTCAGGCCCCTGACAATCAACAAACTCCTGACCACCTTGCAGCACTTGCAGCAAAGCACCCTCCTGAGGCCTACATGGCTCTTGAAGCATTCCTGCAAAACTTGGACACTCACATCAAAAACATCCCAAATCTGATGCCAGCATTGGTCAGTGATGCAGTTCATGACAGCCTTGCCAGGGCTAACCTCATCCTGCCTCAGCCACCTCCTGCACCTCCACTGCCACCTCTTCCAGTAGCTCAGCCATAGCCCCGACAGGGGCAGTTGAAGGTCGACCTCCTGCATTTTAGTGAAAAGGATACTGACGATGTTGGTGCATGGTTATCCTTGATGGAGGACTACCTTTGAGGCCAGCACATTCCTGAAGCTGACTGGCCACTGCATGTTCCCATGCTTCTTTGTAAAGATGTGACGTGGTGGTATGTCACCTAGAAAAAGGCAGCCACACAGGCATTTTCCTGGAGTCAGCTGTGTACGAAGCTGGTGGCAAAATACAACACACCTCTGTGTGTTGAAACCTTGCATAAACAGCTAAGGGTCTTCCTGTACAAAGGGATTCTAACATGATATGTCTTGTCTTTCCAGGTGATCGAGTCCCAGATACCTGATGGCAACATGACCTTCAGTGATAGGAAGTCCCACTTCCTGTCACATCTTCCGAGAGAGCTTGCTAAAGACATTCGTCGAGACAAGCCAATGAATATGGAGGAGCTGTACCATGCTGCTGATACACCTGACCCTCGGCCATGCCCCAAAAAAGGTAATTGCACCCCGAATATGTCGAATGTGCCCTGATCTTCAGCCCTCCCTTTGAGAGGTTGATCCTACCCTCCGAGACTGTTGAATGCCCCTTGGGACCTTTTAGCACCCCCCAAGACCTTCTAGTGCCCCCTGAGACCTTCGAACACCCCTCAAGATGTCTAGCATCCTACATCCCTTCGACTTTTTTACAAACCCTTCGACTTTTTTGCACACTCATCTAACATGCATCACCCTTCAAGCAATCCCATTGGGCCCCGAAATCTCAGAGATGAGCTAGTCCGCTCTAGGTGACTGCACCCACTGGAAGAAGCACCATAGTGAGTCAATACCACCCCCTGACAATGATGACAGTAGAAGCACAGTCCACTTTGTGGTGTCTTCTCTGACACTGTAAAACACATTGTAGCCCTCCTGACCCATATGCTCTCTCTCAGGCTCTCTAGTCCTCTCGAAGGGGATTCCCCCTGATTACATAATCATCGGACTTGTTTGAAGGCATGCCAGACAGCTAGTGTAGTGTATACTTCATGTATATATACTATACTTACTTTCCTAATTCATCAGAGACGGTTTTCCCCTGGAGTTTCGCTCTCAACTCCCCCTAGCCTAAGAAGAGCTCACTTGGAGCTCCCCTTGTTGCCTCGTTCATCTTTTCAGAGTCCCCTACATTTTTGGGCCTTCGATGCTTGACCCTAGTTCACCTTCACAGCATACCCCACATTTTTGGGTCTTCAACACTCAACCATAGCTCCTCAAACATCCTGAGCACCCTCGACCAGTCTTGCCCCTCTCAGGCACCTTTGACAGCCCCTGCACTCTCTCGGACACCCTCAGACATTAGGTGCCCCCATAGTGCACCCTCGATAAGTTACAGATCCCTTCGAACATTTATTCCCATCCTTCTATTGCTGTTTGAGCTTTCGAGTGTTTTTCGCATTTTCGAGCATTTTCGCTCTTTTTCTGGGTGGTTCGGGCCCTCAGATCAGCCTCGAGCACTCTCGAGTGTTAGGCGCACCTTGAGCACACACCCAATAGGTCCTAAAAACCTTTTAGTGCTCATCCCGATCCTTCTACCATCATTTGAATTTCTGACCATCTTCACTCCTTCATCTGGCCTTTTGGGCCCATTCGACTGTCTTGAAGGCCTCCCGCATGCGTTCGGAATCTTGTCCTTACTCAGGGCACCCCATACTAGACCGCTGTAGGGTACTCAGGTACCCTGACTCTCCTAGTGCACTTTCGCCCAGGCTCCACATACCAGTGTTCCACCTTGTTGTGTGTGGGTTTAGGGTTTCTTTTCCTATGCCTCAAGGCTCTTTTGGTCACATCAACGCTCTTGAGTGTCTTCATACACCTTCGAACATTTTACATACCCTGTCAAATGTACTACTTCCTCCTCAAGCATTTTTGCTCCTTCACCTGGCCTTTTGGGCCCATCTGGCTGTCTCGAAGGCTTCCCATGTGGATCACGTATCTCGTCCTTACTCAGGGCACTCTCGTCTTAGACCACTGTAGGGTACTCAAGTACCCAGACCCTCCTTGCGTGCTTTCACCCAGGCTCCACATACTGGTGTTCCACCTGGTATAGTGAGTGTAGGGGTTTCTTTTCCCATGCTTTGAGGCTCATTTGGTTGCATCATCACACAGGAGTTGGAAAGATTGGATAACATGACCAGTGCTGTGGGATTGCGTCCATCAGGATAGCCACAGCAAAAAATGAAGGGTAGAGCTCACCACTCCACAGTCATGGCACAATCATTTTTGCCAGCAACATCCCATTCCTGGAGTCCCATTCCTACTGCTGCACCACCCTTAACTGCTACTGAACCAATGGACTTGGACATTGCTGAACTGTCACCATCAAAAAGGAAGGAGGGTTTGAAAGCTAAAGGGGTGTGTTGCTTCAATTGCAATAAGCTCAGGCACTATAGTCAGGAATGTTGCTCACCTCGCAAACAACATCCATAGGATCTCCACCTCGCTAAGGGCCCCGACTCTCTAGAGCTCATTGATCTAGGTAATGACCTTCTTGCACTTGACCTTTCTGACGATGCTATTCTGAAGACACTTCTTCCCACCTATGCCATTCAGCTTCTCAACAAGCCAGGAGACTTTGTGGGAATGTCAACATCTTCGATTATTGACACTGGAGTGGTCTATTGTTACATCAAGCATTCCATTGCACAGGCAGCCAGACTTGAATTGCTGCCCATGACGCAGCGCACAGTACAGGGTATCAGTTTGATCTTGACATCAGCATTTACTCACTTCACCATCAAGTTTGGTGGATGGCAGAAGCCTATGTGCACTTTCGTCTTAGACATGGAGGCCCTGCAGTATGATATGGTGATTGGTCAGGAATGGTTGAGGAAGTATAATGCTCGACCAGACTGGCCCATGCATTTGTGATTCCTCACCAATTCTTTTACCTGTCAAGTTGTCCAACTTCATGCCACATCTTGACCCAGGATGATGAGAGGACCATGCCGTCAGGGTCTTGCTAATGTTACATGAGCTGGCTGCCGATGGACACCCCTGGTTGCAGGAGTTGCTGTGCCACTGGAGCTGAATACAATTGAGGATCATATTGATCTGGGAGTCTTGACACCTTTCCCATCCCATCTGTCACACTTGCCAGGGTTGAAATCAAAAATCAAGTCATTTGGAGATGCCTTGCAAGACCAGGCAAAGGAAAAGTTCCCTAAGCTATTTCATGAGTGCATTGGACCTCCTCCATCTGGACGATGGGCTCATGACATCAAAACTGGTGAAGCAGCTCCACGACGCATACCGGGCTGTCCTCTATCTCCACCCAAACATGAGGAGTTGCAAAAATTTATTGATGAAGGCTTATGTGATGGAGTGATTGAACCAAGCACCTCCCTGTGGTCTTCACCTTCTCTCCTAGTGCCAAAGAAGGATGGCACCTCATGGCCGTGTATTGACTTTCAATATTTGAATGACATCATCGACAAAGATGCCTACCCCTTGCCACAGATTAACGACTCATACTAGGTACTTGCAGGTGCTGTCTTCTTCACTGCACTTGACCTTCTGGAGGGTTTCTGGCAGGTTGTGTTAACCAAATCTGCATGCCCGAAGACTGCATTTACCTGTCGCTATGGCCATTATCAATTTCGTGTTATGCCATTTGGGTTGTGTAATGCACCCACTACCTTCTAAGCCTATATGAACCACATTCTTCGTGACAGCCTTGACAAGTTTGTCATGGTCTACATGGATGACATTATTGTCTTCTCCTGCACTTGCGAGGAGCATGTCCAACATGTCGAGTGGGTTTTAGTGTGCCTTGCCGATGAGGACCTTGTCATGTCAAAAAAGAAATGTACCTGGGCAGCCACCAAGCTCTTGTATCTTGGCCACATCATCTCCTCATCTGATGTCCACCCAAACCCTGCAAAGATATCTGCAATTGTCGACTGGCCATATCCAGTGAACATCACTGAGGTTCACGGTTTCCTCAATATTGCTGGGTACTATCGTCACTTTATCAAAGCCTTTGCAAGGCTTGCGGGGCCCCTCTATGACTTATTGAAGGGAAGCCCGAAAAAACGCGCTAGCATCCAATGGTCAGCCACTTGCGAGAATGCTTTTCTCACATTGAAATCGTGACTCACCTCAACCCCTTTCCTTAGCTATCCTACACCCTATCACCTCTATGTTATTGACACTGATGCCTCGGGGCATGCCATTGGTGGTATTCTCCAGCAGAGCCAGCATCTGCTTAAGGAGGGGATGGCACGCTGACATGGAGTAGATCAGTTTGCATTCAAGGAGTCTGACCTCTGTCCGGTGGCATTTAAATCCCACCAGATGACACCAACAGAACAGTGATACTCCATGCAGGAGCATGAGATGCTGGCTATTGATCATTTGCCTACAAAGATGGCGTGGTTATGTGGAGGGTTCTCCCATTGTTGTGCACACAGACCACGAGTCTCAAATACTTCCTGTCACAGAAGCACTTGGGATGATGCTTAGCCCATTTCGCCAACCACATTTCACAGTTCAACGTCTAAATTCAATACCGCCCTGGGAGTCACCAGCTGGCAGCAGACACACACTCCTGTCGAGGAGGACTTCTGAGTGTGCAGGCTGAGGCTGAGGCTGAGTCGGGTCCACTGTTTCAGACACTACTAAAGTTGACAACTCAGCACTATTCGAGACAATGAAGAAGTGGTGACAAGACTTACAACACAATCACAACTCAGAGCCCAGTCAACAAGGGTTACAACACAAAATGGCCAGCTCTCCAGGCCAAGGGGAGATCCTTCTTTATGTCCTGACTTCACTCGATGATGCCTTCAACATTATTCACACAACCCATCAAGACATCAGACATCTTGGTGCTCGTGCCATGATCAATGCCCTTCATCCCCACTGATACAACCAAGAGAGCCTCGAAGCATGGAAAAAGAAACCCCAAACCCACACACAACCAGGTGGAACACCGGTATGTGGAGCCTGGGCAAAAGTGCACTGGGAGATTCAGGGTACTTGAGTACCCTATAGTGGTCTAGTACGAGGGTGCCCAAGTAAGGATGAGATTCCGAACGCACATGGGAGGCCTTCGAGACAGTTGAATGGGCCTGAATGGCCAGATGAAGCAGTGAATACGCTCAAAAACATGAAATGTGATAGAAAGATCGGAACAAGTGCCAGAAGGTTTTCGGGACCTATCAGGGGCGCGCTCGAGGTGTGCCTAACACTCAAGGGTTCTTGAGGCCAATCTGAGGGCCCAAACAGCCCAGCAAAAGAGCGAAAATGCTCGAAAATGTGAATCAGTGATAGAAGGGCAGGAACAAGTCATAGAAGAGTTTCAAGACTGCTCGAGGGTACACTCGAGGTGCCCCTAGCATTCAAGGGTGTCTGATAAGACCGAGACAGCCCAGGGGGGCCCGAATGATAGAGCGAAAGAGCAAAAATGCTCAAAAATGCAGAAAATGCTCGAAAATTCAAACTGCCATAGAAGAATGGGAATGAATGTTAGAAGGGATCTGTAACTTATCGAGGGTGTGCTAGAGGGGCGATGTCAGGTCAGAATGGGTTAGGTTCTGCCACAGTATGACAATAATACCAGGCTGTCACAGTTGTTTGGTTGTGGGAGGTCTGGAAAGTTTTTTATGTGTGTTTTATCACAGCTTTAAGGGGTTGTCAGTCTGGTTACCAGGTCAACAATATGTCACTTTACTTCCTGATGGCTTTGAATATAGCTTGTTCTCAATATATCTCTTACCTGAGCTACCACTTGTTAGCTCAAACAATACTAGCTCTGACTGCTCTGAATATGACTAGCTAACTATGCCAAAATCTCAATAGATTTCTTACCTGAACTACCATGCATTCCTGCAAAACTTGGACACTCACATCAAAAACATCCCAAATCTGATGCCAGCATTGGTCAGTGATGCAGTTCATGACAGCCTTGCCAGGGCTAACCTCATCCTGCCTCAGCCACCTCCTGCACCTCCACTGCCACCTCTTCCAGTAGCTCAGCCACAGCCCCGACAGGGGCAGTTGAAGGTCGACCTCCTGCATTTTAGTGAAAAGGATACTGCACTTATGGGGATATCTCAAAAGGAGGCTTGCTAGATATGAAGAACCACCTGCTAGCATTCAGGAGTTGTGGGAGAGAGTGCAGAAGGAATGGGAGGCTATAACTGTGAAGGAGTGCAGGGATCTAATTGAGAGCATGACTAGAAGGGTTGAGGCAGTGCTCAAAGCAAAAGGGGGCTACACAAAGTACTAGTTTATATCACAATCAGTGCCCTCAGATACCAGCCACAAAACTGTTTCAATGCACTTTTTGTAAAGAATGATACATAGAGCCACGAGTTCTCAGAAGAATCACGTGATTAATATACCAGCAGTTAGATAAGAAGCATATCTATAAGATGTGCTTTGTATCACATGATTATGTCCAGGCGTTCAGGAGCTATGGATGAAACATCCCAGACTGAAAAATCATTGAAACAGTTTTGTGAGTCACTGTAAACCCCCCCATGTACATACCCCCAAAGCAGTTCCTCCACCAAGGAGTAATATAGTTGAAGTGAGCCCAAAGTCTAAACGTGTGACTTGAAGCCTTCAGTTACTAACTTGGTAAGTTGCTCAGTAAGCTGCACCAAAGCCAGCAAAGCTCAACTAAGACTGCAGCGTTGAGTCGGTCTTTTAGTTTTAGTATCATTCTCAAGTAAGCAGTCAGTGTCCCTGCTTACACAGGTATAGTTGTGCTCTGGTCAGTCTTGCTTGAGCTAACAAGTGGTAGTTCAGGTAAGATTTTGGCATAGTTAGCTAGTCATATTCAGAGCAGTCAGAGCTAGTATTGTTTGAGCTAACAAGTGGTAGCTCAGGTAAGAGATATATTGAGAACAAGCTATATTCAAAGCCATCAAGAAGTAAAGTGACGTATT
The DNA here is from genome assembly GCA_964035675.1 of Fomitopsis pulvina. NCBI lineage: Eukaryota > Fungi > Basidiomycota > Agaricomycetes > Polyporales > Fomitopsidaceae > Fomitopsis > Fomitopsis pulvina. Next base: position 88,885 of record OZ037964.1, read on the forward strand.
GTTGACCTGGTAACCAGACTGGTGACCCCTTAAAGCTGTGATATAACACACATAAATACTTCTCAGACCTCCCACAACCAAACAACTGTGATAGCCTGGTATTATTGTCATACTTAGTGAACTGTGGCAGAACCTAACACATTCTGACCTGACAGCAGGAAGGCCAGGAGGCCTGAGATGCATTTTACTATGTCAGGAAGGCCACCACAGGGCAGGCATTGCTTGTCCTGTTGTTGTTGCCAGGAGCCAGCATGTCTAGCTATCATGCTTCTTCCATCAATGGCAGCCTCCCAGAGCGAATTGGCTCTCTTGAGAGTTTGGACTCCAATGCCATCATTTAAGAGTTGATGGGCCCCCAATGTGCTTGAAGGCTGTTCAAAGACATTCGAAGATGAGTGGGAGCATTCAACAGTCCAGTGTGGTGCTTGTGAGTCTCTGGGTGTTAGATGTTACTGCAGGGAACGTACTCACCAGATGTTGACAAGAGTGAAGGGGTAGGCAGGCAGACAGAAACCAATGGGTCGATACTGAAGGTGCACGATGTCAAAACCGCAGGAGGAATCTTCTTCCAGAAGGAAGCACAGTAGGCAAGTAAGGAGGGATGGTCAAGAAAATAGATGGTAGCAGTGGTATATCCTGGGGAGTACGCAGCACTCAAACTCTACTCAGGGCACAAGGTGCAGACTCAGACTTGTGGATGTAACTACATGGTAGCTCCCCCTCCTTAGTTCCTTCCCTCTGGTACTTATCCTCCTCCCTCTCCCCTTTCCCATGTATCGCCTACATCTCCCTTCTATTCCTCCTCTTTTGGCCCCTTCCTGTTGTCCGCCATTACCTCTTCCTTCCACTTCTAAGTCCCCTCTTTCTCTTCCAACCCCTCCCGGGCCTCTTTTGCTCCTTCCCGACTGCTGGTTTTCCCCCCTCCACAACTTTCTCTCTCATTCCCCACTCCCCCGATGTCTCAACCATGCATACCAAACCCATATGCCACCAGTTACTCACTGTGGTTCTACCACCTCCTTGAGATGGTTCACCACAAGCATGAGTTTGAGCCGCCTCTGGTCCTAGCCAACCCCAGCGAGTGGCTTGTGTGGGCCCATGGCCTTAGGTGGATGATCATGTGTCATCCCCTTGTCAGTTCCCTGTCTCTGCCCCCTCACACTTTCTTCCACAGCATATACTTTTCGATTCTCGTGCCTGTGCCTCTGCACATGGCGCCATCACTGTCCCCTCCCCTCGCACCTTCCCTCCAGTCAATGATACCATCGTGTACCTCGACGCCATCTTCCAAACACTTCCTCCCACACTGAAAGGAGCTGGTGTCCCATACCTGGTGATTGCCTGGTCTTCCAAACACATTCAAGCTGAGCAGGGGGCTGCTGACCTCAGTGGTCCTCTTCCCCCTGTTCTTTATGAAGACCTGTCACTCTTCTTGTCTTCCCTCTGGGTGTCAACTGATGGCTGGGAGGAGTTTTCCAGGCAATTGACTTCCACCTGGCATGAGTTCCGTGACTCATTCAGTCTCCTCTGTCTGGAGATAGCTCATCTCGGGGAAGGCCTCATTGCCATGAACTCTCGCCTCCAGTCCATCCATCACCAGCTGTTCAAGGGTGTTTTGTTCCAGGACCCACATTCAGGGCTCGCTGCATGACTCATATTCAATTGAGTGGGAGAGATGGCTCCTCCAGAGTGGGGAGAGCTGGGTGGCAAGGATGAGGAAGCAGAATGGCCTTCCAGAAGGTGTTCATTTGCTCGATTCTGGGCCTGGAGGTGTGGGCTTGGCCCACACTGGTGCGCTTGAATGATACTTGGGGGCATTTGAAGGCTCAATGAGCATGCAAAGGCTGGCTCACAGTGGTAGGGGGTAAGGCTGATGCTCGAAGGAGAGCCAACTGCTCGAGTGAAAGGTCAAAAATGGCAGGGTGTTTGTGGGCCTCGAAGGCTTTTGGAGCTTGGTCAAATGCCAGGCATATCAGCGCACTTGTAGTGCCTAGCTGGCAAATGATACTGTCTGTCCCCAACCAGGGAATGAACCGATGATGTGTCCTGCATACATGTGAACAGCACCTTTCTCTTAATGGAAAGAGAGGGCTTGTCTGTAGACCAATGACATTGGCATACCTGTGTGAAGACCATCTTCTGAGGTCAACACTAGCGGATATGTATTGTCTTCCAGTTAGAGTATTGAGATACCTGCAGAGCTGGGCTGTCAAAGTGAAGCTAAGAGTAGGAGTGAGACGAGGTATAATTAACCAGGTCGAGCTTGAGCTCAACCTACTAAGTCTACCGGTATATATACATCTGGGTCAGAATGCCAGTCTGCACAGCCTTGTGCAACCTATCTGCCTTGTTAGTGTGTGAACAAGGTAAGGCTATGGAAAGTTAAAGGGAATGGGAAACGAGGCACTATGGCCATATAGTATAGAGACCACATCAATGAGGCAAGGCTATGGAATGATATGGATGGGCAAAGGGTATGGAGCCAGGTCTGAGGGATGGGTACTGTTAGTGACAAGCAGCAATATACAGACTGAGTCATACCAAATGAAAACAGCATCTGTGAGAACTGGGGAAGATAAGTCAAAGAAAAAGATAAGTCCCAGTTGTAGCATGCCTGAGTAAGTGATTGTAACACACTCCTATGCTCATGTCAGGATAAATCAGACACCATCCTCCACTAGGGCCAATCAGCTTTACCTTAAAAAACAGCACAATTCTGCAGACCAGAGCCATGCACAAATGTCCCAATTTACTGCTTATTATGCATGCCCACACCATCCAGATCTGTGACTATCTGAAAGTATAATGTGCTGGATATACCTCAGCAACTCCTTGTCATTTCTGAAGCAAAGGAAGGCTAGTGCAGAGTTCACTGATGACTGGCATAATGAAAGCAAGGTTTCTGATAGTGACAGAATACAAGAATTGCAAGAGACAGTAGCACCACAGCAGAAGTGAGATAGAGCAAAGTTGGCCATAGTGAAGAAGCCACTGGTGAAGGTTGCATGACATTGAGCATGGGTTGACAGATAGAGGCATGATCATTACCCTGCCAATATCTCAGTATCAGAGTAATCTTATCAGTAGTTGTCCCCTCAATCTCAGCCACAGGGTCCTGCCACTTCACTAATGGGGGTTGGTGTCAGAAATCCATGGTATGAACACCCCTCAACTGTAGCACACTCAAAACTGCTCCTATGTCCTAAAGGACATGATTTATGGATTCTATGCACTGAGTACATCCTGAAACTACTTTCAAAAATGCTCTATCATGAAAAATGACTTATTTATAGGCTTTCTACACTCATTGCAGCACTACATGAGCAGCATGACAGAGAACAGTGAGGGTGAGAGCAGGAGTGGGTTGAATAAGCCCAGGAATGACTGAGCTGTGTGAGAGAGGGACCTGCACTACATGCTAAAGTGAAATGGTGCATACTGAGTGTCCTGTATGTACAGCAATGGCTTGTCAGTGATAAGTGTACTATTGTGGATATCTTGTTCATCCTGTGAATAGATCCATGTTCACTGTACTGTACTTGTGTGCATTCTAATGTTGATGTGTGCAGGTGGAACATGGTGGTTTTTTGACATAGGGCATACCACCCTGCAGTTTATTATCATCCTACCCCAGCTTTTCTCTCTCAGGACTATCCTGCTGTATACAGGTATTCATAACACCATCTCAGTCTTCAATCATCATTGTCTTGACCTGCACACTGCAATGCTGAAGAAGTTGGTGGCAGGCATTTTGATGGCTAGGCACACTATGATGGAGCAGATTGCAAAGCTGACACAATCCTGAAGATGATACTTGTAATCTAGTATAAGTTCCCTCAGTGCATAGAATCCATAAATCATGTCCTTTAGGACAAATGAGCAGTTTTGAGTGTGCTACAGCATATGTGAGTACAGGGCATGCAACATGGCATATTGCAGTTTCCAGGTTAGGTGTCTAGTGCCCATCCCCCCCTCAATTTTTGTGCTGTCCTTCACTTACAGACCTCCACCTCAGAAACATGATATCTCCCCAACCACTCATTCTATCCACTTAGTGACAATATTTTCAGGACCTACACATTGAAATCTAGTGCACTGTACCATTTATTTTTCACAAGATGTAGTCTCAAAACATTGCCCCAGAAGCACCCTCTCTGCACACAGAAACACAATACTGCACACAATACAGTGTGTACAACTGTCCAACTATGGAGTTGGATAGTTGGTATGGAGTGCACTGTGAAGGATTGAAGCATTGGCAAACAGTAGAAGATAGTAATTGGTATGTAATCCCATGTCAGTTGTGTGGCTCTACTCATTCAAGGACATCTGCTCATTGCCCACAGGACACAACTCTGAACTAGGGCTGTACTACCATGGCAGATCCTACTGGTATGTGTTAGTTGTGGGTTTGGGGTGTTTTGACACTTGTGTGCTCTGTGCTGTGGGCCAGCCATGTCAGGCTTGTTGTGGATGCTATCCATGGCTTGCCCATGTGTTTTGTACCTAATGGGTAGTGAAATGAAGAATAGATCCTTGTGAGTTCATTCCAGGCACAGGTGTTACTAATCTATGAGACTGCTACATGACACAGTGAATATGTCAAACAACCCATCAAAAGTTCCATTGTCATTGTGTTCTGGAAGTTTGTATGTGCTCACAACTTTCTTGCCTCTGTTCATCCTGTTCATAATTGTACCCTTTGCTATTAATGAGTTGCTCAAGAGACTTCCTGGCTGCTGCTTACCCATACATTGGCTTGTTCTGTTGTCATGAGCATGTTATCCACTACTGGCTGCCTAGAGCTTCCAGTATTATAGTGCACAAATATATTTCAGAATCAGTACAGGTATTATGAACAGTCACAAGGCTGATTTCCAATGTTGAGACTGGTGTGAAAGATGCTAAAGCCATGCATATGAGGAAATGCAGTACACACTGTGCCAGATGATGACACTCAAATACATGAGGATCAAATGCTCATAAATGGAAATGAAGTGAGAAATTGTGGTCCAGGAAGTAGTACTCAACTAATACAGACAGACAGGTGATGACCAACAAAGGGTTTGTTGTTGTCCTGCAGAGGCAGCATGAAGTGGGGGACACATCATTCCCCAACCTCCACTGGTCACCAACACCCTGTCCTTCAAGGTGCACTCTATACCAACTATCCGACTCCATAGAACCACATTGGACAATTGTACACGCTGTATTGCATGCAGTATTGTGTTTCTGTGTGTGGAGAGGGTGCTTTCGGGGCAATGTTTTGAAACCACATCTCATGGAAAATAAATGGTGCAGTGCACTAGATTTCAATGCATAGGTTCCGAAAATATTGTTGCCGAGTGGATAGAATGAGTGGTTGGGGAGATATCGTTTTTCTGAGGTGTAGGTCTGTAAGCGCGGGACGGCGCGAAAACTGAGGGGGGGATGGGCACTAAACGCCCAACCTGGAAACCACAATAGGCGCGTTGTGCGAAACGCCCATCCTCGGACTAGCGGGTAACCGTACTGGACGGGATAGCAGGCGCGACAGTGAGTATACGAGAGGAACAACTGTCTTCCTCTCCATCATACGAAGACTGATTTATGAGCCTAGCGTGACAGCTGCTCGGAAAGTGTACTGTGATCGTATTACTGACATCTGTCTAGTAGGACCCACTGCGAGACGAAACACATATAATGCTCTCATACTGCTCCTCGTTGCTGCAACCCCGGTTGCAACATGGCTTTCTGTCCCTTGACTGCAGGACGCAGCATTCTCCCTCTTTCGCCCGACCATTCTCTGTTCTCTGATTGGGATCTGCCCGGTTCTAAGGCCGTCGCACGGAGTTGCCAAATCGAGAACCCAAAATCAATCTTGATCTTGCACGTGCCTTCCACCATATCCGGCATGGCGCGTCCCCGCGCGTTCGCTCTAAGTCGCGTTACGCGTCTTGGACGCGTCGCGTTCATCGCTTTGACCCAAGTATGGCCTTTCTGGCCACAATGTACTTGTGCATGTCTCGCAAACAGTCTATTCACTTCGCGTTCTCCACACCTGAGTCCATGGCCCGCGAGTGAACTCCGTGGTCGATCTCAGCATGCCAAAAATGCCGGCGCCGCCACATGGTCCAGAGCTTCTCTCTCCGAGTACCCCGACTCTCGCGCCGACAGCGTCAAATGGCCGTCCCGCACTGCTGATGACACCTACCCCTTCACCACTTATTGGGAAGAAGAGACTGCTTCATCCTTCGCCGGAGAAAGCACAAAAATGTAAGAATGCATACAGGGCAGATTGAACAGTGTATATATTACTCGTGTCCTGTATACCTTAATAATATCCATACTATACAAGCCAACCGTTCCATATTACTATTCACCCCATCGCGTGCGAGCAATGCCCTAGACGAGCAAGACACGTCCAAGACGTGACTTAGAGCGAGCGCGCGGGGACGCGCCATGCCGGATATGGTGGAAGGCACGTGCAAGATCAAGATTGATCTTGGTTTCTCGATTTGGGGACTCCGTGCGACGGCCTTAGAACCGATCTGCCCATACTGGGTAATGACAACTACTACACCCAGGTTGACTGCGGCGGGCAGTACACCGCTGCTGTCCCCCATGGGCCTGCCAATGCCGTTGTCCATGCCGACGTCTACTCTCCAATGCAAAACATTGCATACATTGGCTACCCGCAAGCTAGTGTCTCGTCTCCCTCTTTCACATCGAACACGCACCCCGAGTCGCTCATAGCCGATTTTGCCAATCACCCGCATTACCCGCAAGTCCTCGGGTATATCAAAGCAGCAATCCTCGCACTATTAGATCCCCACGCGGCCTTGCCTGCACAGGAGTCTGAGGAGACGCAGATGCATGCCGCCGTGACGCATGAGACACATCCTTCTGCATATCACGACATCCCTCTCGTGAGTTACCTGACTGTACTTGCGCAAATTTGTCCTGACCAGTTCGGAAGGTGGACCAAAACACGCTCTCACAGACGCCTGCGAGCACGGCGATCTGCCGTTGGTCTGGCGGCTGCCAGACGACGTTCAATGCCTCAACCACCACCGCCACTGAGATCGTGAAGTACCTCTTGGAGCATCACCTCGACGTCCCGCCCGAACTGCGGAAGAAATGGGGGTACTCCGGGGAGAGCGTTGTGTGTCTCTGGGATGGCTGCTCCCGCGGACTCAAGCAGAGGAGTCTTGGAACCCACATCCTCAACACGCACGGCATCCGCGATAAGGTGGCCTGCGAGGAGCTTGGATGTCATGCGAAATTCTCCCGCATCGACGCCAAGCGGCGGCACGTCAAAGTTCACCACAGATCAGAGATGTCGTTCTAGATTAACTCCCTGTTTTCGCTTTCATTTTCTTTAGAATGCGGCTCTGCGCTGCGACCACTGTTCTGCATGTTGCTGTTCTATGGCTATTTTCATTTTCAATTCCGTAGTGCCCAAATACTGCCTCCCCGTTGATGCTTCCCCCTGTAAGATAGTCGTTGTAGTCGTGCTTGGGTGTAATTATACACTGGCCACTTACGTCACCGTCTGTGCAGCACAGGTACTAGTCAGTTGTTTTTGCGAAGTTGTTACACGTCCCCTCTTAATGTAATCACAGCCTCGATTGAAGTGATTTATCTTCTCCTAGCTAGCAGGTGCACCTTCCGCTGGTCGTCTCCCTTTGGTAAATATATTGTGCTCGAATTGAACACGGTCCCTTTCACAATCACCTTTTTCTCATCATGCCCAATTCATCGAACACGGGCAAGAAAAAGGTCTCTGCTTCATCCGAAGAGCACTTCCACCTCCCGCACCTCTGATCCCTGCCTCCGCCTCCATCCCCACTAGTGCCCGTGGTCGACAGCCACCACCCACGCCCATTTTCCACTGCTGGCATCTACAGGGGCAAATACCCCGCGGGGCAGTATGGCATAATGCAACCATCACCGATGAGGGCCAGGCTGTCGAGGTGATCGTCGACATGTGCGTGGTTCCAGTGATGAAACGCGAGTGGCGCGAACTCGCTGACTTTGCTCTAGATGAACAGAGAAGTGGAAGGAGTGGACAGGAATGGAATACTGGTTTGTCATGGGTGAGTGCTCTCTGCGCCGCATTGATGGTCGAGAAGACAAGGACCGCGGTGTGCGCCGTACGAGCTGCAAGGCCTATGACATGAAAACAGTGCCGATGGTGTGATCAGGCGTCTTTCCGTACGTTAATGATCGCCTGCGAGCATATCACATCTCGCGCACCACCTCGCCACGAAGCCAAGTCCTACTAAGACGCAGTAGAGCAAGACATTACCCTGCACGCTCCCAATCTCGACGTCCATATCGTTTGTATAGCCTAGAGGCCATGCATCATCCACGCTGTGTTGGATGGAGAGAGATCAGACTCGACTACCATCACGGCAACTCTCCGCGCACCCTCCAAAAGGACAACTTTACCCGCCAACTGTGTCTCGCTATCCAGCTGAACAAGCCGCTCGCGATCCACACTTGTGAGGCAGAGGAGGACATGGAGCAGATGATGAAGACGGAGTCTACATGAGCATATACGTCTTCTCGGCGATCTACTGAACAATGCATCGGTGTCACTGGTACGCTCATCTGCTGTCTCGCTCGCCCATGCACCCGCCGCTCTTACCGTCTTCCCCGCAGGTGTGATCACCTATGCACGAACCTCAGCGCTGCGAATGTCATCCGACATCTCATCCTCCCCATCCACCTCCTTGTCCACTCCACGGCCATCCTCTCCCCTGCGTATTCTCCTCAAGATTGACGCACCCTTCATGGTCCCATCCAACATCCATGACACTCGCGCGCATTGCGAACGAGCCGAGGGTGGGCGGGACAGATGTGAGTAACGAGCGGCGAATGGAGTGCGGCGCGCGTAATGCGTGAGGCTAGGGAGAGTGCGCGCGCGATGTATGGATTTTGAAGTGAGGTAGTGATAGATGGCTGGCACTGGTGGAGTGTTAGACGAGGGTCGCGCATCCGGAGTCGGGAGACAACTGGAGTGCCCAGCACGCGTGCCCATGCGGTTTCTTCGCGCGTATAGGTGGGTCAGTGCAGCCCTACTCTCGTCTACTTCCTGACACGAACGGCCAGAGTGAGAAGCCTTTGCCGTTGCTACTACACGTGCCTTGTGAGGCTTGATTGGCCAATCAAGTACCGCATTTAACGAGAACATGCAATATCTCCCCCACGTCGTGATCGTTTATACAAGATGAGGCGCGTGTGTTAGCAGAGTTGGAGGCGTGAAGAAAAGTCCTCATACGGCCTCCGCTCGTCCAATTTCAACTCTCCCTCACCAGTGGGTCTGACGGAGGACGATGATGGGGAAGATTGGAACAAAATAGAGTTGAGTAGGCCAGTCGCCATGTCTTCTGCGAATAGGCGCACGAGCACGTCTGCAACGGCCGGCAGACCACGCCGCACTGGCCTGAGGCCTCACATTCGTCAGTATGAAGCTCCAGCCAACCACCACCTTGTTGAATCTGACCTTTGCTCACTGTGAAGCACGCATTGAAGTCTCGTCCCTCATGCTAATACGCCAGCATGTACTACCGAGGACCTCGACGTGCGCCTGCATCATACCAGATTCGCGGGGTATGCAGTCGTAGTCGTTGATAACGTACCTCTTTTTTGGCTATTATTACTTAGTATTGGTACAGTGGAAGGCGATTACGCCCCTTTACGACGACGACGAGGGCCACCCCGGATGCTGCTAATCCTGGCTTTCCGCGAAGGCCTCCGTACTATTTGTAGGCTCTAACGAGAAACACGCATCGTGTGTCACATTGGCGGCTCTAACAACTAAAGAATTGCACTTAGCAGCTCAATCCTGAGGCAGAGCACCTTGGTGGACATGGAGTTTCACCGTGTACAGGTTGGACTGAGAAGGCTGTTCGAGGGCAGTACATGATGTAGGTGGGTCATGGTACTTGTCCACATCGGTGAGGACGGCGGCTGCTGACTATGATCACTGGCGCTGCGCGTCCCAGTTGACGCCACGCAGCGCACGGACGGGCACCTGTTCCTTGTGTCCGAGTGGGTGCATGTGCGTGAACGGCTCAAAGCCCCCCATGGCAGAAAACCTGATGTGTCTGACTCCATAAACTCGCCAAGGAATTTGATGACTCGGACGTTATCGATCAGCTTCGAAGGGACGTGAGTTCAAGGCCTAGGAGATCGCGGGAGCGGACAGAGACGTTCTTGCGTCCCTGGTACTTGCCAGGGGAAATCTCTGACCATCGGTCTGTTTATTTTGTGTTTGGCAGGTCGATATCTAACACGACTGCAATGTTGCAGTTACTGCTTCCCAAACCGTGGGTTCTCGGTTGCTGCCTTTCCAGGATGCACAGTGCAGAGCCTTACGAACCAGAATTCAGGGTTAGGTCTTGGTCACCTGATGTCCATGGAGATAACAATGCATCCATGCAGCCAGTGCGGAAGGGACTGCATTGTCGAGCTCCGGACGCGGCAAATGCACCGCTCTAATCTACCGTATTTGTTCAGTCCCGCGACTATCTGTACGAAAAACTCAGACTACGGAGTGGAGACTTTCACGTGTCGTTCAAGAATCATTATGCACCCTGGGCATGGTACTAGTACGACTACAATCTGTACTGGTTCATCGGATGGTTTAGATGTTAGCGGAGCGCAGTGGCTGGAACCTCAGCGAGAATAATGCATGGTTATGTTTGACAACGTCAACCTGTAGCCAAAATGTGGATGGGGGACATGAGAACTGCACTAATCAGTAAAACGTGCGGTACCCAGAGATCATCAATAGGTACAGAATAACAACGTGCAGGAAAGTGATGTTAGCGCATAGAGAGAGTGAAAGCAGCGAGCCAATAGAGGAGGACCCCCGATTATAAGTGGGGATCTATGATCCGAAATCCGGACAAAAAATGGGCAAAAAAGTGGGCCAACCCTAATCTTGTCCGGACAAAACCACGCAAAAGTCGTGGCTAACCTTGATCACATCTCCGGACATCATTGAGGGGTGCTGGGTACACCCTGATCCTTGATCCGGACATAAGTATAGAATAAGGTAAGGACGGGGTGACTCTGTCATCTGTCATTACATTTACTACTAGTATCTGATATTATAGTTTTACACTCCGACTAGTACCAGTGACAAGCCATTGTATTATGTCCGATACAAGCTGTTACAAGCTTGACTTGCCACTGGGTGATCAACTACTGCAGGATATCTCTCTTCGTCCGGACACAGGAGGCATTGCGACGCGGACATTGATCCTCAATCCGGACACTTAGGTTGCGCCGGGAACCCTACTGCACAATCCGGACACTAAGGTCATGCTGGCGACCCTACTCCTCTATCCGGACATCCAGTCCGCCGGTAAGTCTGATTTTATCCGGACATAATACAACAAATCTATCCGGACATTTTTTCCCGAAATCGGCCGTTTGGGATCATAGTTCACCGCATATAATCGGGGGTCCTAATAGAGGCAACTTTATGATATCGTTCCCGAACTATAGTAAGCTTTGACTCAGACGTGCCGCCGCTTGGCATCAACGCGAGAGAACGTCGCATGATCGAGCTGCTCGCAGGCAAGCTTCTTGCGAATGCCGTGCGTGTTGAGGATGTGGCCCCGACGAGTCCGCGCAAATCACTAGAGCTATGGAGGCAACAATGCGAGAGACACAACCGAGTGGCAGATTGGAAAAGTGCGAGGTATGGGAAGAAGTCTCGGTGCACTCGGTGCTTCTCGCGGTCGGCGCCGCACAGATCCAGTTGTGTGACTCCAGATAAATATGACTCCGGGACGTGAAATGGAAAGGTATGCAGGTACGGCGCCTTGGGGTCTTCTACAATGTCCAGGAAATCCAACATCTCCCCGACAAACCTCCTCGTCTTCTTCGTGCAGATTCACATCATAATATTCTTTCTGAGTATCCAATAACACGAAAGTGTGCGGAGCTATGTCTGTAGCATGCGACGAATGAATAGAATGACTTTAGCAAAACCAGGCTTCAGAATGAACCAGTTGAGGATTCGGGTAGAAAGTGGTAACGGAGGAGTCCTGTAACTGCGCCACTTGTCCTGAAGCTCAGGTGTGAGTCTCAACCAGTAATTGTCCGCGTCGAACATGTTCTCATAGTCGCAGCTGAGCGAAACAGCAGTCTTCAGCGTGGTCTTGGGCACCTGCATCACCTCATTCAACAAAAAATGCTGCGCCTCTTCCGCGGTGAAGCGATCGGATAGGGCATACGTTGTCATCTTGTCGAACAATGCTGGCAGTGCGGGCAACGAGGGGACAGCATTCTACAAGTTGAATCAGTGACAGTATGATGGACATCGAGAAGGCCACTTGCGGTGAAGTAGATGCGGAAGAGGTTGCCGAGCATTGCAACATCGTATGCGAACGGATTATATGTCGGTCTGCCGAAACAGGTGTCATCTGGCTTGAAACTATCTGCGCCCACCCAAGATTCTTCTGCAGGGCGTCGACAGTGTTTGAGGGAAACATTGGGCGGGAGCTGGATAGATTGATCGTAATCCACGAGGGCGTAGAACACATCACGGCCTTCATGATACTCGCGCAAGTCCTCCCGTAAGCGATCTCGATTCTGATCTGGCCTGTAGCAGTTCACCACAATGTTAGGCTCAAATATATCCTGTCGCGCAAGATGGTCAGAGTAATAGAGTGGTAGAGTGTATTGGATGTCGAACTAACACGGTGTGCAATACGATGTTCATGCAAGAATGTGAGTCCCTGACTGAAGGCCATCAGCACTGTTAATAAGCTAAATGGACACTGTTGATACCCGGAGAAGACACTGCATGAAGCGCAAAACCCCGCCTATAGTCCGAAAACCCTCTATGGAGGGCCTACCACCCCACCTGTGGAATATTACTGAGTATACATCAAATACTGAAGTATCAACTCACATAGGCATTGTGTAAATGGAGTAATGATAGGGTGTGTCTAGTAGGGTGAGAGGAGGCACAACACATGGGAATGTCATTGGGTCAGAGTACACAGCACCGCAATCAAAGAGTGTCTGGACTACTTGGTACTGTGCACAGTCATTCTGGACGAGCCTGAGCATGATGTCTCTGCCTAGAAAATCTTGAGCTGGTGCAAGCACAGGCTATATTTCTGGTCAGTAAAAAGCGGACTTAGGGCTGAAGCGAAGGGTTATGCACCGTAATTGAAAAGCATGTTGATGAGTCAATCTCATTGTCCATGCAGTGTGCATAAGGAAGCGGCGCAGCGGCGCTTGCCGGCCGCGCAAACCACCCGTGATATAGGATCTTGTTTGATTCGGGATATCGTTCCGAACGGTAGAGCTCGATTCCTCTAGCAGACAGCCACTCTCTAGACTGTTCCCAAAATTCAATGAGACCCCCTAGCGAGGCATATTGCCGGAACTCGGGAGTGTCAACGGGATCAAACAACTGAGAATCCCCAGTCAGTAACACGGAATAGTCTTGTCTGCGCGAACCCTCACCTCAAAGATATTCGGGCTGAGTGAATCAGGCTCATGTTGCTCAGCCTCCTCCATCTCACGACAAAGAACGTGTGCAGTGATTGCAGATGGGTGAGTGTGGGATGCAGTCAACGTAGCTCCATCTGCACGAGCGTCTGAAGGGTCTCGCCGAGCCTCGCCGAGGTCACTACTTTTCCCAAATGTCGCTCTTTCTACCTTGGCTGTACAATTCCCACACTTGCTCCCGTGACATGCATGTTCTATGCCTGTCGCATGCCTGCGAAGAGATGCATCCTGATATATAAGCCTACCACTGTGGCACTGGACTCAAGGTAACGGGAGTCGGCTTCTTAGCCTTCTGGTGCATTTCTTGTGGGTAAAGATTTATAGGTATAGCCTTGAAACATTTTAGGCCGCCAGCATCGCCACTGTCTGTGACGAAGTTCATGAACCTGGAACGCAATGGGTAGGCAGAGGTATGCTATCCGCATGCGCCAAAAGGCAGGCGCGAACATAAATCGGGTGGCATGTATGTCTCGCTGGTTATCAGAAATTGCGCCAGGCAGCTGTGAGTCGATATCCGTCGAAATTCCGACTGGCTGCAGTGCTCCGCCTGCAGCCTGAGAATTGAAGACGCCATTCTGAGAAGCGTGGCAAATCCACCAACCATTTATTAAAGGGCCGGCTGTGATGCCAGTTGCCAAGAGGTTTCCCTCGGTGTCCTTCAGTCTAGACTTCGACCTATCACAATGGATGCTCGCGGTCGCCTGAATGCAGCTCAGGCACCTGCCACCAGCAGTGGACACTCCGGTAGGCAGGTCATGCCACCGGGCATCTACGAGACGACAGATGCAAATAGGCTTAGTGCTGGTCCCAGACCTCGATTCATTCGTCAGTGTCGCTAACTCGGCCATCCATTCAAGACCGGGCAACTTGTGAGGCTGTTGATCCCCGCAGCACCGGGATTCCCAAGCGACAGTATCGTAAGAATCATAGGGATTCGACAACAGCCTATTAGCCCTACAAAAGCGAGTTTTTGCGTACTGTCTGTATTCGGTGCTGACAATGTGTAAAGAGGCCCACTCAGGAAATTGTGTGGCAGAAGACGGACTATGATAGTGTGTACCGCTTCAAGAAACGGATTATCGCTACCGAAGTGGTAACCCTCTCGTCGTGGGCCATCGGAACCCCACCTGCTCACTCCCAACTCGCACTTGAGAAGGGCGGTGGACCGAGCCCTAGTCAATACCCCGTGGGGTCGATGGTGAACTGGCTTTGTTTTTTATACGCTTGGGCTAACAATCCGCATATCTAGAAACCCTTAGGTCTATACACGCGATGCGATACAGTTTTTCCCCCCAGGTGTGATTCCGAGCCGAGCAGCTAATGATCCGTCCTCCTATGTAATGGTACCGCGTGGGACACGGTGCCACATTACCGATCATGCTAGTGCCAAGGTGCGTGCTGGTACACATATTCCTCCATGAGCTTGACTGAAGGGATCTCTGATAGGCGGGGCCCAGCGGCGGCAGGATGGCCGTTGATGGTGTGCCGGGCTCGACTAAGAGATGGCATTATGCATTGAAAGCACAGCAGCTAACTTACGGATGGGGGGAAGAAATTTGCAGCGCCATGAAAGAAGTCGGAAACTTCGAGAGGTTGTCACGGGAGGAGGAGAATGCCTACCTCGCTGAACAGGTACCTGCTCCCCGGGTGGTCCATTTTGATCCAGTGCTACCCTCGATGACCCTGGTCAACTAACTGTGCCATGCACCTCAATGCGTGTTCTTGTGATACTATTCAATACCCACCCCTCCACACGTTCTGCCCAATTGCATGGCTCCGTAGTTTTGCCGCCGAGACTACCGGTCAGGAGTCGTAGCAATCTACCTGTTTTTCAGTCTTGTACTCAGTTGTACTAGTATTGGTGACACAGTGCAGAACACACCTGACTCTTGAGTCTTATGTCATCAACGAGCCTGGAATGGGAATATCTGTATTCACTGCTGGGTCAGCATATAGATCACTGACGTAATCTCATACATGGGTACCACTGAAATAGATATCTGAGGGCAAAGAAGAGGGCCCAGTACAAGTTCGATATCAGATTTATGATCAAGTTGCCGCGTCGCTCCTTATGAAGTATTAGGGTCTTAACCCATTTGTGCCTGTGAAAGTGTTGAGATGAAGCAGATTGATGGTGCATTTCAACGAACTTGAACTGCTCTCCTTCAGTGACATTGGTCTCCGCAAACTGGTTACGTCGAATCGCACCCCTCGGTGTTCGTTTTGCAACACCATCAGGCATCGCGTGCACAGTTAAATGATTCCGCAAGCGGGATGCATGACGCCGACGACTCGCAGCAACTTACCTTGACCCAAAGTATTAGCCTGATAAGAACCTCGCCCCGTGTGTGGCGAGCACTGCACTATAAGCATACAACAGCGATGACTACATTTAGTCATAGTATGCGATACATACGTGGACGCTGCCGAGCATCCACAGGATACAACAATGTGAGAGACCTCTATCAGCAATATAGTACTCAAAACATCGTGGCTATGCCAGACATAAACCCTGCGCTGCTTGACAGTACACTCCGCGGTAAAGGACGGTTCGCAGGTGGTGACACCGTGACCGGAGTGCCCGACGAGGATGGAGATGCCGACGAGGGCAGCGAGGTGACTGCCCTAGAGGGAGGAGAGTTGCTGCATTCGTTGATGAGGTCTTGCATCATTTTTTCGTAGCGGGCTATCCAAACGCAACTCTCAGTCAGCATCGATGCCCCGCCGGGAAGCGCAGGGAGCAAACATACATGCTATCGGTAAGCGCCTACCAGCTTCCGCCATGGCCGTTCTGGACAGGATTGCGTCAGAGGCCCGTACCGCTTGTGGGAGACACGTACCGGATGACGGAGAGCTCTGCTAACAGCGTCGCGACTTGCTGGGCCGCATTTGCCTTCCTAGCCGAGCGCAGGAAGCGCGCCAGGACCCGACCGGCACTGTACCATCCCAGCTGGTGTGCGTCAGCGCCGCTGCGCTCGGTTGGAATTGAGAGACCCGGATACTTACTATGGCGAACTGGCCAAGCAAAGAAAGGCTGTAGCTCGTGGCGCAGACGTCGTACATGAGGTTCAGGATGTTCCGCGCCGCAGTCAGGATACGTGTGGCAGACTGGCAGACCCCCGAGTCGACGTTTGCGTGGGTCTCGTGCAAGAGGATTATCGCCCTGATATCGTCACGGCTGCGTGAGTGCACCGCACAGATCATGGTGGCGCTGATACATACATCTGTGGCATCAACAGCACAGAGAACAGGTGCGAGTTCACCACCCCGTCCTGGATCGGGTGCCTGAACTGCAGCGGGATGGAGTGCTCGAAATTAAGGACGAGCTGGTGCACCTCGCGGAAGGCGGGCGTGCGGCGGATGTCCTCCGTCGGCACGCCCTGGTCATCCAGCACGCTCGCAGGATCTCCAGCGTAGTACTTCGCGCGGAAGCGCATATTGAACACCTTCACACGCGAGAGGATGATGCACGACTTGATGTAGAGCACGAACGGGTCGGTGTGGCGAGCTGGGTGCTGGGTGAGCACATTGTAGTCGTGCGACCATTGGCGTTCCTCGACGGCGACAGATCTCTGACAAGCGGTAATCAGTGAGATGAGTCGAGGTGCAGAGACACGGGACTGACTCCTGCCTCGAAGTCCTCACCGCACGCGGGAAGCAATTGGAATACGTCATTGTCGTCGAGCAAGAGCGGCCAACCGTGGCCGGCACCCATCATCCGCTCGAGCGCATATACTGTACTGTTTGTAAGCATGATTTTCCAGGCCAATGAGATGATGCATTCGCACCCATCCAGAACATATTCCGCCTCAGTTCCTCTTCCAAGGCATTATCCGCTCGAGGCAACAACGAGAGTGGCATCCTATTCCCCGATATGCTGGTAAAAGGCGCGGCGACATTGATGCCCATGGGAACGCAAGAGCGAATACATCGTCCTATTGCCATATATGCCTGGCTTAGTGTCAGCAACGACAGCCCCATGTTTGCTTGGTAGAGTATACCTCCGCCCATCTATCGGACCGTGTCAGCGCACTGAGGCAACGGACGGAGGAATACATACTTAGCGGATGCCCAATACCACCCACTAAGGATGACCTCGGCTGAGAAGCGTAACCCACACATGAGTTGCGGGCAGAGATCAATATGAAGAGAGCGGACCTTGTATACATTGCACAACCTCGTGCCCAATAGCCGCTGCACTCCAGATCGCAACGTGGGCGTGCTTCGCATGTGCCTCCGCGAACGAAGATGGCCTCCCAGTGAACATCCAGTGCCTGCTCTCGTACGGATCATCTACGCGGATATAAGCGCACCTTCCACAAGAGTAACGTCGTGCAGCGACATACCAACAGGGAAGGGGGACGAGGTAGGTCGGGGAGCGGGCTCAACGGCAGCGGTGTAGAAACTTCCCATGGCGCATATAGCATGCAGAAGAGCGGTAGATGGGAAACGCTGGTGCATCGGCGGGAGCGAGAGGTTGGCCATGAATGTCGAGCGGTGGAGAAGCCGGTTGGCATCGGCATTAAACGAGAAGTAGGCATCAACCCTTGTCCGGTAGAGGTGAGTACATACATCCTTTTCCCGCTTGACATTAATATTGTACGCACAAGTGTCTTAGCAGGTCCGGGTTTGGTAGGGTTTTTGGCCAGCCTATTTCGAGGACATCTCCGCTGAGATCGGGCTGTAGCGGCTGCAGAGCAGAGTTGTCGATGCCTTTGTCGAACTGCATTTCATGCGACGCGATGGACAGCGCAGCGGCCTCTGCTAAGCTATTCAGTGCGCCTGTGGACTGTGGGATGCCGTATCCAGTCAGGAGCGGGTCGATCAAGCTGTCGTGCGCCGTGTTCGGGTACCTGTACTGAGGCGGCGCGGCATGGGACGGCCCGAGACTCGAGAGGAGGGCAGGGTCAATGGGTATCTGGGAGGGCCCTGGTACTGGCAAGTTCGTAAATTGGGACGGCCCCGTCGGGGTACGCGACTCTGCTAGCAGTGTCTCGAGTTCGGCTGCACATAATTAGATGAGGTGAGTGGCGAGCGGGTAGTAGGGTGCTTGGGGATGATATATCACCTATTTTGTTCTCGAGCTTTTCGAGTCGCCCTTCAGGCGGATCTTGTTGCTGAATTCCAGACAGGTTGGGGACTTCCAATGGAAAATTAGAGGGGATACCAGCGCTATCCATGGGGTCACTTGCCCACGTCGTATGTGCACTCTGGTATGCTCGGCATCTGCGCCCCTGGAGGTGCATGAGCGAGCGCGTACGCATGGGAACGTATGCACGTCGAACAAGGGCGTTTTGCATCGCTGTGAGGAGTAATGTGTTTGTGAGAAACTTCGTATCAAGGAGTCCGCCTTGTATTGGAAAGCCTGGCCTTACCCGCCTCCAACGTCAATTTGAAGAGCATGGAGGTTCTACGAAGCCGGTCATCCCGTCACTAGTCTGCGTTTTTGACAATCATTGTCGTGAGCGCAGAGTCTTCGACAATTAGATGCGGTGATGTGGTGTCTCTTGAAGACTTCAAGAGACATCATTTCATAGCACCAAGCCAAGCCTACCCAAAGATGCATACAGAGCGGCCACTTGGAACGTTTAATTGTACCCTCTCATGAAAACAGCTGAAAAACCAACTCCCCAGCATCACGCTCCTCTCGGATAGCAGGGACACGAATGGATACGAAAAGCTCACCGGATCAGGCCCGGTTGTTCATTTTAGTTTTTCAACACACATAACAGCATCATGGTAATTATCGGTGCCTGAATGTGGCAACCAACTAGAGTGGTGAGCCACAGGCGGACCGTGTGGTGCGACATGGAAAGTTTGATTGAGCGACCCCGTCACAAAATGACACCCACCATTTCTGCAGAGAGCCATTTCAACCGCAAAACTCGCGAAGCAATGAAATCAAACCACTCACCAGCTTCCTTTTCCTACATTGGTGGCACGCCTTCGCAAGTCTATTTAGCGTCCGCTGCGCCTAAGACACAAGGAGACATACCTGGTTGCGCTTGAGGGAATGAGGGTTGTTTGATGTCTGCCAGTCGCCGACGTGGACATGAGAGAAAGTGGTCGAGACTGCCTTCGGCATTGGAGGCACCGTGTCGTCGCCGCGATGTCGCCGCAACGTCGCTCCTGTGGGGGGCAACGACAGCGATCGAAGTCTGTGGCCGAGTCATGTCCGGCCTATCGCCGAGGCTGTACTAAAGTCACGTGTTTGGTTTTCAGACAGAGTCCAAGAGTCCAGTGCCACTGTCCACTGTCTCAGACCGCTGCACTGCATGTTGCCTGGGTACCGCTTTCCCACGTTCAAGGTCTGCGAGAACGGGCTTGGATCTGGGGCCTTTGTGCAGAACCTTCAATTATCGTCAAGTGAGCAAACGAGGATCCCAGGCCATTCAATTGCGGATCTTCTGCTCACTCAGCCTCTCACGCAGTATACTATGGCTCGTACTAAGCAAACCGCTCGCAAGTCTACTGGTGGTTCGTGATATTTCACTTCAACATTGTTGAATGCAACGTTCATTGGCTAACGCCATTGCATAGGAAGGGCACCTCGTAAGGAGCTTGCTCATGCGAAGTCCGCAGCCCGCAAAGCCGCTGCTGTATGTTTTAACTTAATTCATCCGACTTCTATTTTGATTACACGATGGATCTAGGGTACGACAGGCAGCGTGAAGAAGCCTCACGTCCCCAAGAAGGCAGACGGCAAACCCGCTCAGCCCAGTGCGGACCTCCTCGTAGTCTCAGGGGATAAGTAACTCTGGGTCACAAGCCAGAGCGAAACGAAGACGCACAGTAGACAAAGATGACAACAGTATCACTGTAGCAGTAAACGAAGAAAAAAGTAATTACAAGGATGAAATCGTGGTGAATATCCCAAGCACACAAGCGAAATTGATCTACAAGATGGGCTCGTCGAAGAAGACCAAAGCAAAGAAGCCACACGCACCTCCAAAGCAAAGGAAACAGCCTCACAAACCCAAACTAGAGCCTGAGGCTTACAATCTGATACAACAGTAAGAGAGGTAACACGTCGCTATGAATATAAGACTGAGAAAACAAGCAGAAACAAACCACGAATCTCGTCAAACACACTTGCCTAATTAGGCACGACTCGATATACCGTCCAAGTCGATCGCTCAGGCTCCACCTTTGTCACGAACAGCATGGCCAGAATGATGGAATGGCCGACTAACTGTCTTCTTATCTGTCTTAGACATTGCCGTGGGCATGCTGTGTATAAGACTCGTCTCTTTCGTCTCGAGTGCATCTTTCTCTCTCCCTTCAATTGCCATCTTGCCCTAGCTGCTGCAACTTGGAATTCGTGCACAGTAGTTCTCCCCGCCGCATTGAGAAATAAGGCTTAAAGACGGATTGGCAATGCGATGTTGAGGGCATGTTACAGACGCTCGGTAGTCCACGATAAATTCATATGTGCTTCTATTATACAAAATGTCGACGTTGCAGATCTTTCACCGCACACCATCCGCGGCTTACGTCAGGTCTTTCTCTACTTTGGACTCAGGGATATCGGTTTCCACCTGGGTTCCGTACATCTCCTGTTGTGTCTTACGAGTGGTGGCTGACTACTGTCACAGTACTTACTAGTCATACTTACTCGTCGGAGTGACTGGAGTGGTCGGCCCGAAGTTTCGGGTCGGATGTCTGCTGCCCAAGTGGTGTTCGTAGCCAGCTGTCTTTACGAGATTGTTACATGTCCCTTCTTGTATTCACAGCGTGCAGTTTGACTTGATCGCGAGCTTGCGAGCATACAAGTCAAACTAGTGCTTACTAAGCGGGCAGACTGAATGCGGAGGACTGAACGCGAACCAAAGAAGCGCTCGAAGCTTCGTCTCCTCCTTCTCCGCGCTCAGGCCCTCGCCTCGCGTGTTTGTTCGTCCCAACCCTCCTCCCACTAGCGTCATTAGTGGTGGTTAGTCGTGTGCTCAACGACTCGCCATCACTTCACGCTCGAGCTGGATTCCGGCTGTCTCTCAAGCTTTCCCCGCGCTCCATACACCGGTTCGACGCGCAACCTCCGCCGCTCTGCGGATCGCGCGAAACCAACCCGAGTCCGCGGCTTGAGACTCGACGCTTTCCCCGACCTTCCAAACGCGAAGTTCCGCGCACCGGAATCCGCCTCTCCCCAACCGACGTACTAGAACCAAGCATCGAAGTGCAAACCAATATATTAACTCGTTCCCACCTCACTCCCGGAGCATCAGCAACCGCAACTTAGGAAGCCTAGCCTGAAGTAATCTACCACCATCACCACCACCTCCATGCACTATGCCACCGTACTTTAGCCGACTCCATCAAAGTTACCTTGTGTAGAATGTCCCATCGCCTCTGACACACACGAGATTTTGTCCGTATGTAAGTTACCTCGGTGCAAACGTTGTCGTCAGGAGCAGTCAACAGTGCTTGTTCGGGCCGCTCTTTCGGTTTGTGTCAATTCATTTTACATTGCAGATCCCCACTCCCCCTATGTCAGAGCCGTGCTTCCCTTAAGGTCTCATGGACATGGCAACTCAGCCCCTCTTCCCACAGGCAATTTACTACTACGGGCACCTCGTGGCGAGCACCCGAATGACTGTTCTCTCGAAGTTCCGCTCCCGTGACTCTTCTTCTGCAACTTCGCATGTCCGGCAATCGCCCAGGTTCCGAGTAGTGAAAGGTGAAGTTTATCGTCGAGTTCTCCGTGAGATTAAGAGCTCTGCTCCCACTCACTCATCCTGCATCTGTGTCCCCCATTGCGACCTCAACACGTCTATGATGCAAGTATTCTCCGACTACGTCATAGCTGCATTCCTTTCCATCACCACTGCTCTTTTACTGCCGTTGTTTGTTGCGTATATCAGTGACACTTCCGGACTGCATATAGTGCCGGGTCCTCTCCTGGCGAAATTCAGTAACTTATGGATTTTCTGGGTGACGCACCGAAATCGTTGGTCCGAGGCGATACATTTGTTGCATCGCGATCTTGGTGAGTGTCCATCGTCGTCTAGTAAACATCCTGTAGTATTTCCGGAACCTGATTTTCTTAAGGTCCGTTCGTTCGTCTTTCTCCCAATCATGTCTCCATATCCGACCCGAAGGCTTTGCCCATCATATACGGCCATTCAACCGGCTTCACTAAGACGGGTTGGTACGACGCGCTCTCAAGCTTCAGGATCCGCAACATATTCAACACACGGTCGCGCGTCGACCATGCTCGTAAACGCCGCATGGAAGCACACGTGTTCGCCCCGCAGAGCATTCGCGCCATCGAGCCTATCGCGCACACGCACACTGCTCAACTTTTGCGACAGTGGGATTATATGGTCTCTCGTGTTCCGTCATCCCAGGGTGGAGGACCCAGCCGAGGGAAGCTGGGACAGGTCCCCTGGGTTGTTGAGGGTCAACGCGTGTGGGTCGACTGCATGCCGTGTGAGTGTATACATATACCAATGCCACAAGAGTGGCACGGTGGGGAACATTCAGCTCTAATGCTGGCTACTGCCTCAGGGATAACTTTCTGGGCCTTTGATACAATTGGTATGCAGTTCTCCCGTGCCGTGTGGCACACGCTCAGGTTTTGATCCTGGCTTTTAGGCGATCTAGCGTTCGGCTCTCCTTTTGGAATGCTCATATCAAGGAGGGACATCGCCAAGGCAGCAAAGGACATCGAGGTGGGCATGGACAGCATCGCCAAGGTCTCGGATGGATCGGACAAGCCTGCCGTTATCGAAGAAGTGGAGATTCCATACATTGAGACTTTAAGCACGCGCGCGGAGACGAATGTCTGTCTCGCATGGCTGACACCTACCTGGCGTGCGATGCTACAGAAGCTCCCTGCCTTTCGCAGTAACCCTGCCTCGGGTTTGAAGCTGGCCTCGCTGGCTACCCTGGCTGTTGCGCGCCGTATGGCGAACCCGAACCCGAGACCGGACATGCTCCAGAAATTGCTGGAAGCGCGTGACGACGACGGCAAGCCGCTGTGCCCGGAGGAGCTTAGTACTGAAACTCTGATCCTCATTATCGCTGGGTCGGATACGATTGCAAAGTGAGTTGGCACCCTCTCGACGCTATCGAGTGCTCTCCTTAGTACATGAATAGCACGACGGCAGCGACGATCCATTACGTAGCGTGCAACCCGCGCGTGCAGGCGAATCTTCATGTAGAGCTGGACAAGGTGCTGCAGCACACCGAGTCTGATGTCGCCTCCTACGATGCTGTCAAGGACTTGCCGTACCTCGACGCAGTAATCATGGAAGGTCAGCGCTTGCACTCTACCATCGGTGCCGGACTACCCCGCGAGGTCCCTGAGGGTGGTGTGACCATCGCTGGGCGGTACTTCAAGGCGGGCACTTGGCTGAGCGTGCCGCTGTACCATCTGCACAGAGACGAAGCCGTCTGGGGCCCCGATGCAAGCCAATACCGTCCCGAGAGGTGGATCGAAGCAAGCGCTGAGAGGAAACAGGAGATGATGGCATCGTTCGCGCCCTTCTCCATTGGTCCAAGGTATTCTCTTTCCCCTCAGATGGAATCCGATCCAGCGATGATCGCTATTTCAGGGCGTGCATTGGGCGTAGCTTGGCTATACAGCAACATTCTCGCTACACTGTACCGGAGATACGATTTCATCCCGAAATCGTACGCTGCTGTAAGTTTCTCTAGATAGGTACTTCCTTGAAGACAACTGCTGACTGAAGAACCTCAAGCTCGAGGTACGGGACAGCGTTTCTCGTAGGCCCTTGAGCAACGTAGTCGGAATCAAGATCAGGAACGTGTGACATCCGGTGTGTTTGTTGTCTGAAGATGATGTCCTGATAAAAATTGGGGTGAGGAAGGCGACGGCGGGAAGCAATGTACATTAGACGAGACGTGCGATGTAACGAGCATACATGGTTATGTAAGCTAAGTTACGGAACAATCGCCTTAATTCTCTAACATCTCCCACAATCTCGATATTTCATGATATCAACTGGCGAATTCCATACCACTGACATTTTACCTACTGCGCAACAATCCAACTTGAATTCTGGACGGGTGGGATCGCGTTTGATCTAAGTAGCAGGGTCGGGGCTCAAACTACGACAGTTGCTATATCTGGACTGAAGTGCAACGTCTTTACCATCGCAGACCTACGCTTGCCCAACCAGATCACAATCCATCATGTTGATTGAACTCGGATGGCTACAATTTAAATAATTCAAGACAGTTGCATGATTTGGGAAGCGCAAAGTGTGAGAACAGCCACAACGGAGTTCTCAGTTCAAAGTACCGCTGGGATGCTGCTACAGGAAATCTGAAATCTAGCAGAAGTTCTTGAGAGCCTGGGGCATAGACAGCGGCCCGGCCAACGGACTTGAGGCTGCTCGTTGCTACTGTCGTTAATCACATCGACCCTTTGCTCTTTGATTGCTGCATCCTATCATGACTCCGCCCAGTCTCGGGAGTTCATATTGAAATATTGACAACCGCTTTAAGTGTCTTGAAGTCTTCGACTTCCGAGTCAATCATTCAGCCACATCTCGCGGACGACGCGGGCCGCCACCCGCCTGGTCAGTCATCCATGCATCATGATCTTCGCATACATGAGTAAGTTACTGAGTAAGTGCTTTCTGTCCTGATCACAACGAGCATGTACACCGCGTCGAGAAAGTGCTTGTATAAGTATTCACGGCCATTTGATCTCTTAGTAAGTACCGCCTTCCGGGCCGGCTCTCCGGGGGCGCTCAGAGCGAGCGAACCAACACTCAGAGAACACGCTTCAAAGCACTTTAACCTCACCTATTCTCTTCATTAGTCTGGCCAACAACATATTCTGCTCGCAGCTTTGGTGCGACCCGCGAGTGGATTTACGCTGTAATCAATGCCGTGGAGAAGGGGGTTGTCGCTGCTCACCTGGGTATGCTTCGTTCACCTCGCTGGCATCTATCTTTACACCCGAGGCTTCCTCCTCACACGACTCTCCCTTTCCGAACAAACTGTCTGCCCGGATGGCTCCTGCACACTCTCGCCAACACACACTCGGGCAATAGTCCTCATTATTGACGCCTTGCGTTTCGACTTCGTCAGCCCGGATCCTCCGCAGCCCTTTTCGCCGCATCATCACAATGTCCTGACTCTTCCGCACGAACTCACGACTGGACACCCTCACCATTCTTTCCTCTTCGATTCCTTCGCAGACCCGCCGACGACAACCTTGCAGCGGATCAAGGGCATCACCACGGGCTCGCTTCCGACGTTCATCGACATGGGCTCTAATTTTGGTGGCGCCTCCATCGTCGAGGACTCTCTCATCAGCCAGCTCCGCGATGCAGGGAAATCCGTGCGTGCGGTCTCATGTCGGCCATAACAGATCTCTTACGACACGTAGATCAGGTAGCATTCATGGGTGACGATACCTGGACGACGGTTTTCACCGACATGTTCGTCCCGGAGATGTGTTTTCCCTACGATTCCTTCAACGTCGAGGACCTGCATACGGTCGATGAGGGCGTCATTCGGCACCTCTTCCCCCTGATGACCAACGCATCTGCGACGTGGGACGTCATCATCGGCCACTTCCTCGGCGTCGACCACGTCGGGCACCGTGTCGGGCCCGACCACCCTACTATGCGTGCAAAGCTGGCACAGATGGACGACGTGCTGCGCCGCGTGGTGAAGGAGATGGACGATGACACGCTTCTTGTCGTGCTCGGCGACCACGGCATGGACAGGAGGGGCGACCACGGAGGCGACGGCGCGCTGGAGACATCGGCAGCGTTGTGGATCTACAGCAAGAAGCCGCTGCTTCAAGATAGCAGTTCTGCCCCACCGGCACTTTTGCCGACTCGCGTCTTCCCTGGTGCAAGTGTGCCCCACCGCTATGTCCAGCAGATCGACCTTGTACCCTCGCTTGCGCTCCTCCTTGGTCTGCCAATCCCATATAACAACCTTGGAACTATCATTCCAGAGCTATTTGACCGCGACGCGCACCTAGAGCGGGCGCTAGAGCTGAACGTGCAGCAAGTAAAGCAATACCTGGACACGTATCGCGCGACAGCCTCCGGGAGCGAACTCGACGGCGCATGGGCAGACCTGCAGGAACGTTGGGCGGCCGTGCAGAACGCGGCAAGCAGCGACGCTCAGTGGATCGCAATGGAGGCGTATACGCGTTTCGCGCTTGCGGCATGCCGTCTCCTCTGGGCTCAATTCAATGTCTCGTTGATCGGGCTGGGGCTGACAGTCCTGGCTGTCGGGATCGTGGCCTCTGTTGTGTTGTATGCGAAGCTGGGTAAACTCAAGGATGACTGGGTACAATGGGCGACTCGCACCCGCTGGCTCTGCGTCCGTGGGATGGCAACGGGGTCAGTTCTCGGGTTTCTAATACACTTTCCACTCCGTTCTTCCATTAAGGGCGTTGACGCTCTCGACTGTATCTTGTTCGGCGCGCCATTCGTGTCGTCTCTCATCGTGATTGCCACTGCGCGGCCGTCCTTCTCGAACTTCCGGCCCACTTCATTCCCCATCCTGCTCGTCCTGCATGCACTTGCGTTTGTGTCGAACTCGTTCACGATCTGGGAGGACCGTGTCATCACCTACCTACTTCTGTCATCGCTCATTCCATCAATCTTGACCGGCTTGTCCGCGCCCACCTCGCGCCTGCGGTACCGGATTCTAGGGTTCTCTGTACTCTTTGCGCTGTGTGTGCGTCTCATGGCGATCAGCACCGTCTGCAGAGAGGAGCAGCATCCCTACTGTCACGTCACGTTCTTCGCGTCCTCGTCCCTCCCCGAGCCACCGCTGCCCGTGCTTGTCCTCGCCGCGCCCACTGCGCTCGGCCTCCCGCGAGTCATGCGGTGGTTCCTCAGAATGTCCAAGTCGAACAACGGGGTTGCGGAGATTGTGCTGCCTGTGCTTCTCCCCGTGGTGCTGCTGCAGGGATCCGCGTTCTGGATCGTGGAGTGGCTTGATACTGTAGAACTGCTTGGGCATGATTGGCAATGGATCCTGCGCCCGGGTCGCACGATGATGGCACAAGGCGCCATAGGAAGCGTTCTCGTCTTCGGGCTGTTCGTGTGGTGGTACACGCCGTTGTGTCTGTCGATCAGCATGAACAAGCAGGGTGCAGCCGGGAAGCCAGCAGATCCCGGCGCTAAGACGGAGGTGACGATCCTAGGCTTTGGAAACGCCTTCGGTGCCTCCTACCTGATCCTTTGGTGCATTGTCTTAGCTGTTCTGTACATTGTGACGCAATCAAGCGGCCAGCTCGTCCTGGCACTGGCGACAATCGCTGTTCTCGCTCATCTCGAGGTCATAGACAGTGTCCGCGATGTCCGCGCATTGGAAGCGGCGTTCGCGTCAAAGACACCTTCTGCCGCACTCGATGCGGACAAGCAACCGAGGGACTCGGTCAGATTCTCAGAGATCGTGCCGCTCGCTCTCCTGTCGCTGCACGCGTTCCACGGGACGGGGCACCAGTCGACCATCCCCTCCATTCAGTGGAAGACGGCGTTCGTGCTGACGCCAACACTGAGCTATCCGTTCTCGCCGGCGACGGTCATCCTCAACACGTTTGGTCCGCAGTTTCTGTTCGCGTTTGTCACGCCCCTCGTGGCACTATGGAACGCCGCGCCTCTGCCCCACCCTGCAGCTGGGGAGGCGGTGACGGGAGGCGCCGTGCGCGCCGCCCTGGGCGCGATGGTGTACCATTCGCTGCTTCTGCTCGGAAGCGCGGCGAGCTCGGCGTGGCTCAGGCGACATCTGATGGTGTGGAAGGTGTTTGCGCCGCGGTTCATGAGCGCGGCGGCCACCCTGGCCACTGTGGATCTCGCGGTGCTTCTAGGCGTCGGCGTCGGCGTAGCGAGGATAACCGGACAGGTCGCGCGGTTGTTTGGGGGGATGGCGTCCGGAGGTGAGGGACGGACGGCAGATTCGGACGGTGGACAACGTACGAAAAGTAGCTAGGGATGAGGTGACCGTGGTACGGACTCGTAATAACATCTCTTGGCCAATGTAATAGGAGGTAAGAATGATCAATTCCGCGATGCGGACCTAAGGGGGATGTCAATCAGCACGATGTCGGTCGGAAGCGGCAGGTCGCGTGGAAGGGTCCTTTGGCTCGCACAGCATGTGGGGGAGAGCGCCTGCCCATTTCCGCTGCAAGAAAAGACAAAAAGCAGATCGCACGTAATCATGGTTCGAACCGGCTGGTCTCAGCGAGGCTTGTCCCTCGTTCCGTGACCACTCATCGCACCCATACATACACCCTTATAATTGTCTCCCTTCTCTTGCATTTCATCTGGCAACTGCCACCGTGTCCCGAACAATAACCTGAGCTGCAGGCGCAATCCTCGCGCACATCACGTCCAGCACCCCCCGTCCGCCTCCTTCCATGCCCTCGTCCAACCTGCAGCTTCCGCACCTCGTCGCCTTCTGCAATGCATTTGAGCTCAGGACGAACCGTCATTGCCGCGCTGTCACCGTCGCCACGAAGAAGTGGGCGCTCCAGTGCCCTTTCCTGGACCAGGACGAGCGACAGGCCCTCTCTGGCATGCAGCTCGGCTTGCTCGCCTCGCTCTGCTACCCAACGTGCGACATCCCGCAGCTGCGGTTCGTCACGGAAGCCCTGGTGCTGGTAGC
Source organism: Fomitopsis pulvina (assembly GCA_964035675.1). NCBI lineage: Eukaryota > Fungi > Basidiomycota > Agaricomycetes > Polyporales > Fomitopsidaceae > Fomitopsis > Fomitopsis pulvina. Next base: position 118,018 of record OZ037964.1, read on the forward strand.
TCATTGGCTAGACAAGCCTGACGATGCAGGCGATGAACAGTACATTGACCAGTACGTCCCACTCCAATGCCCACTGCGCAGATGCGCTGATCTCTGCGTCGCGCCGCACAGCCTCTGCTCAAAACTCCCGCGCGACAAGCTCAAGACGTGGCAACCACGGTTCCGGAAGCACCTACGCTCCTTCTGCAACGCGCGGGTGCTCGTCGGGATGGACAACCAGCACGCCCTCGTCCCCGACTTGGAGTCGTTCATCCCATTGCGCCAGGAGTCATCATGTGCGAAAATACTGCTGGACATGATCGAATATGCAGAGGGCCTGCGCATACCGGAGGAGATATATACGGATCCCCTCGTACGGCAGCTCCGCCGGAACGCATGTGATATCCTTGCGTGGTCCCTGGTGAGTCCAAGTCCCTGATATTCTTCCGTTGTCGTACCCCGCATTTCTGAAACCTTCGACTACCTAGGACATTGCCGCCGTTGCGCGGCAGCAGGCGACCAAGGACAAGCACAACATCGTGATCGTGCTCATGACGGAGAGGCGTTTCGCGCTGCAGAGTGCGGTCCACGCCGCGGGCGCGCTCGTGAAGGACACCGTCGCGAACTTCCTCGACAACGAGCGCATGCTGCTCGCGCAGTCTCCGGCTTTTGGGCCCTGTGTCGACGCGGATGTGCGCCGCTACGCGCGGGGCATGCGCGACTGCATCGTCGGGCTGACGCACTGGCTCTACGAGACGGACCGGTTCTTCGGCAATGCCGGCGACGAGGTGCGCGAGCTCGGCTGGGTGTTCTTGCCTCCAGAATAACGGGCGCTGTGGCGAGGGCATCAGCGCTGATGCCCATGTTGAATAGGAGTCGACATGCTCACACGGACTGGTACACTTACAGGTTATAACACTGCTATCTACGCGTAGAACTCGGACGGTTGCACATCTTCGTTCAGCTTTGCATCCTTAATACACACTTAGCTACACTTGTGATTGACTAATGACTCTGATAGATTAACTCTAGTATGCATCCGTGCGAGCAGACGCGTAGCAGGAATCTCAAGTAGCTGCCATTCAAATTTTCGGTGGCGGTGGGACAAGTCTTTTGAATCATGAACATCGCTCAGTCTTTATCACGTGTGGGATTGGGCATGTGTCATGTGACCGTCTTCTGTTCGTTGAGCGGGAAAACAAGTTCAGTTTTGAGTCTTTTGACTTTGGTGCCAGGCTCCTAGAACCATCCGTCGCTATAGCGTTCACGTTCCTACATACGAGAAATGAGTTCTGTGCCGTGTCCGAAAAATAGATCATGTGCTACATCCTAAAGTAGAAACTACAGACAATTTCCCAATTAATTGATTTTATCTATATTGGGACAGTGAACGGAGGAAGTGAACGCTATAGGACGGCTGGCCAAACTTGTCTTCCGGGGTATCCCCGCGCTTGAGCGCCTGGGGGGTTCACCCAGCGGCTAGTGAATGGGAACCCAATGCGCCCTAAAACAGGGTTTATGGCTTGCTGCCTTGGGGTAAGATCCAATCAGCGGCATTGTTGCCGTTCAGCCACCCGAGCAGCAAGCATCCAGAATTTAGACGAGTCCATCATTAAAATGCAAACAATATAACCTGTCTGTATGAGCATGGTCAGGAAGCATCACTGTTACAAGACGCTTAGACAGATTGATTCTGGACTTTTACTATAGCGACGTTACGATACCACGCAGAGCGCACTGACTTTCTTTCTTTTCTCTCAGTCATATCCGAGACATCCGCCTACGTCTTCGGACTGTACTCCTTCTGGAGGCGGCCACCCAAGGACATCAGCAAGCAACATAGAGACATTCTATGATCTCTCCTTTACAGTATGCTTCCCTTCTCTTCTCTTTGATCATCTTTCTTCTTCTTCGGACAAGATAGGATGGGCATCCTGTTCCTTACTTATCAAGGGTCTACCTTCTAGCCTGAATCCTAACCATCGCATCTTAGCCTAATGATGGACTCCTACTTTACATCTCCCCATTCCATTTCATCTTTGATCTATGTTTTATTTATCGTTCTTCCATTCTTCTATTTATCCTTACTATACGCCGAACCCTTCACATGACAGTGAAGGTAGGCCGATCACGAACAGACATCAAACCTTGGAGGAGGCCAACTGGTCACTGAAGGCAGGAGGCAGGAAATACCCAGGTTTGCAGAACACAGGAGAACTAGAGACGATAGCACTCAATGGTACGCTGCCTCCGTGGTACTTGTAGCTGGGGCTAGGGATGCCTGCAATGTCTTCAGAGGATGACTTGTAGGGTACTAGAATGGCCAGTGCATGTATATAAGTGGTAGTGGACTAGGTCGAGCCCTAAGCTTGATCTGACTATCATTTGGCTTGATAGGTCAGTGGTGCGAGAACTCAACAGGGACCTAGCCCTCATCATCAGATTAGAACCCTTGATCAGCACTCGGACCTCATCCCTCGCCACCTTCAGACTCCCCCTTGCTGAGCAGTAGTGCCCCGTTGCCGGCGCTAACATTGAGTGTTGTAGCAATCACCTGTTACAAGATGCTCAGTTTGTTTGACACAGAACTTTTATGATAGTGACATTACGATACCGTGCCAAGCACACTGACTTTCTTTCCTTTTCTCTTAGTCATACCCAAGATGTCCGCCTACGTCATCGGCTGTACTTCCTATGGAGGCAGCCACACAAGGACATCAGCAAGCAGCATAGGGACATCCTATGATCTCTCCCTTACAGTATGCCTTCTCTTCTTTTTGATTATCTTTCTTCACTTCGGACGAGATGGGATGGGCACCCTGTTCCTTACATATCAAGGGTCTACCTTCTAGCCTGTATTTATCATTCTTCCCTTCTTCCATTCTACTATATGCCAAACCCTTCACACGACAGTGAAGGTAGGCTGATCACATATTGACATCAAACCTTGGAGGAGGTTGACTGGCCACTGAAGGCAGGAGGCAGGAAACCCCCAGGTTTGCAGAACATAGGAAATCAGAGATGATAGCACTCAACGGTATGCTGCCTCTGTGGTACTTGTAGCTGGGACTAGGGATGCCTGCGATGTCTTCAGAGGATGGCTTGTAGGGTACTAGAATGGACAGTGCATGTATATAAGCAGTAGTGGACTAGGTCGAGCCCTAAGCTCGATCTGACTATCATTTGGCTCGATAGGCCAGCGGTGCAAGAACTTGACAGGGATTCAGCCCTTGTCATCAGATAAGAACCCTTGATCAGCGCTTGGATGTCTTCCCTTGCCACCTCTAGACTCTCCTCGCTGAGTATTAGTGCCCCGTTGCTGGCACTAACATCGAGTGTTGTAGCATCACCTCTGGACAAGCAGTACATTGTCCATACCTTCAAGACCCACGATGGTGCCCACCCAGTATACTAGACAGATCCTCCAGGACTTCTGAGGCTCTGCTATATCCTGGACAGCCATTCTACTGTCAGTTCTAGTCCTTGATTTGCCATAGACATGCACCCTCCTTGAATCTAGCATTGACAGTATTCCTGATGTGTTCAATAGACCAGCAAACGTAGATCAAAGATGAAATGGAATGGGGAGATGTAAAGTAGGAGTCCATCATTAGGCTAAGATGCGATGGTTAGGATTCAGGCTAGAAGGTAGACCCTTGATAAGTAAGGAACAGGATGCCCATCCTATCTTGTCCGAAGAAGAAGAAAGATGATCAAAGAGAAGAGAAGGGAAGCATACTGTAAAGGAGAGATCATAGAATGTCTCTATGTTGCTTGCTGATGTCCTTGGGTGGCCGCCTCCAGAAGGAGTACAGTCCGAAGACGTAGGCGGATGTCTCGGATATGACTGAGAGAAAAGAAAGAAAGTCAGTGCGCTCTGCGTGGTATCGTAACGTCGCTATAGTAAAAGTCCAGAATCAATCTGTCTAAGCGTCTTGTAACAGTGATGCTTCCTGACCATGCTCATACAGACAGGTTATATTGTTTGCATTTTAATGATGGACTCGTCTAAATTCTGGATGCTTGCTGCTCGGGTGGCTGAACGGCAACAATGCCGCTGATTGGATCTTACCCCAAGGCAGCAAGCCATAAACCCTGTTTTAGGGCGCATTGGGTTCCCATTCACTAGCCGCTGGGTGAACCCCCCAGGCGCTCAAGCGCGGGGATACCCCGGAAGACAAGTTTGGCCAGCCGTCCTATAGCGTTCACTTCCTCCGTTCACTGTCCCAATATAGATAAAATCAATTAATTGGGAAATTGTCTGTAGTTTCTACTTTAGGATGTAGCACATGATCTATTTTTCGGACACGGCACAGAACTCATTTCTCGTATGTAGGAACGTGAACGCTATAGCGATGGATGGTTCTAGGAGCCTGCTTTGGTGCCTGCCGGACCTTGCTGAGTTACTCTACCACAGCACATTGCCGGAATCCATCAAGTAAGTATCAATTTGATTCGAGCAGATGTGTGTACTTTCAATCTGACCTTGTTTGAGTGCAGGTTGGTGACAAAGTGACAAAGTGAGTTGGTTTCTTCGAGATGATGGACTGAGCCTGCCTGAGGGCAGCCTTTGACGACAGGGTACACAAGATTACAATCCGAAGCTAAATATAGTCGCCTCCGCATCGCCACCAAACAGTGCACCGCGCAGTGAGTACCATGTAGGGTAGATTGATATCCCAGTGTTCCACCGCCGATTCACACTGCTTGACAGGATAAGACGGACACGAGTCAATACCTCGTTGTGGGCTGCTATTGACTGGGTTGGGATTGCACAGTGAAGACAGCACCTGACATCCGCTCGTCATGCTGACCAACAAAGCGAACTCGAAAGAGAAGCAACGCGCGAATGCACGAGCTATGTGAGTGAGGCAACGAGGTTCCAGTATACTGTATTACTCGACTCACCCAGTTCACTTAGCTGGTCATGCTGACTACATGGTGTGACTCAGCAGTCACTGGATGACGAACGTCATCGGATGCATGGCGAGTTCGAAGGTCGTCGTTCAGGTCATTCACATTACACACACCCGAATACGATCCTAATTCCGTTGCGCGTCGGACGAATACCTGCAGGATAGGTGAGTTGTGTGCGGTCCACGCAGATCATTCGGAAAATATGCACTCAATACATATCCCAGACTGCCCACCGATGAATCCCCTCTGATCTGGAAATTATCTCACGGCCAAACCCTTCCGAACTTCTATTCACATTTCGCTGGAAGCAGTGTGGCATTGCGGAGATCATTGCCATGGTCTGGAAATTCATTTTATGAATGTTAAGAGAATTGTCAAACACGACTTTTGGCGTCAATCGTCATCTTTGCAGTAGCGCTGTTACCTGCTCTCATCTCACTTCCAATGGTCTCCATCCGCGACCATGCTACGCAGCAAGGGTGACCCCTGTGCCCTATCTTCGTGGCCTGGATGAATCTCGATTTTCTAACCAATCGATCGTCGGTAGGTTCCTGCCCGCCTGGCAACCAACTTACCACTGCTAATATCCATTTGCTCTTGACGTGCATATGTCTCCCAGTGCATGGGCACTGACCCTTCCCACCCACACGGCTTGTTGCTTCTTGGCTTCTTGGGTGCGCTTGCTACTGACAGTTGAGGGAAGAACGGGAGGCGCCCGGACAGTCGACAGAAACCAACCTGCATACACCCCAGGCAAAGTATCGTCTCTGTGCCAGATAGGGCGACGGGGTCAGTCGGCCCCGCGTGCACTGTGTGCGACTATCTGATAGCGACGTCCTTCTCATAGATGTGTGAGTCTCAACGCCTTCGTCTGGGAATGCCCCAGGGTCGGCGGGGCAAGATCCTGCAGGTATGAGAAGGCCAAGGATGTGTTCCTTTTCACATACGATAGGCAGCATATCCAATGTGACGAACAGGAAATGTGCTGACCTTCATTCCAGCCTTCTGCATGCTCAGGTTCGTGTCGGCAAGCCAGCACGAAGAGCGGCGCGTATGCGGACCAACGCGCGCTCGGGTTTGATGCGCGGCAACGACGTGTCATTAGGGTGTATGACGGGAGCATTTACTGTATATGACTCAATTGGACGGGTATGCTGGACGGTCGAAGACCGCCAGTTCCATGCTTCTTCCGCTAGATTGACAGTCGTTTGCAGTCCTGTAGTGAGCGATGTACAGTTCCTCCAAGCCCCTATTCGAGAGGAGGTGTGCCTAGACCTGTCCGACTGGGATATTATTGAGATCATTCCTGTCGGGGTAAAACAAGTCAAGTGCCCAAGCCACTGGGAGCTGCCTGCGGAACAGTGCGCGTTCTGTGGGCAAGATGGCTCCAGGGACTTTTGAAATCACACAAATCTGTGAGTACTTGTCCAGGCCTGGGACCGACTCCGCACTGTTAAGGGCACCATCAAGAGGTTGAGTGCTGGCAGGTACCTCGACCATCTCCCCCGATACCGCTTGCGCCCTCCTTGACCAGTGTCGTTTCAGAGTGAGTCCCTTCACCAGCATGAATGCACGGCTTTCACCTAATGTATGAGTTAGAGTTTTCCCCTGGGACGCTGATTCTTGAGTACATCTCCTAGCCGACGTGGGTGTCGTCTTTGCCGGTTGCTCAAAGCAACTGTCGCACTGCTTTTGAAGGCATCGTACAAGATCTATATCGCGCTGTGAGTTTTCTTGCATGTGCACCATCCATGGCTCGCCATACATGTGGACTACTAGCCTCTCATATCCTGCCCTTGTCCTCACAGCATTGCGGGGAGCGTGCATAAAAGCCCTCTGTCTTCCTCTGTAAGTTAGAGTGCAGACGCTTCTGTCGAGACGCTGTTAACAAAGCAATTAGACAGAATGTTGGCTCTCGTTGGCCCCCGTATAGCACAGCCTGCGCAGGACGCTCGCTTTGGAACCACCGGACATAACTCTCTTTATTATCCTGATAACGAGAATTCCTCCGATGTTGAACAGACACCGAAGACATACGCCTGCGCCGTGTCAAGCGCAGTCCCGATCCATGATATCCCAACGGAGCTGATTGTTTACATCTTCGCCCTTGCTCGCGGGAGCACCCGTTCCTTGGACTGGCTCCGGCTGACCCATGTCTGCCGCAGATGGCGCATCGTCGCTCTTGGCGCACCGCTGCTGTGGACCTCCATCCCTGTAGAGAAGGGCTACCCGTTCTTGCGCGCCTGCCTTGAGCGTTCGAGCGACGTCTCCGTTGATGTCGTGTCCCATCGCTATGTCTCGGACATTGATGGCTTGCTCCACGCCCTGCGCCCTCATGCCGCCCGCATTCGGAAGCTCAAATTCACGTCACTCTCCGACGACGCAGCGGAGCAACTGCTCGCTAATGTCACTTCGTCTTCGTCGTCGCTAGAAGAGCTCGTCGTGCAGGTGCACACCCCGTCCCATAATTACATGCCTCCGCGACATTCACTCCCGGATTGCAAATGGCCAAGGCTACGCGCCTTACTGCTGAGGGGCGTCACCCTCCCCGACAAGGTGGCCTCCATGTCGAGGCTTGTCTCTTTGGAGCTATCCGACGACATCGTAGGTTCGCGCACAGCCCTCGAAGGCCTTCTCGACCGTTTAGCCTATTTCCCGTGTCTCGAGCACTTGTCAATATCAGACAGGTGCCCGTCAGCTCTCAAAGACGACCCGAAGTTCAGCAATGACGCGCACCTCACGTCGCTCCCATCACTCCAGACGCTGAAACTGTCGGCCCATGCCTCCATTGTGTCGGAAATCTTTGCTTCCCTTGCTGTCTCTCCTAGCGTCAACTTCACGGTCACATGTACACTCGACCCCCGCCAAATGTCAGGCAACCCTGTCTCTTCCATCCTTCGCCGCCGCGACCTGCGCAGCCTCGCCCGGTGCCACTCCCTCTATCTCTTCGTGGCCTCCAACATCTTCCGCGTGCGGGCATTCGACGCAGCCTCGCCCCTCCCCGCCAAGGTCTTCGACATGGAGATCGAGTGCAACCCGCCGATGGACATGTCGTACCTACTCCCCGACGCGCTCTGCGACCTGTCGCGGGTGTTCTCCTCGTCCCCCGTCGTCGACCTGCAGGTCTTCGGCGACCAGCACCTCGTCCACGAAGACGACTGGCGCGTCGCCCTCGCGCGCCTGCCCCAGCTCGCGTCCCTGGAGGTCGGCTCGCGGGGGCAGGTGAGCGCGTTGTTCCAGGCGCTTCATCCCTCTGCAGATGCTCCCGCGCTGTGTCCGCATCTGAAGAAGATCAGTGTAGGGGGGGTCGAGACTGACGGGGACACTGCGGGCACAGTGTTGATGTGCCTCGAAGGTCGAGCGGAGCGGGACATGCAACTAGATGTACTGTTTTTGAGGCGACGACCAGAGAAGCCTCACCTTAGCTCATGCACCGTCCAGGCGATTTTGTCGATGGTGGGCGTCTTCGACTACCGGTAGATGTTGTTCATGTGACGGAGGTTTCTCTCGTTTCTTATTGTGCGACCTGGTACTCACATGGCTGGGGGGCGCTATGATGCGGTTCAATGGTATACCCGTTAGAGTTCTTTTGCGTCGTCCTCTTTGCCGCTACCCTCACGTCTTTCTGCAGTAGGCCATGAAAAGATTCTGCAGTACCTCAAACCCAGGTGACATCTATCTGTTGTAGGCTTACTGAGGCTGCTTGACATTGCGGCTCGCTCAGAGTTAGTATGACTGCCACACACTGGAAGTGCGACGATGAACAGTCTACTCGAAATCGAAAGTTCAATGGAATATTCATTTCCTCACTGAAAGGCGGCAAGACACTTGACGTCGGACAACTCTTACCATATGGTAGGAAGACAAAAATTGATAACGATCTGCTGTATTGGGCTGGGATCTTGGTCACCCTACTTGGTCAGGCCTATACCATGGGCTCATTTTTCAAGCCTACCACAAGATAATCGTACCAGTGTGCAGAGAGAAATCAGTAGATTATATTGGTGTGCTGTTTGAGCCAAACCATCAAGAATTGGTTGAGCAATGCTTAGGTGGAAGGTGGCTGAGATCCCAGCCTGATCCAGTATCAAGACAGAGACAAGCATCTCTGTGCCCCATGAGAATGTATGCAATCCCTAGTACAGTCTACATGTTCTATTGTCTGCAAGATAATCTAGGTCTCAGTCAGTTCAAAGTTGCTCAAAGTAGAGCACAAGTAGGCAATATTCATTACCATCAGAACACAGGCAACCGCTACGAGATGTACACTGGGACAGCGAAGTCAAGAATCCAAGCTGCAGTGCAAGTGATCACCGCAAGCCAACGTTGAGGCTCACCAGTCCTGGTGGTAGGTATAGCTCCTCGCATCCTCCCTACCTCTCTCCACATAAACGCTCATTAATATGGGAACCGCCATCCAAATCATGAGCACCAGGAAGAAGAACGCATAGCGAATGTTCCCCGTCATGTCCGCAATGAGGCCCACAATTAGAGGGCCAACAAATGAGCTCGACTAAGTAGGATGAAAAGCGAGAGGATTGAGGAGGTAGTTCACCGGGAATTGGAACATGAATGCGCACCTTGTCTGTGATTGAGAACAAGCCGTACCTAAGTGACGAACGAGTTATTTCGTAACATGCCGAGCGCATCGTGCAGTAGGTACTCACCATCGCGCTTCTTCGCCAGGAGGGATGAGCTCTGCGTAGAACGCACGTGCATAGCCTTGGAACGCGCCATAGACTGTGCCCTACGCGAAAGACGTCTCAGCGCACCATCCAATACCGACAATCCTGAGAATTCTTACGAAATACACCGCCAGCACATACATCTCTCCCCACGTCGTCAGGCCTCCAAACCTCACCTTCCCCTCGCCGCGGAAAATGGGCAAGAACCCCAGGCACCCGTATGCTGGGATCGCGCTCGCCATGATCACGAGCACGACGAGTATCTTGAGGTTCGACCACGCGAGGCGGCGCTGGAGGAGCGGCCAGAGCAGCGAGCCGAGGATGCCCGCAGATGGGGTGAGCACGCCGATGAGGATCAGCGCAGAGGGCGGCATGTGCAGCGTGGTCTTGCCGAACAGGAGTGCGGTGGAGGTGATGGTCGTGAACCCTGCATCCGAGAGAAGGAGCTCTCAGCACAGCCCGGTCAGACGACAGCGGAAGGACTCGCACCATCAGAAAGGAGGAACCACGCAGCGAGGTAGACGAACGTGTTCCGCAACCTCTTGATCTCCCTCCACCTTAGCATACCGCCCAGCCTCCTCCACGCGCCGCCAACCTCCCTCCAGAACCTCCATTCCCTCTCTCCACCAGTGTGGTCTTGTCTCGAGCTCTGATTCTCGGGCGCCGCAGGTAGCCACACAGCGGCGGGCACCGAGAAACCAGCCCACCAAAGCCCGCTCAAGCCGACCGCGAGCCGCAGCGCGAACGTCGAGCCGCCAAGCTTGGTCACCGGGATGAGCGCAAGGAGGAGCATGAAGATGCCAGCTCCGTACCCGAGCGCGATGCCGTGCGATGATATCCGGGCGGTCGCTGCGGACAGTGCAGCATCGTGCGCGAGTTTGGCGGAGAGGACGTCAGGATGCAAGGGATCGCCGTCATCGAGAGATGTCGCAGAACGGGGAAGGAGTGGTTCCTCGGCGTCAGCTCTGTGTAGATCTTCCTCTGGCCCTGGTCCTGGTCTCCCTTCCTCCGTAGCCAGACGATCATGGACATGTATGCTCTGCAATCTGACCACCTCCCTCTGTGCAGCTGCCACCTCTCTGCTTGCACGAGCCAAACCAGGGATATACGCATTCAGCGCGACGACAGAGGCCCCAAACCCGACGTTGGCAACCATCGCGAGGGGGGCGGCGAACGGCCAGAGTGGAGAAGAGGATGGAAGCGCGAGGAAGAGCGTCGCAGAGAGCGAACCGAGGAAAGCAAACGTGAGGAGGAGGCGTTTGCGGTGGGGCGCTGGGGACCCGTCAGCATCAGAGAGGTCGTGCGTTGAATTGGGCATTACGCACGGTGATCAGCAATGCCGCCCATGGAAATGACGGTGAGGGCCTGGAGGGCCACTGAGATAGAGTAGACGTACAGGCTGAGACCAAGGGCGCAAGACATGAGCTCTTTGACCACTGAGTTTGCCTGTCTCCTCTCACCTGAAGCTGGCTGTGTCTATCCATAGCCATCCAAGCTTTACAGCACAACGTGCATCAGGGTCTGTTGAGGGGGGTGCGGAAGAAGTCGCCTGCGCTGTTTTGCAGGGTTGCGTGTGGTCGGGGAGAAGGTAGCCATTGTCTCTAAAGGGAAGCTTCGTTAGTCACGAACATTTAATCAGGCGCTCCAGGCATAGCATTAGGGATATCGCTCCTCTCGTGAGCGCTGGGATAACCAATGTGCAATCCTTTCGCAGACGTCTTAGTGCAATGGATAGGTATCCCATGGAGCGGGGATATCGAGAGCGGGTGATCTCAATGCAAATCCTGGTCGACACGGGCAGTTAAGTCATCCCATCACTGCTACCTAGGTGTTCTGGCTCAGTCTGGACGAGGACTAGTCGAAACACTGAATATGAAGAAGACCAGCGCACCAAAAGCTGATCTCATCCCGGCGGGCCTTAACTTTTTCGCAGACATTTCTGGCACTGGCAGAAACCCGACGTCTAACGCCAGTAGTACCCGTATGCAGCCGAGTCTTCGCCAACGGACCTTGGTAAGGCCCCCATAGTGTGCAGTGTTGCGGGTTCAGTGTGCAGTGTCTAAGGCTTGACCCCTTAGATCTTAGACCTCGCCCGGTAGGGGTCAACAATACCGACGTTCCAATATCCACACCATCATACGCACTCGGCAGTAGAGGTGGACATTCCCTCCCTACTGCTAGTCTTTGTCAAGCGTCCGCAATAACTTGAGCATTATGAGTGACATTGTCCAGCGTCCAGGGTCAGGACCTAGGCGGGGTCAATGGTGATTTGGACCCTTCCGCACAGGTTTTGGGGGACCCATAGGAAGACATCCCGCGAATGTGAGATATGACGGGTATTTACCCCTTTACTGCTGCGACAGCAGTAACGACAACAGTAAGGACGCAACGTCGGCACTCACCGAGCAAACTGCTCCAAGCAGATTGGGAGAAACAGAGTTAAAGAAACAATCACAAAGACTTCGCTGCAGCGTTATCATTCCCCGACAGAGGTCATGGTAAGAAGCGAGTATTCTTGGAAGTCTGTATGACGGACCTCGCGAAAGCATAGCTCAGCCAGCCCCGCAACTGCCTCCGGTACTGTTTCTCGTCATAATTCGTAGTGTCCTCTCCATCCTCCGCAAGCAATACTATGCTCGTCATGGTAATCATACAAATTGGTTCGGTTTAGTCATTACACAATGACAGTAAGTCGGGGCTCAGTTGCGCGTCACGATGTGCTGCGGTGGGGAGAGGACTTTAGCCAAGAGCTGAAGATGTGTTTGACAGCAGACAGATTCGGGACAATGTGCAGGCTGGAGGTTCAGGCCAAATGGCCTTCGTGGCAGTAACAGAGCATCCAGTACTGGATAGAAGAGCGTAGAGCGCGCATAATCAGACACGCCCACAGAACCACACAACACGCTCATCCGCGTCTTGCTTTCGCGCATACTGCCACCAGCCACCGGCACTTTCTCCACCCTCGACCCCCATTCCACCACCGCAATGGCCGACGAGGGCGACGACGTCAAGCCGAAGATCAACATAGTGATTGCACACGAGGGACAAAGTACGTCTTGAAGTCTTGTCTTCACATTCGCCTCGAATCGACGGGAGCGGGCCGCGTCTCGCATAGCGTGTACCGTGAAAGTCAAGCCTGCCACACCGTTTGCAAAGGTTTTCACCGCCGCAGAGGTATGTGACTGGCAAACCTGGTCAATCTCTCTGCACAGGCCTGATGCCGGATGCACTGTGGCGCATTGTCGTATCCGCAGACACGATTCAAAAAGGAGCCAGGAACACTCAAGTTTCTGTTTGAGGGTCAGAGGGTAACGCCTGAGATGACACCTGCAGAGGTATGTCCACCATTCATGTCTCTGTTTGCCCCACTAAATGAACATCGGGTCATCAGCTGAGTATGGAAGATGGGGACACTATTGATGCACATCTGGAGCAGGTGTGTTCTCACTTACCCTCCACTCCTCTTGGGATTCAGACTTTTGGCCATCTAGCTGGGTGGCGGGCATACATATGTGCGAACATGACTTCAGTCGTGCTAGTACCTGTTTCTTGCTACTGGAGTATCCTACGTCTGCACTCTCGGTTGTTGTTTTACTTATCTCTGCTTATTTGGCCTCCTCACAATGTTGTTGTACACGCTGCGTACTTTCACTTCGTGCTGAGCGCTGAAATCGATGTCCCATCCGCTCACGTGGCATATCCGTAGGTCTCGAGTTTTGACAGTCACTTACCTCACGTACCCATGCACCTCGTCTGCTGCGTGCTATTGAGTCACTGATTTGGCTAGTCTCATGATGCGTAGGTTCTCAAGACGAAGGAGCCGACTGCTCCCCTGATAGCACTGCGGGATCAACGTTTGATCAACGCGCGACACGCATATGCTGACCTCGTTGCCATTCTCTGGGACCGTCTACTAGCGAAATGACATGCACGCGTCATCCTCAACAAGTGTTGACTGTACCCCGGTTGTACCCGATCGGTTCGCTAACTGCAGTCCAGCTCCGCATACACAGGCGAAGCGTGCGACGATGAACTCCAACTAGCGGAAATGGCTAAGGCCACCTCGTCTCAGGTACGCACCTGGGTCTGGCCAAGGGGCTGCAATGTCCGCAGGTGCTGTAGCAGAAGCGGTGCTTGCACCCTCCACGCAGACCGCCATGCGATATACATGCTTGGGCCAGCACAAAACCAGGGTTAGGAGCCAACACCCTCCAAGCGTCTGCCCACCATGCTTGCCAACATCCTCAACTCGAAGATAAAGCAACGCACGGGTACCCTCCGATCCCGCTCACGCTCACGCTCTCAGGACCCTCTAAGCAAATCTCATCCCGACGGTCAACCACCACCGCTCCCAGACGCAGACGCAAACGCGAACCAGAAGATGGGCAACACGCCGAGCACTCCGAATAAGGGCTCTCCGAAAGGCAAACCACGCTCGTTAGGCCAGTCGTCGTCGCTCTCCTCGAGTGTGAGTATGCCTGGGGCGGAACCGCCGCGGGCAGAGGCAGCGCAGGAGTCACCGACTGAAAAGTCCGGGATGTCAGAAGATACCAACGCTTCGGTCAGCTCTGTTGGCGACAGCAAGATTCCCCCTGTGCAAGCTGGTGACGCAGCCTCACCCGCACAACCTGGATCAGAGGCCACGGCACGCCCCGAGTCTCAACAAGCCACGCCAGATCAACAGCAGGAGCACGCCCCCGAGCCCTCCGCCACTCAGGTCTGGCTACCAGGCACACACGTCCTCCTGAACGCTCGCTCTGGGACCGCGCTCGACCTCTGCGGTGCCGAGCAGCGGAACGTCATCGGCTTCCCCGTGCATATGGGGCCGAACCAGCAGGTGCGCCTGATCCTATGTCTTCTCCCCTCTGCGCGCTCGCTACCGTCGTTGGAGACAGCGTCACTCACGCGTGGTGGTTTGTTGTAGTGGGAGTTCATCCCGAGCGGGAAGGGCTACATGATCCGGAGCGCGTGTCCCTCGGCGTGTGGGCTGTACCTCACGGTGGAGGAGCTCCGCGATAACGCACCCATCCTGGCGAGCTTGTACCCGGCCAGCTGGGATGTCGAGTTCGACGAGCACGATGCCGGGGCTATCCGGTAAGTCGCGCCTCTCCTGCGACCAGAGGGACCAGGTGCTGACCGCCGGTGTCGGCACCAGGATATCGTGGCCAAATACCGACTTCGTGATGGATCTCGCAGACTGGGGGAGCGCTGATCCTGGGACAAAGGTGCGGTGCCGGACCTCCTTGCCATGCTAGACGAGCTCACCGAATACGTGTCTGCGCAGGTCCAGCTCATGCGCAGGAAGCCCGCCGAGCCCTGCCAGCTCTGGTGCTTCACGCGCTGCGCGCCTGCGAGCCAGAAGCACGACGGACAGCACGAGAAGGTCGCGCGCAGCGAGACGAAACCGGTAATCTCCGAGACGATCCTTGTGTCGGAGGGGTCGGACTGGATCACGACGACGCGGACGACGACGAGCACCGTCGTGACGACAGTCACGACAGTTACGAGGACGCCGAGGCGGAAGTGCGCGGGCCATGAGGCTCCTTAAGGAGCGGCGGGGAAGGTGAGAGACCCCGAGAGCGTTCTTGGCCTTTTGAGTTTGACCCGGGCCCCGTATGTATTGTAGATATGTATGTACTGTAGGTCAGCACGGTTAGGGGTTATTCCACCATGATGTGCGACAGAGAGCTCGTCTCGAGCACGAGGTATGTTGCGGTATTTCATGACCGGGCCCATGGCCGCACGCACGTTGAGATGTATATTCGAACAAGGAGAGCAGGAACAAGGAAGTCTTGGTCTCGTACGTGTCTGCGAGTTCGCACCGCTGGTATCGCACCGACTATCGGGATATGGCGGCCTCACACGAAACCTTGCTACCGTGAATAACGACTGGTAATTCACCGGTGTTTCGTGCCATAACCAGACATTGTCAGAAGGTCGTGCAATTTCAAAATTCACATGGAGAAGCCAACCCGGCAGGGTCACGGTGGGCAGGCGGGCTAGCAGCATAAGCCTTACGGAGACGCCGCATCACACACATGTCAAGGGGCCCACCAGCCGCACTACGTTGCACCATAACATATATGAACAACGACACTTTTGATTCGCATTCTTTCCGGACCAGAAGGACAATAGTCACGGCATTGCAGATATATGTTTTTACATATCAAGGGCGAGAAGTGCGGGCATAATAGCTACAATGCGTAGTGCTAGTGCTTCACTGTTCCAGAGCGAACGAGAGCGTGTGTGTGGAGACACCCGGATACCCGCTAAGCCGTCTACAAGAAAACAAGAAAGAAAGAGAAAAAAAAAGGAGCCTGTGAGTGTGTGCCGTGGGGACGTGTTGTTACATGTTTCGTTCGGCTTTCAGAAGCCAGGTCGGTTTACAGCGCACACGAACACCAGACCGATTTGTATCGCGGAACGTCCCCGAGGTCCTAGCCAAACATGCCCACCTCGGCCGTCTGCAGAGCGCCCACGGTGTGCCCACCCAACCCACCAACGTCCCCGTTGACGCCGAACGAATCGTTGTCCGACCACGAGTACCTGGGTATATAGTACGTGAGCATCGACGCCCGGCCTCCAGGCTGTCCGGCCGCACTCACCCAGGCATCATCATGTCCTTCCAGTACGACGGGTTCTGCAGCGCCTGCAGCGCGCCAAGCGTCTCGAATGCCTGTCCGGCGACGCTCCCAAAGTCGAACACCTCCATCGGGTCCGTCCCCGCCGCGTACGCCGTCTCCTCCTGGTAGACCAGCTCCGGCTGCCCGAGCGCCATCTGCGCCTCGCCGGAATAGCCCATCGCGCCGACGGGGAACACAGACTCGCCCGGGCTCGTCGCGGCGCTCGAGCTGCTCGTCGCAAAGGTGTGCGTCGTCGTCCCCGGGGGCGGCGGCGGCGGCTGCTGTTCGTGCGGCGAGACCTGTGCGGGAGGGGGCGGCTGCTGGGTCTGCATGCGGCCTGCGGTGGCGACGTCGCGCCGATGTTTCGCGAGGAGGCCCGCGAGGAAACGCGCGTGCAGCTTTGGGGTGTGCCGGTCGTCGATGGCGATCTCGGGGCTGCTGAGCGTGTGGATGAGCCTACCGATCAGGTCGAAGATCTCCGACTCCTGCGCGCGCGTCACGAGATTCGTAAACTCGGGGCGCATTAGCTGTGTTCGAGTATCGACGCCGAGCGCGCGGGCGCAGCCGGTGAGAGCGTGGGACGCGGTAAGCAGAGAACGGTGGATGAACAGCTCGGGAAGCACGCACCTTGAGCAGGAACGCGGAGGCAAATGACGCAAAGATGAAATGCCCTGCGGGTGTTCGGTCAGCGGTGAGAACACGAGCCCGACCGGCATCGGCGATTCGAGCCAAAACAAAACAAATGGCGACATACCGTCTGGCGAGAAGCGCATGTACCCGCTCGGGCATAGCGTGTCTATCATGCACACAATCACCGATTTCGCCGCCTGGAAACACTGTCGTCGCCGACAGAAAGGGGGGCCCCCGTGAATACACGTTTCAAGTAAGAAGAGGCTGCGAACATTATCTAGGAACAACCGGTCCTCGGGCTGGATGCCGCGCTTGTACGCCTGCTGGAAACCGAACGAGTACATGACCAACCGCGAGTAGCTCGTGAGGCTGTGCGCGAGCAAGACATGAGACGAGAGGATCCGGTAAGCGCAGCACGACACGACACGACATGCCCACTCACAACGGGAGCAGCGACGCCCTAAAGGCGCAAGCGGGATCTGCGGGGCCGCGACGTGAGTTTGAGATAAAGAGGACCAGCGCGGAGCTCCCACCTTTCATATCGGTATCCTCCCTGAACCGCCGCGTCCAGTCCTCGAAATAGCGGGTGAGATTCTCGTCGTGCCGGAGCGAGACCTCCCGAAAGTCGAGGTTCTAGCGACCGTGCATTCTCAATATCGTGTCTGATGCGAGAGAGAGGCAGAGAGCGCCGACGGGACCGCACCTGATTCAATCCGGTGGGAGAGTTGGGGTCCGAGTACACCTCCTCGTGGAAACGGGCCATAATCCGGAGCAGCTGCGTATAAGACGACAGGCCGCAGTCCCACTGCGTCCGTAATCAGCACACCCCCCCTTCACTCACGCGCGCGCGCACACGCCCCGAACTCACCTGGTGGTTCAACGGCGACTTCTTGTACCAGTTCTCAGAGTTGCGGATGATGCTGACGTGCGCACGTCTCAGCGACCACATGCATATGTTCCTCCAGGGCCGCGATAACACACCTGTCCTCCCTGATCGTCGAGGGCTTTCCGAACTGGGTCGCCATCGAGCGGTCGAGGTTGTGGCATATCAGCCAGAACCGCTCCTGGTTCAGGATCTCGCGCTTGTGCCGGTCGTTCCTCGGCTTGACGGTCGAAAGCTGGTGGAGGTTGAGATCCGTCGCGATCCTAGCGGCGACACGACGTCAGCACGAGGGACGCGTGGCGCCTCCGGCAGCCGCTCACCGGATCGCCAACCCAATGTACAGCCAGCTCCTGTCTTCTTCCCATCGTCGCGCGGGGACGGCGTACGTGCTCAGGAGCATGTACGCCTGCGCGAGCTCGACCGACTTCCAGCCGTTCAGCAGGCCGTCCGCCGCCGCGCGCCGGGCAAAGTGCATCGCGATCGGGTAGATCTCGGACTTGTCTCTGTAGTACCGGGAGGATATCGCGCAAACTAACGAAGAGGGGGGGGGGACATCCGGATAAGGTAAGCGGTATACCATATACAGGAAATCTGATACGCACCGACGGTGAACAGGAATGGGCAGCGCGCAAAGGTCGACTGGACGGTGTGGATCTCCCGGTCGAGCAGCGTGACGTGCACCTGCACGGGGTGAGCGACGTAACGCGTCCCAGCACCAACAAGAAACCTCACGTTCAGGCGCATGTAGAAACTACAGTTCACGACAAAAAGTCAGCACTGCGCACGCGGGCGAGCGAGCAGAACGGCCAACGCACATGTCGAACAGCTTGTCCACGTCGTCCGGCGTGACCAGTCCGTGCACGAGGATCTCCGGCGGGCTGTGGTTCTCGATCAGAGACGCGCGGATCGAGAGGTCGTACGCGGGGCCTGCACGCATCCCAGTCAGCCCCGCCCAACACGCGCGACGACGACGACGAGGGAAGAGAAACAAGTCACACCGGGCCGGAAGTACATCTCGTTCGCCACGCCGACCTCCTCGTTCTCGCTCCCCGCCTTCCTCCCCTTGCCCTTGCCCTTGCCCCTCCCCTTGCCCTTCCTCGACTTGGAGCCGTCCAGCGAGAGGTGCGCGAGCAAACCAATCGGGACGGTCGCGTCCGGGAGCGCCTGGCGGTTCGCCTCCGCGTCCGAGTCGTCGTCGTCCTCCTCTTCGCCCCCGCCGCTCCCGCGCTCCGTGCCCGCGCCGTCGTCCTCGTCCGACTCCCCCTCCTCGCCGCCCTCGCCACCAGCCGCGGGCCTCAAGCGCGTGTCGAACCGGAACGCGTCCGCGCCCGCGGACTTGCCCGCCGCCTGCACGCTCTCCTCGAGCCGGTCCAGCCACGCGATCACGTCGCGGTTGTTCTGGTCCGAGGGCGACGTCGCCATCCGGTACGACGCGATCGACAGCGGCGTCGCCGCATACGGGTTGTGCAGCTGGCGCGCGCGACATGGGAGTGAGAGACGGGATGGGCCACGGGCGGAAAGGAAAGGAAAGGAAGCAGGCGCCTAGTCAGCAGACGCGCGGAGGGGGGATGGCGGCTACGCACCTCGCGGAGGAGCTTCTCGATGATGATGTCCTTCTGGCGGATCTGCGCGAGGAGGTACTCGCGCTTGCTGGAACACGGACACGTCAGTGAGCCGCAGCAGTCGCAGGGGGCGCCACGAGCGGGAGGCGACGTCGAAGCCGAAGCCGATACCGAGCTCTCCTCGTCCATCTGGGCAGCCAGAGCACGCAACGAGGAACCGGGTGCTGAGGTACGAGGGGCGGAGCCCTCCGGTACTTAAGCACCCGTCCTCCCCCACCCTGACGCGATCGATGGCACACACGCTGTGCACAGACGAGACCGTCGCCCGAGTGACAGAGCAGCCCCCGCGACGCGCCCATCCGTGCCATCGCGCGCGCGCGCGCACCAGGGGCGAGCAGCCCTTCCGGCGACAAGAACACCGAACGCGCCGGAAAAGGAAAGGAGCCCCAATGTGCGCGTGCGCATCTCCCAGGTCGCGGACGCTCACACGCGCGCACCATTCACCATTCCGGCGCTCTGCGCGTCCGTGCGCCCGCGAGGAGCGAGGAGCGCGGGACGCCCGGCGCCACGATGCACCCAGGGGGGGTCCGAGCATCTCGCTCGAGCGGACCTCCTCGGTCTCCAGGGACGCGCGTGCGAGCAGCCAGCCGAACACATGCACGGGGCGGTGCCAGGCCGTGTGGCCTGACAGGGGGGAGAGAAAAAAACAAGGCGAGCGGAGGCAGGACGGTGGACTTACTTGGGCGCGTTGCGGGGCTTGCGGCCCTCGACGATGCACGGGTTCCCGCTCGCCTTGCACCGCCGACACGTGTTCTCGCCCCTGGGAAAGTCGCATTTCATCTGCGCGTCGCGGACGAGGCGGCGACGTTCGATGCGGGGAGGGGAGGCGAGACGTCAGCCTAGATGCGCGGACAGAACGGGAAGGATGTACGGCACCTTGAGCTTCTTGCAGTGCCTGCACGCGCCCGGCCTGGCTCGCGCCCGACGCGGCGTGGCATCGCATGTAGAGCATGCCGGAGATGCGGATACCGTGCCATGCACCCGTCGCCACGGCCGACAGACACGGGGAATTGCGGCGCCGGTGGTGGCAAGTGGCGGAGACGTGGTGTCCGGGGTCGCAGGGATTGGGTTGACGGCGACACGCACCGGCGCAGGGCGTCCCGGGACAGCGAAGAAGAAGAAGAGGAACCAACCCAAGGAGGAAACGAAAGAAAAAGAGGCAGAGTCAGTCAGGCGGGCGCAACATGCAAACGCGTCGCGAAGGACGAGCAAGCGAAAGGACGGGGCACTCACAGGCGCGTCGGGCCGCCGAGGCCGCCGACGGGGGGCATGCCGAGGTTGATCTCGAAGCTGGCGACGTCGTCGTCGTCGCTCGCGCTCTCGCTCTCGCGCGGGGGGCGCGCGCGCTTCCTCCCCTTCTCCTTCGCGGCTGCCGCGTGCAGCTTGCGCCCCGCGGCGGGGCCCTGGGCGGACGTGGCGGTGGGGCTCTGGTCGCTCTGGGAGGGGTCGGTTGCCCAGGAGGCGGGCGAGGGCGCGAAGCTGGTGGGGTCGCTGGTGGGGGTGCCGTTGGCGTTGTAGGAGGGCGGCATGGGCGCGGGCGCGACGAGCTGGTCGGGGTGCCGGTACTCGGCGAACTGGAAACGCTGTTGCGGGAGGGGATCCGGTGCCTGCGGAGGCGGCGGGGCCGGCTGCGAAACGGGCTGTTGCTGCTGCTGCTGCGGAGGCGGAGGAGGGGCATGGGAGGGGGACGTCTGGGGTTGATATTGGTAGTCGTCTTGAGCGGGGAACGTGTACTGCTGTTGGTATGCTGCACTGTTGTCGGGCATAGTAGGATGGGCGGTGGCGGCGTAGGCCCGCGGGCCAGTGCGCTGGGGGCGGGCGGGGGCGGCGGGGATGGTGGGTTGTGAATGTTGTTGTTGTGGATAGACGTGGTTATAGGGATCCTGAGAGGGATCGGGGACGTACTGGGGATACTGATACTGGGCGTGGTCCAGCATGGCCGCCGACAACGCGTGGTGGTGGTGGTGCTGCTGCGGGTAGTCGATGGGGTCGCTCTGCGGGTAGGCGGCGGGGGGGGCGTTGGGAAAGTTGGCGGCCCAGGTGTTGTAGTCGAGGGCGCCGGGGTGGTCGTGGGGCTGTGCGGCGTGGAGGGGGTCGTAGAACATGGGGGGTGGACCGAACATGGGGGACGGCGAGCGGGAGGAGGGCAGCCAGCCTGGGGGGGACGAGGAGTGAGGGCGTCGGTGAGCGGAGGGAGAGGAGGGAGCGAACCTGAGGCGGTCTGGGAGCGGGGCTTTTGAGCGCCGGAGGAGAGGGGAGGCTTGTGATGGAGATGGGCGGGTGTCAGTTGGGCAGGATCATATGGAGATGGCATACGGGATGCGCACTGACAGGTGCAGGGCCAGGGCCAGGACGGGGGCGGCTCTGGGACATGGAGGGTAAGTGAGGGGTTGTCGGCAGGGTCGCACCAACTAGGCAGGGCGCAGAGGTCGCGGGCGCGGTCGCCAGTTATCCAATTATCCAAATTCCCCGGTCGTGCGCTTCCCCCAGAGCGCCGAGGCAGAATGGCTCGTTCTACTCGCTCCGCCGAGCCGGGGGAATCTCCACTGCCACGCTGCCCTCTGCACTCGGCCCTTCCCCGCTCTCTGTCGGCGCACGGCCGTGTTTGCTCCACGCTTAGACGACTCTGCAAGTATGCCCTTGTGTCCAGCGGTGCGTATGTCTGTCTGCCGTGTGGCCCGTCACGGACTTCTAGGTGCCCCAGATGGCTACATTTGGACGCTAGATACTACGACATGCCGGATACGGGAGACCGGGAGACCTACTCGACGAATTGGACCTGGGACAAAAGGGTGCGTCCTGATCGGGTCTATGAGCGCCCGTAGCTCTCGCACTCGCCGTCAGCATCCGCAGCCAGAGGACAGCGGCTCAGCCGTACGAAGCCACAGACGCGACCAACCATGTATCAGAGGCTGGCACTGCTTACGCTTTTCAGAGAGCATGGCTGTGAGCGTTCGCAAGAACAGTCCATAAAGCGAATTATGCACTCGACCGACGACGTACGCGCAACTGACTGCATGCGCGCGTCCTCGACGTTTCGCATTGATGATGCCATGCGATGAGAACGTGATCAACCACACTGAATACACCCTTCCCAGAAATGATGACAATCGAACTTTGCGCCGCGATTCGGAACTTGCGGTCCCAGTAACGAGAGCGTCCGTGACAGGCGTCCGTATCCGGTGCGTAACGTTCTAAATCTGGCGATCGGCGACACCCGCGCGCACCGTCTTCGAATCCGCCTTCTCCTTCCGACGTCCACATATTGAGTGTATATACGGTGTCCAATAACGAGACCACAGCCATACCGCACCTCCCACCACCGAACAACACAGTGACTCGACTCGGGACGTCACAGTCGAGTGATCACAATCCCGATCAAACATCGCGGGTGCCCCCACTCGACCGCAGTAATGAATGAACGAGCCTATAAATCTGGGTGCAGGGATCCTTACTGTCAGTAGGCACTCTCATTGCCAGTAGTTATTCCACGCAAATATTGGGCGCCTAGTCACTCTGCCACTTGCAGTCTGGACACTGCTGAGCACGCCGTGAACGAACAATTCCCACGCACAACAAACACAACGCACCAAACAACCGTACGCGTGAAGCCTGGCGTAGTCATATGTCGACGATCAGTTATCAGTTATATCGGGGCCACTGGGTACAGTTGACCCATACCCCGCACGCCTCAGACTACAGTATACAGCACCGCACCTGCGGTGAGGGCTCGGTTGGTGCATGTGGAAGAGCCCCGTGTCAACCCGACTCGGTATCCAGGTACAGCGACACCGTGCGACACACCTCGCACACCACTCCGTCACAGGGCGCCCGCTCGCACTCGCACAGTGCAAAGTGCGATCCGAGGCGGACTTGATTGTGCGGCGCAATCGTCCGCCTCGGATCGCACTTCCCACTTTACGCGAGATCCTCGAGCGGGCCCCCCCTTTGAAAGCGACGCAGCCGATCCGATCCAGCGCAGACTGGCCACTCATCTCCCGCCTACGCCATCCCGTGCGGACCGTCCGTTCTGTGGTTTGCGAAGCGTCCTCGGCGATCGTGGGCTGTTCGCGAGGGGGGCGCTGGTACTAGTACTGAAGATGGCCGCCATCCGTGCACATCGCCACCCTGCTCACAGCCTCGGGCTCCCTCCTCCTTGCCGAGCTGCCTACTCCACGTACCCTGCGGGATAGAGTTTGGGGTCGTCCGCGGTGAGCGGAGGGAAACCGAGGCCACGAATGCAGAGCGCACCCGGCGCTGCACCGGACCCACGAGGATGACGGCATCCGCCCACCCGCACACAAAAGGCCAGAAAGTCAGGTCCGCGTTCGCCAGGGGTAGCCAGGAAATCTGACGAGTTGTCACGCATCATGGATCATGGCCGGGGACCTCCCGGCCGTCGACGGTGTCGAGGACACACAGCACACTTTGAAGCTGCGAGCGACGCCTGCGCGGTCGCTTCCCAGCAAACGACAAGAAGCGTCCGCCACCAGCTGACGTCTCAATCGCAACAGACCACACTCGCTGGCAGCACCACCTCCCTCTCGACGTATCGCCAGCGGCGTTGATCCCCGTCACACGCAGGCGTCCCGACATGTCGTTGCAGATAACTCGCACGTATCTCCCAAGGGCCACGAGCCCGTCCGATCCGCCGTCGGCACCGGTCGCACGCACGTGTTCGCGGTAAACGCCAGCCCGATCGGCCGGATGAGGTCCAGAGCGTGCGAGCGGACCGTCAGCGCGGCGAGGGCCGCGGAGATGATGTCCCAGCTACGAGCGGCCGCTCGTTTCCACGTCGCTCGGAGACCGTCAGGCTCGTCGTAGGACGCACCGGCGGGAGCGAGCGCGATACGCCGCCGTTTCCCTAGGCACGTGTCCCTCGGAGAGGAAGCGACAAGGGAAGCCTCGCGGGTGCACCGGCACCTAGGGAGCGGAGCTCCTCAGCTGGGAGGACCAACGCCAACACCCCGTGCGCACCGCGCCGCCCGCCGCCCCCCCACTCCCATCCACTCGCAACGAGATACACCGCGCGCACACCGGGACGCGTCGCCCCAGCTCCGCGCGAACCAGCCCGCCACAACAAGCCCGGGTGCTGTCCGCGCGGCGCGCAGGGCCGCACGCACCGCGCGCAGGCAGCGGGCGAGCCGACGAGGAAACGACGGCGCCGCGCGCAGAGAGGTGTTACCTATTACGACGGTGGCGAACGCGGAGCACGCCTCGATCGCGATGGGCCCTCGGAGCCGACGCCCGCGCGTTCGGGCGAGGGCACGCAAGACGTGGCCCGCGGCCCTTCAGGCAGTCGTCCAGCGGCGGGTCGCTTTATGGCGATGGCGCTGCCGGGGAATGCATGATGCGCTACGTGAGAGGTGCTGCTCCTTTTTCGAACACTCCCCGATGCAGGTGGCATGTCTGTCACGAGCACCTCGGTAAGTTCTGCAGATCTTGGTGGTCACCCGAGCTCTCAGCCACGCATGCGCCGACAAAGCGGTTAGGAGGACGAGCGCGTCGGAGCCTGGCAAAGAGGAGAAGTTTGAGTAGAAGACCAATCTCAGATCGATCGGGCAAGGACGGATGCTCGGCATATGCCGCCATAAGGAATCTGGAAATGCAGATCGCGAAAAAAAAGGAGAATTACGAGGAGGTCGTGTTCCGTTATGGCCACTCTCGCGAATGATGTCTTTCTTTTGAGAGAGATGCTGACCGGAGATCTCGGCCACGCATGCTGCACGTCGGAGTGCGGAAGTGATTACGTAATATAGCTAGGTAGGAAGGTATATTCCCCATCCAACGGATCAGTGACATCAGGTCGGTTTGCGCATCGACTTCAACTTCAAGTTCGACCATTCCGAGCCGATTACTGGCTACAGCATACTCGCGCTCTCCTTTCTCCGTGATATCGTTCTCAAACAACTCATGGACGTCGGGATTGTCAAGCTACTCATCGCCTGAAAGGTTTCACTGCGCAAACAACACGGACGCGGGAGCGCCACTGAGCGCTCTGCACACGGTTCGGACGCGCGAGAATGACAACCCTGAGCAACTTCATTCGGTACGCTTCAGCGCACGATGGCCCCTTCCAGCTGACGCATTATTCGATTCAAGGGTGTCTCCTTGGACGCATCTTCTGTCGCATTCGAGGTTCTTTCTGAACCTGCGGTGCGGCGAGGGCGAGTACCACGCCTTGATTTTGTTTCGCCTGTCTGCCGGTTTCGCCACGGGGGAGCGTGCGGCGGCTGGAGATGACCACCCGCACGAGCGCGGCGACGAGCAGCAGATCTACGCCATGGAGGCGACGTGTCCGCACCTCGGCGCAGACCTGTCTCACGCAGAGATAGAGGAATGCGATAGCGGCCTCGTTGCCGTCTGCCCATGGCACAGGTGAGCCTCGTCCGCCACCTCTACAATGACGACGTCCGCTGAGCGGACGCCAGGTATGACTTTGACCTCCGCACTGGTGCCAGCGAGACTGGCCTCAAGGCGTGCACGTACGCGGTGGACGTGCGCCGTGACGATAGCGGCGTCGAGACCGTCTGGGTCCAGACACCCGAACACGGCACAAATTGGCGGCTCGTCGAGCTGCGGCCTGTGTCCGAAGGTAATGTGTACCACGCCGCTCTGGTGTGCGACGCGTGTCCTGAGCGATTTATTTACACGGAGCAGAGTTTGCGGATCCGCCGCCGCCGCCGGATCTTGCGCGCATCTCTATATCGGACGAGAATAGCCACCGGGCTGTGGACGAAGAGAGCGTGGTCCCCGTAGAGGGGGCACCGACGACGCTGATGCAATGGGCTGTGCTCATTCTGAACACGCCAAGTCCAAAGCTCAAGGTACGTCGTGTGGAGAGGCAGGTCCGGGGCCGTGAACGCTGGACGCTGAACTCCTGCAACGTAGGTTGAGCGAACGCGACATGCGGTCCATCTCTTTCGAACTGGCCAGCTAAAGGCGATCGGACATCGATCGTCCACTGCCCCTCGGCCACCCGACGTCCCACTACGCGAAGAAGGCTTCGCGCGAAACACGGTGGATCCTGGCAAGGTCAACAAGAGGAAGAACCGAGCGGTTATGCTCCATGCGCTCGCGAACATTGAGCAATGGGCGTGAGTGCCTGCAGCGTTGAACCATTGACGACGTCGGCTGATCTGCCTCCAAGGATTGATCTCGCGTGAGTCTCGGAACGATATCAGCTGGCAGGCGCTCACCCGTCGCTTGAGTTGGGATATAATGGCGAGATATGGACCCGAACACGCCGATCTTCCTCCCGCGTTCTTCTCCGACTTCGCCAAGATGGCCCTCGACGAGTCCAAGCACTTCTCTCTCCTCACCTCGCGCCTGGCAGCGCTCTCCCCCAGTACGCCGTACGGCTCCCTTCCTGTCCACGCCTCGCTCTGGGCGTCCGCGCGCGTCACCTCCGACTCCCTCCGCGCGCGCCTCGCCATCATCCACCTCGTGCACGAGGCCCGCGGGCTGGACGTCAACCCGGGCACAATCGAGAGGTTCCGGCGGGCAGGCGACGCGGAGAGCGTCGACGTGCTCGACATCGTGCATCGGGACGAGGTGACGCACGTCACGACGGGCCACAGATGGTTCACGTGGGTGTGCGCGAAGCAGGGCGTGGACCCGGTGCAGACGTTCCGCGAGGAGGTCCGCCGGTGCTGGCGGGGCGACGTGAAAGGCCCGTTCAACGTCGAGGATCGGGAAAAGGCGGGGATGACGAGGGATTTCTATGAGGATCTGACGGGCGAGATGTCTTCAGATTGGGACAGTAAGCGCGCTGAGAAGATGGTCGCTGTCTAGAGTGTGGTGTATTACTCCGAGTGCTCGCGCCGCCTCCTGACGTCTTGCTGCGTATTCATGTCAACGACTGGAAGCGGAATCTTTCATGGACGGAAATATCCTCGTTGGCTACATGGGGCGATGGCTCGGAGCTCTTGCTTTCGTACAGCGCTTGGGTACGAGGTCTTAGCTATGAAGCTCCTCTCTACAAGTATTCGCATTGCACCGTATCTAGCCGACGTTGACTAAGAGTACACATAGGCCTGATGGGTCTCGGCTGATATCCTGATGAACACCAAGACATGTTCTGCAAATTCGCGATCTGTCCACTCAGTCAAGTTGATCCGACACCATATCGCCTCGCGTGCGGATATGGGCCATGTACTCCAAAATGACTTTAGTCTGCTTCTTAGCTTTAGCAAGCGACTCATGAGCGCGAGCAAGCAATTCCTGGTCATCGCGCAACGACAAGAGCCTCTTCACCAGACCACTGGAGCTGAACGCCCCACTCCCCTGGGGAGGGCCCTCCCGCGACATGCTGTCCCCGGAGTCGACTCGGAAGGCGCGCGCGTAAAGGTCTGAGTCATCCCGATCATAGAGGAATTCCTCGTCTAGATCGCGAGCGACAAGCTCCTCGTCGTCGAATGCAGGAGTCCGGTGGGCCGTGGATCCGCCCGCCACGCGGGGGTGCGACTCGTGATCCCGAACTCCTTGCTGGCCAGAGCCCGCAGGCAGGCTGGCGGGGGAATGAGTACTGTGGAGACCGGCGAGAGGGATATGAGCCCTGTAGAGGCCGGCGAGAGGGTGCGGCTGGGCGTGACACTCAGGGCGACCAGCGTTGCTTTGGGTGCGTTGATCCTCGCTATGCTGACCGGCACTGTGGATACCGGCGAGAGGGATATGAGCACCGTAGAGACCGGCGAGAGGGTGCGGCTGGGCGTGGCCATCAGGGCGACCAGCGACACCGTGGCTGCGCTGGTCCTCGCTACGCTGGCCAGAGCCCGCGTGCTGGCTGACAGGGATATGGGCACCGTAGAGACCGGTGCGAGGGTGCGTCCGGGAATGAATGTCTGGGTGATTAGCGACGCCGTGTGTGCGATCATCCTTGTGTTCTGCGCCGTGGGCCACCTCGTGCTCCCGAACATTCCGATCGGGCATGGGTGTGTGGGCGTCTTTGCGGCGGGCCGCCCTGTGTGCTTGCGGTGCGGAGGGAGCCTGCGCAGGGATGCTCCCTGGGAACATCGGCACGGCCTCCATTGGGTACCCAGGAACCCCAGCATATATGGGGTCGTACATGACGGGGACAGCCCTAGATGCGGATTCAATATTCACGGATGTGCATGTCTGAATGAACTAAACGCACGGTGCCGACGCAGGAGCTATGGGCCGAGCGAGTGCCGTCGCAGCAGACATGGCCGCGATGACCAAGGGGATGACGGTTGAGGTATGCATGCTGGTGAATATGAACTGGGGAATATGGGCTTGGTTCAAGACAAAATAGGTGGAGCCGTTACGAGGGCGTGGGTCGTTCGTGGGTCGTGAAGAAAGAATACGGACGAAAAACCAAAGAACAAGGCTGTTGGGGCTGGGAAAATTCAGATACAGTACACATGCAGGGTGCATGCAGACTGACCAACCGGTGCCTGCGTTCAAGAGTGAGCTCTAACAAAAGAAGTGGACCTGGTTTCTGAACGCACATAGACCTGAATTTATAGAGGACGTTGTACCGCATAGCGCGCCTCGACAGCTTGCGCCCGCAGCGATTTCGGCCAGCACCCGTCTTTGCCATCTGCCTGAGCAGGACAGGTCATCTCCGAATGTTACGTGCACGCAAAAGAGAGGTCGTACTTGCATCTGATGGTATGATGAAACGCCAGGACTACCCGTCTCGAGGCAGTAAGTGGAATCAATGGTCGGCCACACGCCCCAAGCAGTTGACCATAACTCAGTCCTCACCAACGCCGCCATGAGCATTGAATCCGATACCTAAAGAATTTCAATTAAGAGAAAATTAGAGACTGTACCAGAATCACTCTCGCACTCGCTGCAGCCAGCACTGGCAGATCGTCTGTGCGTAGATTGACAAGAATACGAGCAACGAATTCCAGGATGCTAGACTCCCTCCCAAAAATCCGCTCACAGGCGGTCTCGGGCAGTATCTCCTTCTCGCATATTCCGCTAGATCACGGTGCGACCGGCTCAAGGAAGAGCAGCGGCAGCTTGAAGGGTTCCGCGGTGAGATCTGACACAGCCCGTTGGAGTCCGCCTGTGAACGTACATCCGTGAGGTCTAGCATCTTGAAATCAGCTGTAGAACTTTGACCGAATTACGCCGGGCTTGATAGACACCGCTACCTTGATGTGATGGCAGCATAAGCCGCTGGTAGTGCACGCGTGGGACCGGCTTCAGGCATGGGATTTGTTGTCGTTCGACTCGAAATCAGTTTATCTGTGTTGAACATCGAGCGGTACAAACCGATCGAGACGTCATCACATTACTTATGTACCATGTTTACATAGCATGCAACTTGAAGCGTCACTGTATTGAGGTTGCTTTGCGGACGAAAACATGGAAAGGGATTAACGACTCTATTTGGTTAAAAATGCCCCAGCGGATCAGCACTTCAGCAAGCCCAGCCTATGATTGGTACAGAGCGTCTGTGCGCTCGTTCCGCTGTGCGCAATTGTAGAGCGGGATGTTGTAGCATCACTCACTCACTTACGCATTCAATGAGGGTGAGTCAACCGCGGGTGGGCGAAAGCCCACGCCCGAAGGGCGCGGCAATTCGACGCAAGTCTCAGTCGATCCTAGTTAGTCTGTCGTGGCCCGAGTCAGCCGCGAGGGCGGGATGGGCCGCATGAAAAGGGTGCGCTGTGGTGGGAAGAAAGACTCGGAGTGAAACGTTGTGGAGCGGGGGATTTCCGCGAGCTCTACGAACAGTCCGGCCTTGAGCACGACGAGACGCAGGAAGCTCAAGAGCTCGCTGCCACTTGCACGTAGACTAGACTTGAACAAGGCGCTCGTGCCTCGCGCCGTGTCCATTCAATTGTCGTCAAAATGTCAGCACGGTGCCTATGCAGGTCCCGATAGGGCCATATTGTTATATCTCGTTGCCAGATGCCCGCCTGGCTTGTAGCTTACAGTAATGTCTGACCGCGAGCTGTGAGTTCACTAACCTCTTCATGTCTTACCGAATTGAACGTGTGGCTGTCCGATACTTGATTCTTATACATGTCACGGTGCTCTCGCCACACTTTTGGTCCCATGAGATCAATCCTCGCATCAACCTCAACATTATAGTCGGGCCAATGACACTGCAGCAGATACATTTCGCCACCTTCACCTCAGGCGTTCCTTCAATGCACACACACCGTCCAAGCAGTATCTCATCTGACACTTAGACCAAAGCGATTACATCGAGAACCATCTACTCACATCATAACCTGAGGCATCTAACTGCTACCGCTTGTTGACCTGCAGGTATATGCCATACACTACATCTTATATCACGAGCCTGGCCCAAAGCAAGGTCTTATCCTCAATACCTTATCAGGGCAAAGGTAGATACCGCGGGCGACGAGTGCCTCTTCGTATGCTCGGGCGAGGAGCTCCTCCTCGTCTAGGTCACGAGTGAACAGCGAGTCCTCTTCATCGAATGCACGAGTCCGGTGAGC
This sequence comes from Fomitopsis pulvina, assembly GCA_964035675.1. Taxonomy (NCBI): domain Eukaryota; kingdom Fungi; phylum Basidiomycota; class Agaricomycetes; order Polyporales; family Fomitopsidaceae; genus Fomitopsis; species Fomitopsis pulvina. Next base: position 148,804 of record OZ037964.1, read on the forward strand.
AACGGGAGTTGTGGATCTGCCCGGCACGTGGGAATGCGACTCGGAACTCTGAACGCTTTGCTGGACAGGGCCCGCACTGGCGTGCTGGCTGGCAGGGGTATGAGTGCCGTGGAGACCGGTGAGAGGGTGAGTCTGGTCGTGAACGCCGGGGTGACCAGGGACACCATGCGTGCGTTGATCCTCGTGTTCTGCGCTGTGAGCCACCTCGTGCTCCCGATCATGCTCAACCCCTCCATTGAACTTAGGTGTATGGGTGTCTTTGTGGTGGTCCGCTCCGTGTGCTTGCGGTATGCCCCCTGACATCACTGCGTACTCAGGAATCATAATGGGGCCGTATGTCATAGGGATAGCCCTAGGTATTGATTCAGTATTCAAGGATGCGCATGTACTAAGGAAATCTACGCACCGTCCCGGCGCACGAGCTATGGGCAGAGTGAATGCGGGCGCTGCGGACATAGCCGCGGTAACCAAAGTAATTATGGTTGAGGCATGCATGTTAGTGGATGTCGTTCGTGGGTCGCGAAGAGAAAATGCGGACGAAAAACGAACAAGGCTATTGGGACCAAATCAATCGGATATAGACACATGTCAAGTGGATGCAAACTGACCAACCGGTGCCTGTGTTCAAGATTGAGCTCTGAAAGAAGAGGGGTGAGCTGAGGATTCTGAACGCACTTAGGCTTGTATTTATAGACGATGTGGCGGCGCATAGCGCACCTCAGCAGTTCGCACACGCAGCGATCTCAGCCGTGTTTGCATCTGATAGTATCATGAAACATAAGGACACCTGTCTCCATGACTTTGTGGCCTCCGTACTTCGCCGAAATAATCCTCACCAACATAATCGTGACAATGAACACCGGACCCGATACCTGGAAACGTTCAAGTCAAAAGGGACCGCATCAGAGCCACTAGTATCTTACACGTTCTGCTTACTCATACCAGTCCCCGATTCTTTGTGCATAGATTGACAAGAACACGCACAGAGAATTCGAGGATGCTAGACCTACCCCCACAAAGCCGCTCACACACGGTCAGCACCTCCTGCCATCGGATTCTCGCACACTCCGCCAGGTCACCGGCGTGACTAGTCCAGAGAAAGACAGCGGCAGGAGTTCGTCGGTGGTATTGGAAACATGCCGCTGGAGTCCGCCTGTGAGCGTTTCAGGCGCTATAGCCTAGGTCTAACGTTCTGGGATTCAACCGTAAAGCCTTGACCAGATCACATCGGACCGAACGGACACGGCTAGTAACTTGATGTAATGGCAGCACAAGCCGCCAGTAGTGCACGCGTGAGGCCAGGCTCCAGGCACGGAATTTGGTGTCACTTTATCTTGGCTTTATCTATTCGACCAGTTTGTATGTGTTCAGCCCAAAGCAGCGCAAAACGATTGAGACATCATCACAGCACATTACTATGTAGCATGTAAGTGCCATTATCAGGCAACTCGACGTGGGAGGAAATCAAACTAGTGTTGCGGAGCCAGAAGGGCAGAACTTTTGGAGACCTCAGAGTCTGCCGCCGCTCATTCACGACCAGGCACACCGAGCATGGCTACAGCCCTGCCGTTAGTTGTCGTCTGAGCCGTCCTAGCCATTCCAGCTCATCTATACCTGCCATGACACCCTCTGTTGTCACATGGGTAAGCATTTCCTCAAGTTGCCATCGAACCAATGGACTGCATTACCCACCCGGTACATGCCTCGGAAGTCTCGCCTATGAGTGACCAATCGGCCTCTGCGCCGACGTAGTTCCCTACCCTTCAGCGGGCGACCTGAGGTTGAGTAGTTCGACCGTCAGGCGCCAGCGCCTTCTTTAGCGCAGCGCTCTACCAAAAAAAAGCCCGCCTGGTGTCGTCGGGTTCGCGCGAGAACCGTGCACGACTCTTCGGGGGAATTCGATGGGCGGTCAGTCGTGAGGGAGTTGGGCTGAGGCTGTAGTGACGAGGGAGTTCGCGCGATAGTGCGTTCTTCCGCGTGCGACGAGTTCGATATGGGTGTAGCGACGCAGACGAGGGATTTGAAAATCGCGGGGTCGCGTTTGTCGGACGAGGTCGAAGCTAAGTCGCGAGTCGCTCGGAGCGCCGACAATCAACTGGCGGAATCCCGAATCGGGTTACTTCTCGAAGGCACGTCCGACCGGAGTGTCGTCCTAACGTGCGCGGTACGAAGTCGAGGGCGCGAGAGCGAATATGTATTGAGTTCGACGGCGAAGTGACGAGTTACTAACGAGTCGAGAGAGAGAGAGAGAGAGAGGGGAAGTCGAAGAAGATGCCATTCTCATACAAACCATTCCGCCTTTTATACTGTACAGTAGTCCGTCACGACCATTGTGCTAACACGAGACCCGACCGCCATCATGACGTCTGTCCGCAAGTGCACGCCAAATTCGGAATGATAAGAGACGAATATAGCAAGTAAGGGAGGTGGACGCCAGCTCGGGCAACGAACAACGACGTCATCTCGTCCAGTGATGTCAGGATGACGGCGTCGCGGGCGAGTCGCTATTTGCGATCGCATCCTGCCCCGCCTCAGGAGCGGCGCTCGAGCCTCGCGAGCCTCGCCTGCCGTTAGGTCCGCACCTTCGTCACCTTGGAGGGGCGCCGCAGTCGGTAGAGTCGAATTATAGTATTCGTGATGTAATGTAAGGTCTGCGATTCAAATAGAGATCAATAAGAGTGAAGTAGACTTTTGCGAGACAAAGAAAAAGAAAAAAATCTCAACGCGTGTTTCCCCCACCACACTGGCCTGAAACTTACCAAGTAGTAGCGATTTGTTGCGCGCCACGTGATCATCCTGCCAACGCCCCAATCTGACGATGTCGATCTTGAGCCTCCGTCCGCTGATATTTAATTGCTTGGTCAACGCCCCATCGCGCTCCATGAGATAGCCCTTGTCGTCGCGCGAGCGAGGAGGTCGCTCCCCAGGATTCCAGGAGGCTAGGAACTTATGTAGCGACATTTGAGACGGTCTTCGCGGCGTACGCTACGCCCTTCGTCACGTCCTCCACATTTTACTAGTACGCACCTTTAGCACGCTGATGTCAAACTCTCGGCTGTCAAGGTACGTCTTGGCTGGCACACAGGTAAGAAGGGCATCGTCGCCTGACATGCGAGCATACACGTCTTCAAGTCTTCAAGCCCTAAGCCCACATGAGACCTGAGGAGAATTGTCCCCGGCTTCGGGGCAATAATGAGCGAATCATGCGGTGTGACGATGTACGAAAGACTCACCAGCCTGTACGTATGCTTGTGAGGTGAGCTCAGAAAGTCGGAAGTGAGCTGGATGTCCATGCTAAGCAATATGCCAGCGTTCAACGGATACACGGGTGGTATAACATCCCTACACAAGTGGCGCGGTGCTCGCTGCGCTCGGGCACGCACTAAGTTGTAGTCCCACAACTTCGCGAGCACTGGCAAGCAACGATGGCACAGGTCCGCAGTTCTGATATAGCACCGGTTTTCTGAGTAGCGTCAATGAATGATACGGTCAAGAATACGGTTGTACTAGAGTGTAACACTCGAGCGTTTGCATGTTAGGTGATTTTATATCCAGTGAATTGTAGACGCTCAGGCGTACGTATACTCATCTCCGTCTTCTGTCCACCACGACCTAACCACGACCCCATCACGATCTCGTATCATGGTGGCTTTCAGACACCGAGGAAGAATCTCATGGATTTCGAATACTGAGGAGGATGAGGTGTCCCGAGCTCTGTTTGGCACCCCGGGGACTATTAGCCCGGAAAGGTTGTCAGCCTCGTATCCCACCCTGGTCATCGTGCAAATGCCAGCCACGTCGCGAATATGAATCTTAACGGCGTATATGCCCTACTGACTGTTCTACTGACGTCTGGCCGGGAGCATCTGCTGGAGCAACTATGGCGTCCTTGCCAACAACCAGCTTCGACTACTGGTGGCCATATCCTCCTTGGGGTGCTACGACGTCCCCGTCAGAAGGCAGCTCGCCTACGTCGATACCAACGACGAATTCGCCCGTTGACACTCTACTACCATCACTGGTCACCATATCTGCGTCGGATGTTTCAACCGCCAGACCTGTCGCCACGACCTCTGCCTCGTCTACGACCTCTGCGTCTGTGATCCGGATCACGGCATTACCTCCCTCGAACAATACATCCTCACAGAAGTCTACGGTATACTCGCGGCATGGGTTTGACGTAGCATATCTCGCTCCACTGTTTGCCGTCTTGGCGGCTGTCGCGGGCGCACTGTGTACCTGGTTCTTTCTGCGCCGGTACTCCCGTCGCCGTGAGCGGAAAGCTCGAGGGTCGTCCATCCTCCAACCTGGACCGCGGTACATCGCTCCAGAACATCATGAACATAACGCATCACAGTCTGGTAGTGAGGGCTCATCAAGCCGCAGTGGCGAAGGTTCAAGCCTTTTGCAAGGCCGCACGGACTCGCAGAAGGGTGGGTGGGTTGCCCGCGCTTTGTCGAGGTCTTTGGGCTCTAGCCGCCTATCTCGGGGTATGCCCGCTTCTTCGCCATCGACTGCTGCCGGTCGCCAACGCTCCTTGCGTGGTCCGAACACTCCGTTGAACAACCCGTACTCTGCAGTGGAGGACAACCTGAGTCTTGACAATTCTGCGACAGGGCTCTTGGATGATGGTCTCCCACAGCGATCGGGGACGCGGTCCACTGCTCGGATCACGTCCCCCGATCTACTTAGCCCGGGCTACGGAGACGATCCCGGCGACCCACTTCGGCACAAGTCTATCCGGCGGGCTATCATCGAGCGTCTCAAGTGGGGCACTCTTCGCCGCCCGGAAAAGGACAGGGACGTAGGCAGCTCTGATATTGAGAGCGGGCGCATGCAAGGCTCTCCAGCTCGACGTGTTAGCTTTCGGCGCGCACACCGGCGGAATGACTCCGACTTCAATGTCGAGGACATTCAGGAACGGGAAGCCTTCTCGGCCACTCCGAGCAGGGCGAACTCGTCGGCGCAACAGGCTATGGATCGCTCGCTTCTACTCTCGCCGCCCGGTTTCAGAATCATCGAGGAAGACAGTGAAGCCGATGCGGAGCGCGCTCGCTTTGTAGGGTCGGGAAATGGAGGCGGCATGTCTGAAAGCGGGACTCCGGCGCGCGAGAATCCTGCGTGGGAATGGATAGCTTCCTGGTCACCCACCCCTTCAATTCGTACCACCCATGATTCGTACACGACACTGCCCGTCCGCAGGACTACTCTCGAGAAGAGGTCCACACCCGCAGCTAGTCTCTCACATACCGATAAGTTTCCTTTGACTGCACCAAGAATGCCACGCGTCGATTCATCCATCCTACCGTCAAGTCCGCCGCAGTTGATGTCCCCTCCGCTGCACTCCCAGCTCTTCTTCAGCGACTTCGAGTCGACGCCTTCTTTGGACCTGCATGCGTCACGTGGCAAGGACAATGCACCAGCCTTGGCCGCGTCCGAGTCGGTGAGTCGTGTCAACAAGCTGCACACGAAGAGACAGCCCGACCCGATGCCGTTTCCCTCAAACTCCAGTTCCTCGCCGTACCGCGGTAAGCTCAAGAAGCCTCGCCCGGGCGACCTGTCCGCGGCCAGCCCCCCTATGTACACCCGAGGAGTCGCGCTCTTCGACCCTCCACTTAACCCTGGATTTACTGCAGATGTAGGAGCTGGCGGGCATGCCTATGCGCAGACACTCCTCGCTCGCCAGTCTGCTCTGGACAAGGTGGGAGAGATTGTCTCGAGGGGCCTCAGCCAGAGGGACCTTGCCAATTCACGAGCAGCTGAAAACCACAGTGCGCCGCTGGAGTCTTATCCTGATGTCACTCAGGACCGCGTCGTGAGACTGCAGACTCGCGACGGTGTGCCCGTCGCTGCTTTAGGAGATGGCATTGCGCAGAGACTAGAGTTGCTCAGGGTGGAGGAGCAGGCAGCGATGGAGGGTCGGTAATGGTCATACGTGCATCTGGGTTTGGGAGTATTTGCCAGTGGAATACCGACCTCTTTTGTGTTGTTCTCGCAATGAATTGTACGGTAAAGCTCCATGAATGCTCCGAAGTGGTGAGGAAGCCACCAGTGACGAGACGCTCGAACCGGCTAAACCCGAGGTGCACACATCCAATCCTCGACTACCTCGACGCTCTCACGTAGTTGGTAAGTATGCATATCCTCGAGCTACCCCTTACAGCTGGATCTCTCTGAGTGGTATTGAATATCTCTTTTGCTGACGTGGATAATGGTAGCAAGCTGGGATTCCTGTGTTTGGTCACCTGTTAGCAGATCCCTGGCCGACCATATAGCTACTGCCCGCTCTCGACATTGTCTGTCTATTTCGGTGGACTTTCTCACCAACAAATGTGAGTCTAACGCGCTCGTGTACCTTTCACTGTCCCCGCTGAGGTCGTCCTAAGCACTCACAACATTGACAATCGCCCACACGCACGCCATGTCCAAGAGTCACGACAATGTCTCCTCCAATTCGTCGACCACTAGTTACGGCCAATTGATTCCGCGCGCCGATATCACCGTGCCACTCACACTCGTCGAGAAACGGAGACGAAGTACTAACGGCAGTGCTAGTGCTAGGTCCAGCGCTGGTACGGGATCGGTTGCGTCTGGATCTAAGCGGACGCTGGAAGACGTGCGGCAGGAAACCGCCGACTGTATGGCTGTCCGAGCAATCAGCACGGCAGAGACGGTCGACGGCAACACGGTAGGGGTCATCATAACGCTCTCGCACTCGGCGGACGAGCGGTTCCTGCGGATGATCGCTTCGTCTCTCAGACGTGCTATGTTCGGGCGCGGCTTCGTCTTCGCGGTCGCCTGTCCGAGTGCCACTCCGGAGGACCGCAGCGCGCTCGTGTTGTGCGCGTCGACGGATCAGTTCGTCCAACGGGCTGGCCTGGTGATCAGCTCAAAATTCCTCGGGCGCATCTCGCGTGCGTCTCTCGCTGAACCCGGGCTGTGGATCAGCGCCGTGCAGAATCTCGGGGCGACGTCCTACGACGAGGCGGCGCTCTGGGACTGCGTGCGGAAGGTGGCGCGTAACCCCATCGACATGGTGTCTCCTCCACCTGGCTCTCGCAGCGTTCTGCAGGTGCTGTCGGATGCCCGCGCGCGACTGGAGAGGCTGACTCCGCAGAAGGCATACGAGGAGTTGCACGACCTTGGCCTTCCGTGGCCCGTGGTTCTGGTGGACATTCGCCCGGAGAAGCAGCGCGCCCTCGAAGGAGGCATCCACGGCGCGACGATCGTCGACCGAGGTCTCCTGGAATGGCGCTTCGACCCCCGGTGGCCTCATCGGCTGGCAATCGCCAATCGCTATGACCTCCGCATCATCATATTCGACCAGGAGAGCGATTCATCCTCGTTCGCCGCCGCATCACTGCATGATCTTGGGATGCTGCATGCGACGGATATCATTGGGGGTTTCGTAGCTTGGAGGGAGGCTGGCCTACCCATGGAGGTTACACCACCCCCTCCCCCTCCTATTCCGTCTCCAGAACCAAGTGAGGAGTATTAGTAAAATCGTGAGCTGACATGAAGAATGCAACCTGGACGCTCCTTGGAGAAATTGGTTGTGTCCTGCATGCGGCGCATGACCTCATTGTATGAAATGGATTAGCGTCAAACAGTAACGCACTGCTATCGAGTGCTCCGAACAAATACCCTTTAGTTGAGCAGGCGCAGTGCCATCCCATGCTCATTAACTCCAGGATTCCGTGTTGAGCTGACTACGGAATGCGAAGAGGTGCTGACATCGAGATTGTCTCGTAGCTACGTACCATAGTTGACCCCCTCTTTGAAACGGGTCCAGTGTTCGAAACTCGGATGCAGGAGCTTGTCTGCTCAACAGATTAGGCCCGATCTCAGTTTGTAGCTGCTTTTGGTGCTCTTGATCTTGCTCATGTAGTCAGATTCTGTGTATGTGCCAGTGATAATATATGGTACACCCTTTTAGCTTGTCATTACACTCAAGGATGTGCGCGCTTGAGGATAGATCCCTGTATCGGGTCAGATCCCATTGCTCATTTCAAGATGGGTTACTAAAATAAGCTATTTGTACTGGTTAATTACTATCTGTGTACTTTCCCCAGAGAGATATGATGCAATGCTGGTACAGAGCAGCACTCTTCAACTAGTGTTACACTGAAGGCCTCAAGGTTGACGGATTGAATCCCCGCCACTGAGCGCCCGGAGTTGTGGCTGAACGGATGGCTCGCTGCCGAACCTGCCGAATTCCCTGTATGGAGCATGCCGGTGTGACGTCTGTGACTGACGTTTTAAACACTGGTCCATTTGCATATTCGATGAACCGGGGGACAGAAAGACTTATCCCAGATAATCTCAGAGTACATATTCTTTAAAAAGAGCATGCATAGACCGTATCCGTACAAGTCCCGTGGCTTCAAGTGAAGGATTGAGGGAGCTGCAAGCAAAACAGGTGAAATCATTTCAAAGAGGGGTTCAACTCAGGCTCCAACCCATCCTCAAAGGCGAGGTAGGGGGCCCCATCCGAACAGCCACATCTCAGCCACAGTCCAGCCACAGATACTTCAATCCCAGTCAAAACACGTGACATATTTCGAACTCCCCAACTTTAACCCCCTCTATCTGTAGGGAGTTAGAGGGGGATAAGGTTTGAATGGGTCATGTGGCTTTATGTAAGATGACACATTGCACGTGATTACCATACTGAGCATAGAATTGGACTCGGACTTAGCACTGAAGTGAACTCTCGGATGGGCCCCCTAACTCCCTCAGCAGATAGGCAGGAGTCTGGGTTCAATTATAGTACATGATGGCACCCAAGTTCCAACAATGCACTGCATATCATAACCAAATGACTATCTTTGGTTATATAAGGTCAGCTATGGAGACTAGCACCACATCGGATATCAGGTCTTGGGCATTTTGATGAGACAAACTCGCCAGTGCCAGAAGTCGCCAATCTGGCCAGGTCAATGTGCATGGGGGCCTCACCCTGATGTGGTATGTAGGGTGTGGCCACTGGCATGTAGGTCTATGGTATTGAAAATCTGGAAGTAGACTCTAGTGTAGCCAAAATTGTAGTGCTCATGCTGTTAGGTGTTTGTTCCCAAGTTACTTTTGTCCATCATCAATGGGCTGTCATTAATGATGCAGATTTATTTTCAAGAACCTGGGAGGCTGTGAGGGCATGCATTCCATCTTCCCCTTTGAATTTAAGCTTTGCTTTATTATCTCCCCTCTCCACACATTCACTATTGAGCCCTTGAACATCTGAACACACTATGCGCCGCTTCCCTTGCATTGTATTATGTACTTGTCTTGTTGCGCTGGCATGGTCAGCATCTGTCAATGTGAGCATGTGAATTTTGATTGCCTGTTTCTGAGTACTATTATAGGTCAAAGATGTTGCACAGCAGGTGGAGAGGAGACAAGAGGATAATATTGCATGGCTCAAAACGAGCCCTATATATACTGTACAGTGAGTGGTTATGGAATAATAGCAAACTCATACACAATGCTACACTACAATGGATGCGAGTGGCCCAGGGTGTTGTTAGCGGTCAGACGCGATGTGTGTACTACAACACTCCCCCTTAATCAAGCTGCAGAGCAGCTCCCTAGGTCCGTAAGACACTGAGTGGTGTAGTGAGTCCTTGGTGACGATCACAAGCGAGAGCCTTTGTGAAAAGGTTGGCTGAGTTAATATCTGTAGGGCAGTACTGTAGCAAGACAGTGTTGGCCAGGATGCACTTGTGGATGAAGTGATGTTGAATGTCAATGTGCTTCGAGTGTGAGTGATTGACATTGTCTTTGGACAGTGTGATCGCCGACTGGTTGTCTGCATTAATAGATGTTGGTCCATCTTGTGTGAATGTGAGCTCAGTGAGCAGAGCATGTAGCCAGATTGCATGTCGAGTCACATATGAAATGGCCATATACTCAGCTTCCATGGTCGAGAGAGCAACCGTGGTCTGCTTCTTTGAGCTCCAGGCAATGATACCATTGCCCACGAGAAAAGCATAGCCTGAGATGGACCGCCTGTCATCCGGGTTTGTGCCCCAGTCTGCATCCGAGTAGCCCTCAAGGTGAAAGTTGCAGTAGAACACCTTAACATTCAGGTCACTGCTCAATTCACCATACATGATTGCAAAGTCTTGCATGCCCTTGAGGTACCGTAGGACATGCTTCGTGGCCTTCCAGTGGTATTCACTCGGTTGTGAGTTGTATTGTGAGAGTGTCTGGATGGTGATGTGACCAAACGAGCCTTGAAGCGTGGGAAAAGAAACCCCTACACTCACTATACCAGGTGGAACATCGGTATGTGGAGCCTGGGTGAAAGTGCACAAAGAGGGTCAGGGTACTTGAGTACCCTACAGTGGTCTAAGATGAGAGTGCCCTGAGTAAGGATGAGATATGCGATCCATGCGGGAAGCCTTCGAGACAGCCAGATGGGCCTGAAAGGTCAAGTGAAGGAGCAAAAATGCTTGAGAGCATGTTGTGTCATTTGGGGCTTCGACTAAGTGTTCGAAGGTGTGAGCAAGGTTCGATAGGGTGAGATACTCAGCAGGGGTGCGCTTGAAGTGCACTGGGCTGTTCAAGGATGTTCAGGTGCGTTTGGAGTGTAGGATCTGGTTTGGAGGGTGTTTGAAGGGGTGCAGCATACGTTCAAAGGGATGCCAGGTGTTGTCGAGGGTTCGGGTAAGGTGTAGGCTTGTCAAAGGAAGGGTGAGAGGGTCGAGTTTCAGAGGCTCAAGAATGAGTGGGACACTGCGAAGGGGAATGAGAGACGACAAGGGGAGTTGAGAGACTAACTCTGGGGGGTAAACTTCTCTGGTTATTCGGGAAGACATGTACAGTATTTATACATGCATGCAAGTATGCCTATGCTGTGGTGCTTGCAAGTCTCTGGGTGTTAGACATTACCAGAGGGAACGTACTCACCAGACAATAATGAGAGCAAAGGGGTAGGTGGGCAGACAGAAACCAATGGGTCAATGTTGAAGGCACACGATGTCGAAATTGTGGGAGTGGTCTTCTTCCGGAAGGAAGCACAGCAGGCAAGCAAGGAGGATGGTCAAGAAAATAGATGGTAGCTGTGGTATATCCTGGGGAGTATGCGGTACTCAAACTCTACTCAGGGCATGAGGCACAGACTCAGACTCGTGGATGTAGCTACGTGGTAGCTCCCCCCTCTCAGTTTCTCCCCTCCAGTTCTTATCCTCCTCCCTCTCCCCTTTCCCACACATCACCTATACCCCCCTTCCATTCCTCCTCTTCCGGCCTCTTCCTGTCGTCCCCCATTACCTCTTCCTCTCCCTTCCAAGTCCCCTCATTCTCTTCCAACATCTCCTGGACCTTTCCCACTTCTTCTCAACTGCTGGTTTTCTCCCCTCCGCAACTCTCTCACTCATTCCCCATTCCCCCGATGTCTCAACATGGACTGAACCTATATGCTGCCAGTTACTCGCTGTGGTTCTTCCGCCTCCTCAAAATGGTTCGCCATGAACATGAGTTCGGGCCACCTCTGGTCCTAGCCAACCCCAGCGAGTGGCTTGTGTGGGCCCATGGCCTTAGGTGGATGATTATGCATTGTCCCCTTGTCGGTTTCCTGTCTCCACTCCTTCACGCTTTCTCCCGCAGCACATACTTTTCGACTCTCATGCCTGCACCTCCATGCACAGCAATGTCACTGTCCCCTCCCCTCGTGCCTTCCCTCCGGTTAATGATACCATCATGTACCTTGACACTGTTTTCCAAACACTTCCTCCCACACTGGAAGGAGCTGGTGTCCCATACCCAGTGATCGCCTGGTCTCCCAAGCATGTTTAAGCCGAGCAGGAGGCTGCTGACCACGGTGGTCCTCTTCCCCTCATTCTCTACAAAGACCTGTCGCTCTTCTTGTCTTCCTTCCAGGTGTCAATTGACAGCTGGGAGGAGTTCTCCGGGCAATTGACTTCCACCTGGCACAAGTTCTGTGACTTATTCAGTCTCCTCTGTCTGAAGATAGCTCGCCTCGGGGAGGGGCTCATTGCTGTGAACTCTCGCCTCCAGTCCGTCCATCACCAGCTTTTCAAAGGCATTTTGTTCCAGGACCCACACTCGGGGCTCGCAGCATGACTCATATTCAATTGAGTGGGAGAGATTGTTCCTCTGGAGTGGGGAGAGTTGGGCGGCAAGAGTGAGGGGGCAGAATCTGGTCACCTTCCACCACGCTCTATTTTGTAGACAATAGTTTGCTGTTGAATCGTAGCTGTCCATGTCTCGTCTGAGCAGAGCGATTGAGTGCTCAACCTTGCTTCCGGCTCACGTTCTCCCTTCCGGAGGAAGTGCAGAGCTTTTCCGACTCCCGGAAGGAACCATTGGCCTTCTGGAGGTGTTCATTTGTTTGATTCTATGCCTGGAGGGGTGGGCTCGGCCCACAACGTTCGACTGCTCAACAAGCACTCGAAGGCCAGCTCACGGTGGCCAGGGGTCGGGCAGGTGCTCGAAGGCAAGCTGACTGCTCAAGCATAAGTTCGAAAAAGGTGAGTTGTTTGGGGGCCTCGAAGACTTTCAGAGCTCGGCTGAACGCCAGGCATATCAATGGCATAGCTGATGTCCGGGTGTGTTCTGAGGGCTGCATACATGAGACTACCGACAAGAGCCTGGTAAGGCTTGGTCTTCATATTGGAAGTATCCACGTTGGCTGGTGTCTTTGTGAGCTTAATGTGTGTGTCAAGTGGGGTTGAAACATTTCAGCAATCAGACATCACAAATCAGTCAAGTACAGTTTGCACATACTGATGTTGCAATACCGTGAGGGTGTGCGATGAGTGGTCTCGAGTGATCTCGAGCCCTAAGAAGTGCTGCATACACCCTTTGTCCTTGAGGTCAAACTTTGTGTCAAGTTCTTCCTTTAATTTCTTCATATCTTCCTTTGAGTCTGTGAGAAGTGCCATGTTGTCAACATGTACTCCCACAGTGGTGAGGCAATCATCCTTCATGGACTGGATGTAGATGCATGGGTCTAAGTGGAGTTGTGTGAAGCCAAGTGATAGGAGGGCATTGTTCAACTTGATGTTCCAGACACACCCTGCCTGCTTCAGTCTGTAGATTGTGCCGAGCATGTACATACCTTGGCCAGTCCTGTCATTGTATCCCTCTGGATGCTCTATCCAGATCTCCTCCTTCAATTTCCCATTCAGGTAAGCCCCCACCACATCCATCTGCTCCAGCTCCATGTTGCATTTCGTGGTGACAGCAAGCAGGACTCGGATTGAGTCCATGCAAATGACAGGGGCAAAAGTTTTGAGGAAGTCCATACCTGGGATCTGTGCAAATCCCTTCACAACGAGACATGCCTTCAATTCTTTCACTTTGCCATTTTTATCGCATTTGAGACAGAAAACCCACTTGCATCCAATGGGCTTGCCACCTGCCAGGATGTCATGTAGCTCATAGACTTCAAGCTTCTTGAATTGGCCCATCTCACGATCCATCACAGCCTTCCAGTAAGGCCAGTATTTGCTCTTCATGGCCTCTTCAACAGTGTGAGGTTCAGAAAGCATCTCGGTGCCAGAGAGTGTGAGTAAGCAAAGGTGGTGTGCAAGTTCAGTGTTGGCCTCAGTGTCATCCTTGACAGTTGCCTTCGGGGGTTGCCTCGGAGTGCCGGTGTGCAGTTGTCAGTAATCCATCTGAGCTTTGTCAGTGAGTCTGGAGCTGGTCCTGGGTGATGCTATCTTGGCCTCAATTGGGGTGCTTGTCTTCGGCATCTCCAGTCCCTTGGTCTTCTTCGCCATCTCCCCCTGCTCCCCCTGCTCCGCAGCTGACTCATCCTTACCACTCTCCCTCTCAAGTCGTGTAGGAGCAGACTCAACCATGTCCAACTCCTTGCCATCATCTGGCTCTCCCTTGACCTTGAAAATCAAATTCCGTGACTTTCCCATTGCACCAGTCCTCAGGTTGTAGAAGCACCAGGCCTTACTGCTGTCTTTGGCAATGCCGGTGAAGATCATTTCTTCCGATTTGGCATCAAGCCTCGTGTGCTTCTGCTTGTCAGTGAGTACCCAGCATTTCATGCTGAATTCCTGTAGGTTTGCCATGTCCAGCTTCTTGCCTGTGGCAACCTCTTCTGGTGTCTTGTCCTTGAGTGCACATGTAGGTGATCAATTCTTCAGGTAGCATGCATATCGAACAGCATCCTTCCAGAGTTTCTTTGGCAGGTCATGTGCATGCAACATTGCATGCGCATGCTCCATGAGCATCTGGTTGATGTGTTTGGCGATACCATTTTGGGCAGGCAAGTCTGGGGCAGTGGTCTCAATCAGATATGCCTCAAATTCCTTTCCAATGTATTCACCACCATTGTCTGCCCACAGGGTCTTTAACTCGACATTGAACAATGTCTTCATCATTGCGCAGTATTCTTTGAATTTCAATAGTACCTCCAATTTCTGCCACATTGGGTAAGGGACAGTTCATTGTGCCTTGGCGTCTGTGAATGACACATAATACAGCTAACCTCCAATTGCTGCAGTCAGAGCTGGTCCCCACACATCTGAGACAGTCAGATCACCAATCTCTTTGACCTCAGTGAGTGATTTCTTTGGAAATGGCTCGATGTGCTGCTTAGCCTCTATGCAGGTCTTGCACTGCTCGTGTGCTGGTGCAGACTCATCAATCTCTAGGCCTGACACCATCCCCTTGCGCTTCAGCATCAAGACCATGTGGGTGTCCATGTGACTGAAGATCTGGTGCCACTTATCCAATGACTTCCGCTGCTTCAGGCACACTGGTGCTGCAAGGTGAGTCTTCTCCTCACATTGTGGGCTGATGGCCATGCGGTACAGATAGTGTGAGATCTGGGTGCCATGCAGAAATGTATATCTGCCTTTGTCCTTTGCATTGAGCTGCCCACCACTGATCTCAATCTGGTGTCCTGCTGCCTCAAGTCTTCCAAGTGAGACAAGGTTATGGGGGATTGCAGGTGCATGCACAACATCTCTAAGGGTGATCATCTTGTGCTGACCATCTATGTCAGCAAGGACCTTGACTGTCCCCCTCCCAAGCACTGCTGTCAATCCAGCGCCGTTGAGTGTTGCACCTGGTGTGGCATGATAGTCTGAGAAATAGTCATGACAGTGCACAACATGCACCATTGTCCCAGTGTCTCCCAGCCAATCATCGGCATTGAGAGCAGCAAGTGTGAGGTCAGAATCTTCATGTGGCACAATCTCAGTAGCAACAAATGCATAGCTGTCCATGGTGTGTTTCTTTTCTTTCCTCATCTTTGCAGCTCCCTCATGATCTGGACAGTCCGACTGGAAGCCAGGCTTGCCACAAGTCCAGCAGCTGGGTGGCTCTCACTTGCCCTTGCTCTTCTGCTTCTGGAACTTCCTGTGCAAGGCCATCTCCTCAGCGCGAGACTTTACATGCTGATCCTCATCCAGGATTTGAGCGATCAACTTGGTGGAGTCCTTCAAGCCCGTCTGATAATCAAGGGTTGCCGTGAATGTGTTCCATGACTCCGGGAGTGCGGTGAGTACTGATATCAAGAATTCATCCTCCAAGACCATCTGCTGAAGCGTCAACAGGTCATCCCGGTAGCCTGTCATCTGATGGATGAACTCCTCGACATCCTGGTCTTCTGTGCATGTCACGCAGAACATCTTGCAGCACACTTGAACAATCACAAGGATGCCCTGCACCTCATACATCATCTCAAGCTTTTTCCAAGCATTGTGACTTGTCTGTGCCACCTTGACATAGATTGTTACAAGACGCTTAGACAGATTGATTCTGGACTTTTACTTAGTGACATTACGATACCGCGCAGAGCGCACTGACAGTTTCTTTTCTTTTCTTTCTTAGTCATACTTGAGACGTCTGCCTACGTCATCGGATGTACTCCTTATGGAGGCAGCCACCCAAGGACATCAGCAAGCAGCTAGGGGACAACCCTTGATCTGTCACTTACAGTACGCCTTCTTCTTCCTTTGATCATCTTTCTTCTACTTCGGATGAGATGGGGTGGGCACCCTGTTCCTTATGTATCAAGGGCCTTTCTTCTAGCCTGAATCCCACCATCGCACCTTAGCATAGTGATGGACTTCTACGTTACATCTCTCCATTCCCTTTCATCGTTGATCTACAGTTTATTTATCATTCTTCCTTTCTTCTCATCTTCTATTTATCCTTACTATACGCCGAACCCTTCACACGACGGTGAAGGTAGGCTGATCACACGACGACATCAAACCTTGGAGGAGGCCTGGCAGTCACTGAAGGCTGAGGGTAGTGAACCCCCAGGTTTGCAGAACACAGGAACTAGCAGATGATTGACAGTAACAGTACGCTGCCTCCATGGTACTCGCAGCTGGGGCTAGGGACGTCTACTATTAGTCTTCAGAGGTTGACTGGTAGAGTACTAGAATGGCCAGTGCTTGTATATAAGCGGTAGTGGACTAGGTCGGGCCCTAAGCTCGATCTGACTATCTTTTGGCTCAATAGGTCAGCGGTGCGAGAACTCGACAGGGATCCAGCCCTCGTCATCAGACCAGAACCCTTGATCAGTGCCCGGGACCTCTCCCTCGCCGCCTTCAGACTCCCCTCCGCTGAGTATTAGTGCCTCATCACCAGCGCTAACATCGAGTGTTGTAGCATAGATAAGCACCTTATCGGCTACCTGCAGCTGAATCACAGTAAGTGCTTTTCGATCCTTTGTCTTCCAGGTACTTATCTCCTTCTCCCTTGCCTCCTTCTCCTCCACCTTCGCGCCTGCTCCCAACGGTGATGGACACATGTGGTTGCCACTCACATAGTCCCACAGATCTGCATCAATCAAGATATCCAAGAGGCGCACCTTCCAGGTCTGCCAGTTGTCGGCTCCAGAAAGTGCTTCAATCTTGTATCAAAGTACATCGGCCATAGCGTCTGAGAATGGAGGATGGGAGAGATCACAAGCAGAGGGTTTGAGGTGAGTTCTTCAGTTAGAGTGACCTAGGGCTCATAACCTATTGTAGGTTGAAGATGTCACACAGCAGGTGGAGAGGAGATGAGAGGATAATATTGCATGGCTCAAAACAAGCCCTATATATACTGTACAGTGAGTGGCTATGGAACAATAGCAAACTCATACACAATGCTACACTACAATGGATGCGAGCGGCGCAGGGTGTTGTTAGCAGTCAGATGTGATGTGTGTACTACAACAAGTACTACTGTATATATTGCACCAGCAATATGGCAGTGCCTCTGTTGGTGGGCTGCCCTTGCGTAAGCTTTGGGTGCGAGCCTGTAAGAGACTCAGCGTTGCATACTGTATCAATCGGCCATCTCATGCATGTCGTCTCCAGACCAACCAGATCTCGATCACTGGTCGATCATTATGCCAAACGACGGGTGGCTTCGCCAACCTGCAATTCGCCCATCGCATCCTGTGCCGGAAAAAGGTTGAGGAAGCCGCACAAGTCGTCGCCGATGCCAGCCTTCAAATATACAACAAGCACAAAGTGGCCCTCTCGGAAGTTACCCCAACCACCGTCAGGTTCAATTTTGGCAGGACCAAGGTGCTCTTCCTCAGCGGGCTTACGCTCGAGATCAGAAGTCAGCAGGCGTTTGTGAGTTGATACTTAACTAAGCAGTCATGATGATCTTATTGGGATACAGAATGAACATAATTTCCGAGTGAGGGAGCATCTCAAGAATACCTTATACCCACTTTGTGATTCCAATTCTTTGCCACATCGGGTACATCACCCTTAACCATTGCCTTATGTGGGCTCACCCACTGACTACACAGTATTGTTGATTCCCGTGTTGAATGCCACACTATCATTGATAGCTTGACAATACAGATCAACTTTATCGAGTTGCATCACCAGGACCTTCCCATGGTATATCATTGGTACAAGTAAAGGATGTGCAGATAAGTTTAGCATATGCGACAAAGCAGACATCAGGAGCATCTCAGACGCAAAAGGAATGTCGTCGGTATCCTCGTATGGTAGGGCCCTAAATAGAGACAAACAATAGAACACGAAAGAGACAACTAGTCGAGTGTAGGGTCATAGGTATAGATCGTGAAAGCATCGCCCGGTAACCAACACATGAAGAAATCTCAAAGTCGTGGCCATTATCATAGCTTGAGCTCAGTCAGGACTCGCCGTGCCAACATACCATACTGCCACCCATCGCCACCCGCGCGACGGAACTGAATTCCATGTAAGGGCAACCACGGGACCTGCAAATTGCACTCAGTGAGATGACACAGACAATGAGAGTAATAGCGGACCTTCACGACATTGATCTCAAATCGCACGGCAAGGGAGTTTGCTCCGAGGCTCTCAAACACCTCCGGCGCTACCTCGCCTGTTGGTAAAGCACTCGGTACTGGCTGAGGACTTGCCGCGAAATCGCGAGGGATGGGAGGTAAGATTTTACCCTTAGTTGGCGATGTAGGCCGAGGCGTCAGGTCCTCCGGAGCCAGTAAGCTTGCTTCCAGGTTCTCTAATCGCACACCCTCCTGCGGGGCATTCTTGTGTGCGTCTGAGGAGACCTGGAAGAAAGACGAGGATGCACTGCTAGCTGTAGCACTGAGAACGGTGCCACCAGAAGGCCGACTGGGAAGCTCCTTTTCCTTGGTCTCAGGCGTCTTCTCTTTCTCCTTGGCACTTCTGCTCGTACCAAACGAGAGCTTTGACGTCTTCCTCGCAATCGAGCGCCGCGTCGTCCCCGTCTCATCTGACTCATTCGAGGCTCGTTTTCGGTGCCTCTGTTCTGGAGATCGTTGTGTGGCCTGCACCGACGACATATCGATTGATGGCATGTGGATGCACTCAAAACCGGTCTTTGTCTCTCGATACTGCACTTGCATCCTATCCAGCACGCGTCTGATATCCACCTTAATCACCGCCGGAGATTTCGTAGATGTCGTGGCCACACTGAACGATGATCTTGCTCAGCTGGGGCTTTCATTAAATACCAGGTAACGTACCTGAACAGCCCCTTCAGATATACAGGTTTGAATTCCTTCTCGTCGCCTGTGCTGTCGTCTGGCCTCTGCGACGAGTCTGGATTACCTGTACCCGGTGAGATAGGCTCCTCGGCTCCCTCGGCTCCTTCATCTTCCTCGTCGGTACGACCAAACACCCGGTCCGCGAGTGGTCGTCGGTAGTCAGTAGAATATCCTGTTGACGGTCTACGTTGACGCCCGACGGACCCTACAGCATTCGAGAACAAAGCGGGACCAGCGCTGTTCCTCCGCTCATGCCGTGCCGCCCGACCCTGCGGGTCCAGTACCGTCGCAGCCCGACGATGCGGACTGGCGATCGGCTGACTGTGGCTCTGCGTCACCGCTCCTGCGGGGGACGACTCGCCGCTCCTTGCGGCGGCTCCACAGGGTTTCTCGTCCACAAACATACCATGTTCATCCGCTATCTTCTCATTCACCTCCGTAGATGGACGGGGCGAGAATGAGTTTAGAATGCTACCGCGTTTGATAGTCCCACTGGCCGAGCGCCGCGTGCTGTCGCCATCTCCTCGACCCACAAGCAGGCTGCCGAACTTGCGCACGAGTGTTGCGCCTGCAGACATGGGGACCTTGTGCTCATAACCGTCATCGTGCGTGGTCTGTGCTTGTTGCTCTGCATACGACATGCGCTGCGGGCCGGCGGAACGCGGAGGCTCGAGTGCATGCGGGTCCGGACGAATGGTGAGCGTTGCATTCTCATTGACGGGCTCGACGCCACCGCCGCTGAACAAGCCGCGTCCCGAAAGTGGGCGCGGCCCGGTGAGACTGTGACTGCGCCGATGCGCAGAGTGTGCGGATGCAGCTGGCGCGCGAGGTAGTGGAAGTGAGCCCTTCGCAGGACTACTGGGCGCGGACGCCGGTACGACATTTGTACGCGGCACAGCGAGCGCGGCATCCCGGGCACGAGGTTGCGCCGCAAAGGTAGGAGAAACAGGGGACGGGCTAGGTCCGGACGCAGTATTATAGGACATATCGGAATAGTGTGAAGTCTCGGGCGCGGGAAGACGCGGCAGCGGCATACTGTAGTCTGCCTTGGCATTAACGACTTCTTTCTTGCGAACATTAGGTTGCGATAGTTGTTTCGCATTAACATCAGGATAGTGCTCGCCGCCAGGGTGAGGATCAGGTTGGGCCGATGCCTCCAAAGAGAGATTGGAATTGGCGAAGTGCCCTGGGCCGTAAACCTTCTCGCGTTCCATCTTTTCTCGCGACAGGAAGTACATGGAGACAAGCGGGTGGAACCCATACGTCGGATCTGGTGGCTCGCGCTGACTAGGGTCGGTGAGAGACGAGCTGGATAGATGAGATTGAGAAGTGGGCGGGGACCCTGCAAAGGGCGTGCTTGGTGGTGACGAGGCTGGCGAGAATAATTTTTTACGGTAGAAATCGAATCCTGAGAATCGCCGCCTTGACTTGGAGGGCGTTTCGTTCTTGCCATTGACAGTGTGTGAGCCGTCCGATATCGCAAGGGAGGAGTTAGAGAGGGACTCCCAATGCCGCCCGTTCCCATTACGCCCATTCGGGATCATCCGCTTGCGCTCCCAGTGTTGGACAGAGCGATAGTACAAGTCCGACTCAAGGATCTCTACTAGCCTGTGGTCGATATCCTCTTCTGTGCCAAAATCGAAGCCCTTCATGCCACGAATGACTTGCCGATCAAGCTCATCAGAGCGTAATGGTTCGCGATGAACGAGGTGGGAATCGGGCGGTCCTGAGAAGCCACGAACCATCCAAGGATGAGCGAGGGCTTCCCCAAGCGGAGCACGCGCAGCCGGGTTTGTAACGAGCATCCTTGTCAGTAAATGTTTACATTCTGCGAGGACTGAGTGCCTAATAAGGTTGAGAAGTGGATATTACGTACCTGCACTAAGCCATACAGGATATTCAACGAGCCCACGCTTGATTTTTGCGTGGAGAGCGGGCATACTTTGATCGTCGAACGGAACCTTTCCACAAACCAGGACGTATAACACGACTCCGAAACTCCATACGTCAACCTCTGGTCCAGTATAAACCTTGGCATTGAGCAGCTCCGGTGCGGCGAAATACAGCGAACCGCAAAACGTAGAGAGGTGGTGCGCGGGATCGTATAGGTTCGAGAGACCAAAGTCGATGATCTTGATGTTTCCGGTATGCGAGATGAGGATGTTCTCAATCTTGAGGTCACGGTGCACGACGTTGTTCTTGTGGCAGTAGTCTAGCGCACTCCCGATCTGCCGCGCAAACTTGCGCGCGACGCGCTCGCGAAGTCGGCCATGGCTGATGATATAGTCGAGCATCTGCCCGCCGTTGACGTATTCCTGCACCATGTAATAATGATGCGCATGTACGATCATCTCCCGCATCCCGCAGATGTACGGGTGGTGAAGCAGCATCGACAGCGCGGCCTCGCGTAGGATCCGGACTTCTTTTGACGCATCTTTCGACGCCTGCTTCGCCACCGCATCGGAGTTGCTCGTCGTCCCGCTCGGCGGCGTCGCGCGGGGCAGGATTTTGACCGCAAGCTGAACGAGACCTCTAAACCGGTACCCCGATCAACCGCATGGGCACTCACCTTCTCGCCAGTGATGTTGTGATGCGCTAGCTTAACTTTGCCCATGCTCCCCGCCCCCAGCGTCTTACTCAGAGTGTAATCCCCGAGTATCCGGTTCGTGCTGCGTGACTTGCTTGCGCTCTGGTCGCGCCCGCGCCCGTCGTCCCGGCCATCGCGCTCCGGGGTAGCATAGTTGTTTGGCGGCATTGAGGCTGGCCGTGGCTTGTGCGCAGATGAGGACGGCCGTCGGCTCGGTGTGGGGCTTGGCGAGGGTGATGGTCGAGTCGGAGGCTGAGGGTTTGGGAATGGCTGCTCGCGGGCTGTAGGCGGCTGCTGCGTCACGGGTGATGGGTACGGCTTTGGCGAGATCTGAAGGTCAAACTCGTGGCCTACCACCACGCCGCCATGCGATGGAGTCGTCTGGCCTTCCTCGGTGACCTTGGGCAAGGGGTGACCGACGGTTGGGGGCAGAGACATAGGATGGGTTGCCATGTTCGCCACGTAGACCGGGCAAGAGACTGATAGCGGAGTTCCCCGTGAACAGCGCGGATGCTGCGCACGTCGTCGCAACCAGCCTTCAGCAAGCTCGCGACGGCGAACCACGCAGGAAACGAAGGAAGGGCGAGAGTTATCGGCGACGCGATGGTGGTCAGGGTGAGAGGTAGGTTCGGCGCCTCCGCTCACAGTTAGACTCGAGTTCACTCATTCTGAATCTCAGAGCTCGTCGAATGCCCTTGTCGACGTCATACCGTGCTCGGACAGCTGAACGGTGATTATTCAAAGTGGTGGTAAGACCGCTCAGTATCGCTCAGTTGTATCATCAAATGTTAATGAACGCATGTGTATGCGGGTTCCGCGTGAAAGCCGCTCCGGGCTCTGCTAGACTCAACTGCCCAAGCCCGCATCATGGTGAACATGCCGGCAGTTTAGTTGCCAAAATATGATGTACAGCCAGGACACAGAACGCTCGGGTTCGAGTGGACAAGGGCGAAAGCACATCGCACTTGTGAAGGAGATTACAGTACAACACGGAACTGCACAGTATAAATTCGAGACTATTGCGATTGCTCGGCATAGACCTATTGTTTCGTAAGATCAACGAGAACTCAAGGACTTTGTAGAGACGCACCTTAATGGTCTTGTCTGCACCACCAGTTATCAACCGTGTTCCCGTCATATCGAAGGTTGAGCAGAATACTCCAGCCTCAGCCTCCAGTGAACCTGGTTGCGGTATGTCGTCCAGATTTTGGAACGCCGTCCCGGTATTGTAATCCCAGAACGTCAACGTACCATTGTCTCCTGCGGTGCAACACAGGTTAATCCAACCGTACGTAATAGAACGCACACAGCGCACCTCCGGAGAAGAACACGCCCTCCGAGTTGACGGACAATGTGTTAATGATGGCGTTGTGCCCAGTGAAGTTACACACAAACACCCCCTCAGGGCATTTCCACTTCTTTATGTTGTTGCCGCCCGCCGACGCCGACGCAAAGGAGTACTCAGTCGGATGGATTGCCAGGGCGCGGACAGACTTCTTATGGTGCGTCAGTGTGACCATCGTCTTGCCTGCCGCCAAATCCCACAGCCTACCGCTGGGTATCAGCTACTGTATGGATCCGCGCCCAAGAGAATACTGACCGCACTGTGGAATCCATACTGCCAGTGATAACCTGGGGATCCGATTCCTGGCACTTTACATCCGCCACCGTTGCCGTGTGCCCCGATAACACGTGTATCTGTGCCTTCGTGCGCATATCCCATACCCTTGCAGACGCATCTCGACCAGACGTAACGAGAACGTCCAGCGTTGGGTGCAGGGCGAGCGAGTACACACCCGACAAATGGCCGTGATAATGCCGGATGACTTTGTTTGCCTCCAGGTCCCAGCACTTCACCATCTTGTCTTCGCCACATGAGAACAGATACGGATGTCGCGGGGATACCGCAAGGCCGCGCACAGTTGAGATGTGGCCCGTAAGGGATAGGCGGAGCTCACCCGAAGCGAGGTCCCAGATTTTTATAACACGGTCTCCCGCGCCTGTGGCGAACCATTTGTTTCCTGGCTCGACGGCGACGCTGCGTACCCACCCGAGATGCCCTGAAATGACACGCATGAGCTTCCATGGTGGGTGATACGTCGGTTTGATGGTGCGAGTTGTTTTATGGAGTTGGAGGGCATGGGATAGATTGCTTGCCGAGGTGAATGTAGAGGGTTGTTGTACTGGCTTGTTGTCAATGGTGGCAATCAAGCGGGAGGTGTCGGACTCGGCTGAGGCTATAATGTGTGAATGTATGAGCGAAACCATGCAATTTGCGAGGGGAGGGCATTTGAATATAGAGAAGACGATCAATACAGGATATGCTCTGCACTCACGAACAGAGACCGCATTCCGTCATAATCAAAATACACTTCTCGAGCATTGCTGCCAGCAAACACAAGCTATGTTCCAAGTCGGAGCTCCACATCCGTGCCATGGCCACTCAGAATCTGTGGAGAACACTGAACAGAAAAGCATCGGGAGTCTGTGGCCGGAAGAACGGTGGGTGAGCTGATCAACTACGTCTAGCCGCCACTTTGACATCATACCAGCCACAGGAAGGCAGAAAATCCCTGGCTGGACAGACAGGTGGGCGGCGATAAAATATCCATATGTTAGGCAGCTCTATGCTGATACCACTTGGCGAATCCCGTCAGGGATCCTTGAAACCATGTCTATAACGTCGCTTGATTTGTCCCGAGCAGCATGCAGCGAAGCGCGAAGTATCGTGGAGGCATGACAGAATTTGCGGCTGGGTTACAATGTCTGGATGTGAATCGGGCACTCAGGGCCGTGCATGCCAGCCTAATCACGGACTAGGGAGCCTGTGTGTAGCAGGAACATGCCCGGAAAGGGCTCATAGGTCCCCGGCCGACTATAGCGGGCAGAAGTCGAGAATGTTGACCCAGGATTCGATATTCGACGCAGAGTCTTGCCAGGCATAACCCGCAGACAAAGAGACCGCCTTAAGGCAAGTTCAGGGTGCATGCAACGCTCGGACAGTGCGGTGCTGAACGCATCTTCGGATAACGCTCTCCCCTCTCAACCATGCATATGTTCGTCTTGTAGGACTCTGCCGGCAAGAAGATCAAGTGGGTACTCACGTCCAGCTGCGATCGCCTTTCTCTGTTCCTTTGGTCGTGACGGGCCAACAGCTCCTTGTTGTACCAGTAGTGGTGCAGGCAGCTCGCGCACATCCCGATATTCGTTGTTCATCTTCACGGACAGTCGTATCCGCGCACTTCCGACACATTCGTAGGTATCTGCACAGCAAAAAGGGATAGGTATGCACACCTCTTTGGCTCTTCCTGAATGCTATCGTCTGGACATGACGAGAAGATATCTCGCGTCCGTTTCCCGCATACTTTCAACAGTGGGTTCAATGGAGGCAGCGTAGAGGTCGACATAGTCGAGGGGGGCGAGTCTTACTTGTTGGCTATAAGAAAGCAATAATGTGAAAACGATGTCGCCGGCGAGATGTCGTCCACAACAAGGGTTCCGCTGTCTGGTCGCAAGTGGAGAACCTGAGGAGGGCAAGTGGGCGCCGAACTCAATAAAGTGGCATCCTGGCAATTGCTGACTAATCTCTTCACGGTGTGGCGTGGCTCAGCCTAGCGCAGCTGCTATCTACCGCCACCGTCGAGTCCAGCAAAGCGTCTCGGAGGCGTTGTCAGAGTCGCAGAGAGCGCGAGCAAGGGTCGTAGGCACGTCGAGTAGCGGTGTACGTAGCGTAACGAACCAGTCGTCTGCGCCATGTCGGTCGCGTCGGAGCTCAAGTCCCTTGCCAAAGCCCTCCAGAGCGCTTCCACCGACGAGGTGCGCCCATAATCTTTTCCCTATGGCCTCCCCGTCACTCCCGTTCGTTTTTGCGCGTTTCACTGACTGTTTTTTCCTGCGTGGCGTCGCTCGGGTGGCGGGACGGTATTAGGACATCGTCGGGGTGCTCAAGACGCTCAAGCAGGAGGCGAAGATCACGGAAGCCATTCTCAGGGTGTGTCGCTTTCTCAACTGCTGCCGTGATCGTCTAATCACTCCTTGTTGACAGGAAAGTAGAGTGGGTCTAGCAGTGGGGAAGCTGCGCTCGCATGCCTCGAAAGAAGTCGCGGACCTCGCGAAAGAAATCGTCAAGAAATGGAAGAACGAGGTAGAGAAAGAAAAACAGGCCAAAGGCGGCGAGCACAAAACCAACGGCAAGACAGCACCGACTATGCGTAAAGGATCGACGGCATCCACGACGGCCTCGAAATCGACGTCCACACCTTCACGAGCGCCTTCTACACCCATCACACCGACGGCATCGACACCAGGGTACAGCTTTGCTGGCAAGGGCGAGATGCGCACGACCAAAACGGACGGCGTCAAGACGGACATCACGGGCGACAAGACACGCGACAAGTGCATCGAAATCGTCTACGACGCGCTGGCCTCTGATTCGGGTGCCCGTATGTCCCATTCCAGCTGCTGCGACCTAGGTCTCTGAGGTTGGCCCAGCCTTGACATGACCGCACCCCCGACCTGATTTTAACGCGGCGGGTCGATGCGGCCATAGCAGGGATGGGTATGAGATGAGGACTCTGCAAGCCAGGTGACCTGGGTCCTGGCAAACCTATGCATCTTTCGGTACCGTCCTGACGTGATCGACAGCGAGCGAACTGATCATGTCGCGTGCAAAAGCGATCGAGTCAACGGTACTGTCCGAGTTCGGTGGGACGACAACAACATACAAGAGCAAGCTGCGCTCCTTCTTTGTCAACCTCAAAGATAAGAACAATCCCACTCTCCGCGAGAGCGTCGTCAGCGGCGACCTGCCTGTCCATAAGTTTTGCAAGATGACCAGCGCGGTGGGTGGAGACGGTGCGACCTCGAAAGATGGATGGACTGATGCCGTCGCTTAGGACATGGCCTCGGAAGAGCGCAAGGCTGCAGATAACAAAATCAAGGAGGAGAATTTGTTCAAGGCCCTCGGTGCTGAAGAAGTGCAAGCAGAGACTGACGCGTTCCAGTGTGGCCGGTGCAAGCAGGTCTGTACTCCATCTAGTGCGACATGAGCAAGTTTACTGAGCGATGTTGCAGAGGAAGTGTCGTTATCGTCAGGCGCAGACTCGTAGTGCTGATGAGCCGATGACCGTGCGTTGATTTCCTTCTAGTATTCACATTTCTTCACACTAATCGGTTGCTAGACATTCGTAACGTACGTATTGTGACTCTTCATGGATGTCCATTGTTACTGACCGCTGATCTCACCACAACAGCTGTACAGTATGTAGCAACAGGTTTGTGTTATCGGTTGCCAGTGTCTGAGCACCATCGAGTTGACTGCTGTTCGTCTAGGTGGAAGTTCTCGTAAAGCAAAAACCCGCTCGTAATAACCAAATTTAATACCGTCGCAATGCTACTCATGGGCATTTTTATTTTGGTGTATTATTGCTTGATCCTGACTTTTTCGTCGATCATTCCACCTGTCTGTTCTGTGAAACGAGACCTGACCCTTTTGTCAGTGGCTGTCGGTTAACCCTTTCCCTGTGTATGTATCGATGTTAATCGTCCCCTCAGCTTCATACAGGATCGTACTGTTTCATCTCAAATCGACGATGAGAGTATGAAATGACCACTAATACAACGAGCCATCTAGTCAACTCATGATTCCTATAAATCTGCATGCAAGATAACAACACGACATCAAAATCACACTCATAGCATCGTGCAAGCTCAATAAACCGTCTAATTTGTCTTCTCATTCCACCTAAGAGCAGATCGCTGTCGATCAGAAACGTCGCATCGCATGACGGACAGATCACTTACAGGTCCAAGAACAGCTTCCAGAGAATGGAGAACATCAATCCCTGTAGTCCATTTGCGAGAATCCTCGTCTTCAGCCCACGGCCAAACAAACCCTTCAGGCCATCCGCATCAATGACGGCGCGCGCCGACTCTGCGTATCCAATGCGCGAACGGTGCACCTGGCGGTACGTCTTAACGACGCGCAGCGAGTTTGAGATGGTGTCAGAGACGACGGACGCGGCGAAGCCGATGAACGCCTGGCGCATGAGCTTCTCAAACAAGGTGTTCGGCTCCGGCAGCACCTCATCCAGACCGTTGTACGTCCCGAACCACGGATAATGCCCCACGAACGTCGCCGCGGCGGTAGCCCAGGCACCGTACCACAGTGTGCCCACGCCGTAGCGCTTGATTTTGCCCTTGAGCAGCGCCAGGCCGGGCTTGCCCTCCGTCTGCAGTGTCGTCTTGACGGTGTCGACCGGCGTGAGGATCATGCGGAAGAGGGCGGCGGCGATCGACGCGAAGACGGTCTTGACTGGGGAGGGGAGGCGCTTCATGAAGGAGTTGCTCTGGAGGAGCGCGAGGATGCCTACGTTTGCGGCGGTGTCGCCGAAGCGGGAGACGGGCCCTTGGATCAGCGCTGCGGTGAGACCCTGGTAGTACCGCGTCCAGCCACCGTCGGCGTAGAGCGTCTTGATGGCTTGGGTCGTGGTGGTGCCGTACCGATATTGGTAGTTCATTATGGTGCGGAGAGGCATGAGCGTGAGCACTTGGAGAACCATGGCTGGTGAACGGTATTCGCTCAGACCGCATCTGTTTAATCGGTGTATGCGGACGTACCTGCGGCACCACTGAGTCCCCCACCGAGTGCACTCTTGAGTGCCTTGCCGAGATCGAACTGCGTCCCAGAGGTGTCATTCCAGCGATCAAAGCCGATGCTATAGCAAAAAAAGGAACGTAGGAGAAGCACCCGAGTGCAGCACGCATCGGGGTGTAACGGACAATTCCGGGGCTCGCAGAAATCAGATTGTGGTACACCCCACTAGAGATTTGCGGTACTCGATGTCGAAATCGAACATACCTCAACATCGTCAGCGTCGATGAAGCCCTTTATGAAGAATCCGAGCGCAGCAGCACCGAGCACCGTCAACGCCGCATACCACCCATACGTCCACCAGCTCGCCTTCTTCTTAGGGAGCACGTCGTTGCTCGGTCCTTCCTCCGCATCTCGGTCAATCAGCAGCGCCTGCCGCTCATCGGTGACTACAGTTTGCGGGGTAACTGGCAGCTCCTGCGACATCCCGACTCGAGACTTTGGAGGGCGAATGAAGATGGAAAGCGCAGTAACCCGATCCTGGGTATGCGAACATGGCGTTATAGACGCAATTGAGAGCTATTTTTAGACAGTTGGCTTGGTCATTCTAGCGATCATATAAAATCTTATCTTATCAATACTGTGTCTGGTAGTGTACTTGGTCAGTCGAGTACAGCAGGCGAAGGTTTTGTAATAATCACACAGTAAGTACATCCGTAGATAGCTACAACTGAGAGGAGCACGACTACACAATCCGCGCGCGAAAATATACAGTGGCTGGGGAACTATGCACTGAATGGCCGAGCAGGGAGGGTGACCGAGATCCCGGCCCGACACAGTACTTATCATTGTGGTAGACATATTCAAATTCAGTGACCTTAAGCTTGGGCGCACTGGCAGTCACGTACCACAGGTAAAGCAGTGAGTGAGCGAATCTCCAGAGCCCTACTGATTTCTGCAGCTCGTCCATTCGCATTCGGTGATCCTAACCAAAGGGCATCACAGTCGCGAACTATGACCAAGTCTCTGGCAATGCTGACTCCGTACTATCTCGTGATTAGGAACAGCGACATCACAACCATTACAAGGTGAGATACTAGAAAGGAGCGAAAAGGGTACTCTCCACTGTGTGACCACAATACGAGTCGCGGTGCGGCGTCTCTAGCAGGGCACCAACATTTTGAACTTCCCAACTACTAATTTTGTGTATTGCGCTTCGGTAGGCTGCAGTCAAGTCAGAACTCTGATATCAGCCCAGGACAATGAGAGTGCACGCACAAGTTGGCTGGTAGACGAGTAGGTCAAGCCCCAGTCGACGAGGTTAACCTGCTTCGCGTCGTCGCTGAACAAAGCATTGCCACCTGGGGAGACATCCTGGTGGAGGACACCATGCTGCTGGTAAATACTCCAAGCCTTCTTGGCAGCGAGGGTTGCGGCTTCATTCACGAAGGCCTTGCATTTCTCCTTTTCGGCTTTCACCTCTGAATAGGCCTTTGTCTCTTTGATGACCTTGCCCGGAACCGCCTTCATAATGGCCCATTTCTTGCCTTCCGAGTCCGTGCCGGAGAGAATCAGTTGACCAACCTATGATCATGTGTCAAACCGGACAACGTCAGTGGCTAAGACTTCAAACAGCACATTGAGGACAAGGGAGGATCGTCATACAGTGTGCAGGGTTGCCGCCTCCTTGTCCTGGACTGGCTCCTTTGCATACGCGGGCTCATTCGTGCCGGAGACAACCTTGTAGACATGGCCAGCATTACCCTGTTTATCGTTCTTCTCTAGAGTGTAGGATTTCCCGGCGATCTCTATGTGTACTTGTTCATCTGACAGTGACATAACCGGGTTATTTCCTTCGTCGTCGCTGAGCTGGATAGGGAGAACTGCTTACTCGTTCGTGCCCAGAATTGGGACAATGGGCTGTTGTCAAGGTCACGAATGGAGATACCGTACGGTAAATACTGTGCATATTGCTGAGCATCCGAGAAACAAAATACAGGGAACCACTCACATAAACCGGTGCAGACCGTGAGACCACAAGGAGACAAGCAAAGAGGAAGGGGAGCAGGATAAAGCGCATGGTGAACTCGAAGACTTGGCGTTCAGTACTGTTGGTCGTGAGAATCGAATAAGCAGGACAGAGAATCACAGAAACTCGTTGAAAGGAGTGGAGGGGAGACTGGACCGGCCGAGCCTGGTTTGCTGCCCTCCAGGACATGCCTTTAAATACTGCGAGTTCAAAAGCATCATGTCAGCATACAGGCAGGTCACGAGAGGGCACTGAACTCACCCGCAGGCGATCTCACAACATGGACGGCACGTTGCCTTGACCCACCCAATGAACCAGTCGCGATATGCTTCGAGAAGCACAGACGGCGAGCGACGGAGGATGTGAAACAGGATCAGAGGCCGCCGTTATGCTAGAGTGGCAGTGCACAACCCGCATTTTGATACTCGGTATTTTCCATGCTATTCTGGACAGGCCGTTCAGTGCTTCTGGCTGATAATACATGGATACGTTGTGGTCGCGGGCACCTCGGGTGTTCCATACTTTGATGTGTCCGACAGCGCTGAGACGATGGATCAGCGCTGCATAGGCAACTCGAAACCACACGGTGCTCAAGAGACAAGGTGCTATTACTTTGTATGGGACTGTCGGCGCAGTAAGTTTAAGGGGTGATTACCTCCCTCGGTGCAGTCTCAAATATGAAAAGTTAGCTGCCTTGACGAGGGAGCAATATACTAGATTCTCTGCGTAACACGCGCGTCCATGCAGCTTGATTGGTGGCACCAGTCGAGAGGCTCCAGGTCCCATTAGCCGCAATTATCTGCGCCTGCTCTGGAAAGATGTCGGTCAGTAACAGTTAACGGCGGGAACGACATAAGGTTAAGGAATCACGTACCATTGCATGTTTGTGTCATGATCAGTGAAACCGCTGTCCACATCCATTCTACAAAATGATAGTAAGCTGAAGATAGTTTCTCGGTCGGCAAGACCCTGACGCTGTTCAGGCTGCATACGATATAGCACGCATGGCCCAGTAGGTCAACGGCAGGTCAGCACGATCGTCAGCGAATGGTGAAACACTCGCCAGAAAAACAATGCACCAGCCATTGACCGGCCATGATTCTGAATACGAGGGGACAAGACGAATAGCAAATGAACAATTGATTGGACGCGACACATCCACTAGAACCTGTGTACGCGCGCACAACGGTGACAGAAAATGCCACGTCCCCGGTTGTCGGATGTGCGCCCACGCGCGATTGCGTACACCATTCCACCTTAGGAAACTACTCAAGTTCACGGGCGGCAGCGCTTAAGCTTGTGTTCCACGCCAACTTCGACCTCTATCCCGACTGTGCATCCCACAGCGCAAAACTTGAACGGCAGCAGTAATGAGCAGAAAGCGCAAACAGCCACAGTTGGCTTCTAGCCACACGCACGACCGCAGAGATGCCACCGCCGGCTACCACAACGCGCCCGTTCAAGTTCGCGCCCCAGATCCAACGCTGTTCATCCAGGCTCATGAAGCGGACGTCACGCGCGGCCCAAAAGCGCTTGCGGCCGCGCATTCCCTGGAAGTAACCCTACACGAAGAGAATGGGAGATCAAGGGTCTACGTGGGGGAGGGTCTAATTAAGTGGCAGGGTGCTGGAAACAGCGGTGGAACTGGAGACGAATGGGAGGGCTCAGAGATCCTCTCGCTTGGCAGAGTGCGTGCCTCCGAGGTTGACGAGTACGCCATCGAGGACGGAGACCGTATATGGATGGACAGGTAGGCGTTTTGTGAGACTGGCCTGCTACTATGTGTCGCAATCGAACATAACTTGCGGTCAATGAGAAGAAGCCGTATAGAGCGCCGCTGGGTAGACCGTCGTGACATGGTACAACTGAACTAAGAATGACCTCTGCCATCTCTCCTTGTCCAACAATAGTCCTAACATATCTCGGCAGATATGATGCTCGTCTGCTCCTGGAGACCCTTCCCTTCAAACCCGTTGCCACCACAACCCACACCCTCGCCACGCCGAGTTCCCCGGGGGGCTGGTCTGATCTTCCATCGGACACGGAAGATACCTTCTTTTTCTCACCGGCAGAGGCCGAAGACTTTCGCCGGAACAAGCGCAGACGGCTCATCGACCAGGGCAGGGAGGAGCGACTCCGTGCCCTACGCTCTATGGGCGAAGATGATGCCCTCGTCAGCGAGGAATGGGGAGGGAGCGACGAAGAGGTGCGTCTGCACACTGTATGGCTGTGCCGAAGATCACATCATTATCGGGGTCCTGCAAGGCGTGTCCGCATTACTGTCTTGCGCGAATACTGAATCTTTCAACGAGGATGATATGCGGGCCTGTACGGAATATCTCGCGCATGAATGCAAAGTCATCAAACTTTGTGAAGATACTAATACATAGTCTTGCATTTACTGCTCTGTTGGGTGCAAGCGATCACTCATCACGTTTCTGAGACTTCTGTCCGTCTTCATCGGGCTGCTCGGCCACAGGAACGTGATACTTGGGCCAAGCACCCAATCTGCTGTGCTCCGATCGCTCACAGCATTATCGGCGTCTTGTCGTTCCCGTGTTTCGTAGAGGACCACAAAAGCGAGTCAGGGATACCTGGGACGCTGGCAGTGTTCCAGGGGCGAGCCGCGCATTACTCATCATTGCCAGCACCCCAGCCTCCGCACTGTTCGGCGGTGCAACAGGGCGTGCTTTCCATAAACAGAATCCCCGGTCCCACTCTGTGTTCCGCCGTGTTCACTTCTCTCCAGCGATCTAACAACAACTGCGATCTGGCCATCCGCTCATACATTTGTAACTGGGTTCTGAATCGGCTGACGGATGTATCCGACAGCCTGACAATGCGCAGCGCGAGCTCATGCGCCGCACGGCCGCACACGTCCTCGCCTCGCCTCACCCCGCGCAGCTCGAGCTGCGCATCCTCGCGAACCACGGCGCGGACGCGCGCTTCGCGTTCCTGCGCGGCCGATGGGCGCGCGCGTGGCGGCTTGCGAAGGGTCACGCGAGGCTGGAGCGGGAGCGGGAGAAGGAGGTGGAGAGGGAGAAGGTGGGGATTGGGGGATTGGCAGGGTACGGCGACAGCGATAACGACGAGGAGCGCGAGGAGGGGCGGCAGGACACGGGGGATGTCAGAACTCAAGATGGCGGCAAGCCTGTGAGCGCACCAGAGCTTGCAAGCAAGACCGCGGACGTGACGAATGATGACATAAAAGCTACGAGGCGCGCCAGAGCAAAGGAGTGGGCAGAGAAACGTAGGCTAGCTTTGGCCGCTGCCAGCGCTACCGCCGAGCCAGAAGCTTGAGGGCGCAACGTAAGTAGACTTCTTGCCCGAAATGCAGGTCTGAGTTGCAGCATACAGGCTACCCTGAAAGATATAGACATTTTGCAAGATTAAATATTCCTTTCTGTGCATTTGTACACAATAACTTAGTGCAGCGCTGTCCAGTCGCGTTTGTAAAACATAGCCTCGCTTCTCCAGCCAGCCTGAGCCGGTTGCTTACAGCTCCTTCTTGCTCGCAACCGTCGCACCGGTCTTGAATTCTTCCAAGGCCCTCAGCCTTTCCGTCAGTGTGGGGTGCGAATGGTGGTAGGCCGAGTACCTGCAACGCCCATCAGCGCTCGGTCGGATCTGAATGAACCCGACATGTCTTCATCTATCAAAACACGCCACCATCACGGGACAAAGCAAAATGGAGTGATCAAAGAGGATAGTGGGACTCACATCCAGTCTACCCACACCGTCGACAAGTTCTTCACGTGGAGCGTGACGAGGGCACGCCCGAGGCGCTCGCCCATATCGGCCATCTCTTCCGCGTTGAGCATCTGCTGAAGCTCGCACGCGAAGCGGTCGGCTTGGTACTCGAACCGCCGGGAGATGGAGTTGAGGAGCAGGGAGGCCAGGGACTCGAGGGGAGAGATGATCATCTGTGGGCGAAGTGGAGGGGCACCGATGTTAGCGAGTGGTTTCGGAGGTACGGGGCCACGACGAACCTGGAAAAGCAGGAACGCGACGATTGTTGGCGGGCGCGCAGCGACGGCTGCAGGGAAGTCGAACGAGCGGATGACGGGTGGCGCATGGAGGAACGCGGGGAAGAGCGCGAGGATCGAGAAGAGGTGCGCCTGGGAAACGAGCAGCATCTTCGTCGGGTGGAGATGGTACCAGTGCCCGAGCTCGTGTGCTGAGACCAGTGTTGGCATGAGTTTGTTTATTTGAAAGCAATGAGACGTACCGAGGACGGCCTCGACTTCGCGGGGCTTCGATTGCTGGATGAGCGTGTCGAAGATTACAATGTGCTTGCTCTGCAGAACCGTCCGCCGAAGCGTTACTATAGACCCAGTCAAGTGCAGACGTAACACGATATCCTTACCCAAGGGAGGCCATAGAAGTACGCGTTGCTGTGCGAGCTGCGCCTGGAACCGTCGATCTCGTAGAGGTGCTTGAGGGGGAACCTCAGGCGGGATGCGAGAACCTCGATACGAGCACGGAGCTCACCCGGGGCGAGCGGCGAAAGTTTGTTGAACATTGGCTGGATGAGAGTCGGGTAGATAATGACCATCATCATCTGGAAAGCCAACCTTAGCATCCGTGCATCAGTGTTATCGCATCCTCCATTCAGTAGACTGAATAATGCCACTCACATGAACGCCATTAGCCATGGAACAAAGCGGTCCCCGGCCCACTTAAAGATGTAGAGGAACGCAGAGAGGAAGGGCGGGGCGAGGACAAGCCCGATGGCCCAGCCCTTCAGAAGGTCAGCCACAAAAAGTGAGGGCGTAGTCTGGTTGAAGCCGTGCTTCTCCTCGAGGACAAACGTCTGGTAGACTGAAAGGGGGAGGCCGGGGAGAGAGGACACGAAGAAGAGTATAATGGCAAAGACATTGGATTGCGTGATCTGTGGGAACAGCGCAGAGAGGTACCATTGCAAACGGTCTGCATGAAAACGGACAAAGAAACCAGGTCAGAGCGTACCTCGTACTCTGGTCCATATCCAAGCCGAACTGTGGTACTCGCCGCAGCCTGCCAGGCCCACGCATAAATGCCATAGTGGAGAAACACAGAGTCGACTGCCTGCTTGTAGATACCCGCAAAGAGGGAGAACTTGGCCTTGTCCTTGCCATAGGCTTGAGATTTGGCGAACACTTCTGGAGTGAAATGTTCAGCGAGGGCGGGCGGAGGATTTTGCTTTCTGTAAAGAGGATATTGTCGGAGGCTATATTGGTGTCGTATATTTCGTGTTAGAGCAAGAGCTTGACGGAAAAGTGAGAAGAGGTTGCGCACATGAGATAGGACTCGAAAAGACAGACAGCCCAGGAGAATGCCTGCACGTAGGTCTTCCAATCTATACGGTCGACCTTGACAAAGGCAAGACGCTGCTCGACCCCCGCAAGTCCTTTATGTAGGAAATCCATGGCAGGTAACGTTCTTAGTGGTGGATCTGTCTACGCGGTTCTGACTAGATTTTGTCGCGGACTCAAGGGGTACCGGGGCCTCAAGATTTGGAAGGTAACCTGTCATATATTGGCGCTAGACCCCGGAAACCAGCTGGGGGACACCCACTGATAAGATGAGATAAACCATATCCGGTACTATTCGTACATCTGACGACGCGCAATCAACATCACCCATGTCGCCCAAGTGCTCGCACATTATTGCTTACTGCCCCACTAGCGTGTCTTGGCGACTTGGCCGCCTTCGTTCGCGGCTCTTTGACAACTGTTGATTGTCCTCTACCTCTCTTCTGGCCTGTCTGTACCTCACCAATAGCATGCAGGACATCAATCAGGAGGGCTACTCAGACATGGTCGAAGTTCAGAGTGAGATCAATGATGCTACTCCTTGTCAATTTACTGATATTATGAACACACCAATACTGATCTATACTGTGCCGCTACACTATCATTGTACTAGTAGGCAGCGTGCATTGCCTAATTCAGTGTACACAAACTTGTGTGCCCTCCACTATCCTCCTTGTTCCCTGGTCACTTCACAAACCTTGGGATGTTTTCTGTACATCATTTACATCACCTCAGAATTTTTACATTGGGTTTGGACCATGGACACAGCTACAGTAGCAAACTTTGTGGACTTGTTGCCTGAAAGTTGCCATCAAGACCCCGGGGACCACTTGGGGGGGACCCCCCTAGTTGCTTCCACGGAATGAGCCTCCAGGTCCCCCCTGCGCGGACTAGCCACAGCCGTGAGTGCCATGCCACTCGGCGAGTCGGCAGTCAGGCGCTAAAGCGTACAGTGCATCACGTGCTCTATGTTGACACGTTGACATTTGCAAAACGTGATATACAGTGATCAACGGCTCCTTGAGATGGTCAAATTTTGTTGAGCCTCAGGCACCCCTTTCCTCTCAATAAAATTCAGATCGCTATGTGTCATATTGTAACTACCAATGTACTCTGTATGTCCATGCACAATAAATTGTTATCAAGGCGAGAAAGGATGAGACTACCAGAGATCAGTGCGATATTCTGTTATCAACACTCTAACCAGTCCTTGAGACACAGTCACATCACACAGCACCTGCCTGATATGGATGCAGTGATGTAGGAACGGCAGAGTTCGGCAACACTGGTAGGTACCGGATTAGGGAATGTGACATGACAAGATCTGTGAGATTAGATATTACATCCCACTGCTTGAGGCACTCATATTCAGGTTTGACTTGAAGCACACATTCACTATACAATCAGAGATGCAGATTTAAGGACTAGCCATACAGGAAGTAGAAATATGTAATAATAATTCCCATTCTCTAGACAGAACCACTCCAATGGGCCAGAATAAAATTGTGTATTTCCTGGGAACACACAGTGTTTGGACTGTAGCCCAACATCCTGCATGCACAAGGTGATTTTGATTTGTACAATACATGGCATGGGTATAGTAGAGATAGCCTGCAAGAAGTCTGAGGCAGATATCTCTTGCTGTGAGCCAGAAAGGTGG
Organism: Fomitopsis pulvina; assembly: GCA_964035675.1. Classification (NCBI taxonomy): domain Eukaryota; kingdom Fungi; phylum Basidiomycota; class Agaricomycetes; order Polyporales; family Fomitopsidaceae; genus Fomitopsis; species Fomitopsis pulvina. The sequence goes on from OZ037964.1 coordinate 185,927, forward strand.
ACTGTCTTGTACCAGTAGTGTTACAACCACTTACTCAGGCACACTGCATTGAGGACTTATCTTTTTCCTTGGTTTATCCTCTCTAGTTCTCAGGGATGCTGTTTCCATTCAGTATGACTCGGCCTGTGCACTGTTATGCATCGCTAACAGTACCCATCCCTCGGACTGGCTCCATACCCTTTGCCCATCCAATCTTTCCATAGCCTTATCATTATGATGTGATCTCTGTACTATACGGCCGTGGTGCCTTGTTTCCTCTCCCCTTTAACTTTCCATAGCCTTACCTCATTCACACACCAGCGAGTCAAATAGGTTGCACCAGGCTGTGCGGACTGGCGCTCTGATCCAGATGTATATATACCAGTAGACTTAGTGGGTGGAGTTCAAGCTCGACCTGGTTAATCATACATTGTCTTACTCCTACACTTAGCTTCACTCTGACAGCCTGGTGATACGCCTGACCCTTGGCCATGCCCTGAAAAAGGCAATTGCACCCCAAACATGCTGAACATGCCCTGAACATGTCAAATGCACCCTGATTTTTGCCCTCCCTGTTATAACAGACCTCAGGCCATCTGGGCACAGACCACATTTCCTTTTTGAGGATGATGGCACTCCATGCGCATTACTGACATTGTCTCGATGATAGACACTTATTCATTGTATCATATGACACATACACTCTATTTTACTCATTCAACCTATGTCATCACTTTCATCTGCTTACTCATTCATTTTCTCTTTACTTACTAATCAGCAGTCAACCCTCTCCAGTCCCTGACTTGTACTATACAGAGATGGGATGCTTAAGGACATCTGGACACACCTTGGGGATATCCCATTGTCTTTCCTTCATCTCACGCTATGTTACAGCCTCCTTTACTTCTTTTCCTGTATTTATCACGCTTCCATCATGGCCATGTCACCTTCTACTTCTTCCCTGACATCTCAATGCCCATTGGTTCTAACTTCCATTTCCCATCATCCTATTTATCATTACTATACGCTGAACCTTCACATGACAGTGAAGTAAGGCTGAAACCTTGTACTTGATGAAGGGACTGGGAGTTGCGCATCTCCCCTGCCCCCCCTTGATAGACTTAGGGGATTGGAGGGACATACAGGGATGAGAGAGGTGTGGGCTATGCTACTGATGTGTATAGCTATGTAGGTGGCTAGCCTCAGTGATCTGTAGGACACTGAGGGTGACGCAGAGCACGTTCCTGTATATATAGTAGTGTAGTTTGCTTGGGAGTAGCCCCAAGCTCAATCTCTTTTACTATCCCCTCGGTAGAACTGAGTAGCAGCAACCTTGACACCTACTAAGTGTTACAAGACGCTTAGTTCATTTGATATGGAACTTTTACATAGCGACGTTACGATACCACGCAGAGCGCACTGACAGTTTCCTTTTCTTTTCTTCTTAGTTTACCCGAGACGTCCGCCTACGTCGTCGGATGTACTCCTTATGGAGGCGGCCGCCCAAGGACATTCACGAGCAGCTGGGGGACAACCCCTGATCTGTCATTTACAGTACGCCTTCCTCTTCTTTTGATTATCTTTCTTCTACTTCGGACGAGATGGGATGGGCATCATATTCCTTACGCATCAAGGGCCCTTGCTTCCAGCCTGAATCCCACCATCGCATCTTAGCATAATGATGGACTTCTACCTTACATCTCTCCATTCCTCTTCATCTTTAATCTACCTTTTATTTATCATTCTTCGGTTCTTCTATCTCTCTATTTATCCTTACTATACGCCGAACCCTTCACACGACGGTGAAGGTAGGCCGATCACGAACCGACATCAAACCTTGGAGGAGGCCCGGCAGTCGCTGAAGGCTGAGGGTAGTGAACCCCCAGGTTTGCAGAACACTGGAAACCAGAGACGATGGAACTCAACGGTATGCTGCCTCCGTGGTACTCGCAGCTGGGGCTAGGGACGTCTACTATTAGTCTAACAGAGGTTGACTGGTAGAGTACTAGAATGGCCAGTGCTTGTATATAAGCGGTAGTGGACTAGGTCGGGCCCTAAGCTCGATCTGACTATCTTTTGGCTCGATAGGTCAGTGGTGCGAGAACTCGACAGGGATCCAACCCTCATCATCAGACCAGAACCCTTGATCGGCGCCCAGGACCTCTCCCTCGCCGCCTCCAGACTCCCCTCCGCTGAGTATCAGTGCCTCGTCGCCGGCGCTAACATCGAGTGTTGTAGCATAAGATCGAGCTTTCTTCACATCGCCCCCGTTGTCTAACGGCTGGGCGCACTCATCTTTCAAACACACCTTACACACGACTCCCCAACTACGCCGACTATAACCTTCCAAAGCCCACCCAAGGTTACATCGTCGCATGGGACCAGCAACAAGAAGTCTTTGCACTTACACCAGAACCGGGACGAAACGACCTCGCTCCTATCAAACGAATCAGGCCCAGCATAACAGCAGGGCAGTGGTTTCCCACTCAGAACTTTGACCAGGCTAAGCAGCACACCAGACGTGTCCTGTTAGCAGACGAGAAGGCCCGTGTCCTGATCTCCGGCAGTCAGTCGAACATGACCACCACAGAGCCATTGACTTCGGTCAGCGCACCGACACCAATATTACGAACCCAGAGTATAGCCGAAGAAGACCCCTCGGATCAGACCTACTGGACCATGAGTTACTCCAGAGCCGAGGTAGACCAGAAGATCGCTGACGCCGTAGCAGCGGCATTGCAGCATGCACAGATTAACGCAACCACCACCACAATCCTCAGAAATGCAGGGAAGCTCGACATCCCCCGACCTGAAGACTTCGACGGGGAAGGAATCGACCTTGACCCCTTCCTCCGTCGCTGCCAAAACTACTTCCACGCCACAGGCAACAATAACACGCCCGATCAACAGAAGATTGCTTACGCAATCACGCTGATGAACAAGGGCGCGGGACGAGCATGGAGGGAGTGGTATTACGAAACGGTTGGAGCCGGTCCCGGCATTTACGCAAGCTGGGTAGATTTCAAGACTGCCCTAGAAGGGCAGTTCCCGATTTATAACCAGAAGAACAATTTGATTGATAGACTCTCGAAACTGCGACAGAACAAAGGAATCTCCAAGCATGTACAACTCTTCAAAGTCCTCGCCGCGCGAGCAGGACTCAAAGACCCCGAGCACCGAAACGTCCTTGTCACTTTCTTCAAGAACAGTATCAACAAGGAGTTACACCGAGACATCACACGTCACGACCCACAGCCGGTCACGATCACCGACTGGTACAACAAGGCCATCCGCCTCGGATTGTCCGACATATGGAACCAAACCGAGAAGCAAGCGAATCAGCAGCATCGAGACGACGACGCAATGGACGTCGACCGACTCACAGAAGAGCAGCAGCGCGAACACAGAGCCAAGGGCCTGTGCTTCAACTGTCACAAGAACGGGCACGTCTCCAGAGACTGCCCCACCCGGAAGACGAAGAACACCACGCAAGGAGGGACGAGTAGGAACGGTACGGCCAAAAGCGCGACCCCCGCCTACACAAAGGTCCGCTCCGCGTTCGACGACATGGCTTCAGCCAGAGACAGAGTCCGAACCGCGTTCGGCGAATTAACCAAGGAAGAGAAAGCGGCGGCCTTCGAGGAGTTTGCCGCGGATGAGGATTTTTGAACGGGTCCAGTGAGTCGATGCCACTAGGACCCGTCTCCGTAACGCTACGCCGTGTACTTGTAGGAATAACCGAGGAACGATCATTGTTCATTCCAATCCACGTACACGGGCGAAGAGATGTCGACATGAGAGCCCTGCTCGATAGCGGGGCGGGAGGAATTTTTATTCACCCGAAAGCGGTCATCAGGAGCCGCCTAATACCGGCTAAGTTATCACGACCCATAGCCGTCTACAACGTTGATGACATGGCAAACAGAGCTGGAAGGATCACCCACTACGTGGACGTAGACTGCGAGATAGGAGGAAAGAGCACGTCTTTCCGGGCCCTAGTCGCCAACATCGGAAAACAAGACATGATCCTAGGCCATGACTGGCTCACCAAAGAAAACCCAATCATCGACTGGAAGAAGGGAACACTCACCTTTAACGTCCCAAGAGAACCGGAGGAAGTCCTCCAGCAACTCGGACAAGAATTGGAGGACAACGAAGCAATCTATCAGTACGATCCTGAAGCGGAATTTCTTCTGCACTGGACAAAGCAAGAACCGCCCGTTTACCGGGACGGAACAGAGAAAATACACCAAACGTACATGAAGCATCTGGGCGCATTCGCATGCACGGGACGGCGCATCTACAGAACCGAATTCCTGGGACGAGTCACCACGGCCACTGAATTAGCGGCCCAGGCAAAGGATAACCGCAACCGAACCATCGAGGAGATGATCCCCGCCTACCTCCTCCCCTATCGGTTAGTATTCGATAAGCAGACGGCCTCGCGACTTCCCCAGCATACCTCTTACGACCACGAAATCAACCTGAAACCGGGCTTCGTGGAAATGAAAGTGCAGGTGTACCTGCTGAACCCCAGACAGAAGGAAGAACTCTCGAAGTTCATATCTGAGAATGAGTTGAAAGGGTATATTCGACCCTCCAAGTCACCGCTGGCGAGTCCCTTCTTTTTCGTAGGAAAGAAAGACGGATTGCTACGACCCTGTCAGGACTACCGAACACTCAATGAGAACACGATCAAGGACAGATACCCGCTCCCCCTGATATCCGACCTCATGGATAAGCTAAAGGGAGCGACAATTTTCACGAAGATGGATCTTCGCTCAGGTTACAACAATGTACGAATCAAACAAGGAGACGAATGGAAAGCGGCATTCATCGTTCCTGGGACGGATGGCGGACCACCCAAGTTATACGAACCCATGGTGATGTTTTTTGGGTTATGTAATTCACCATCCACATTTCAAAGGATGATGAATATGGTCTTCGCAGATCTACTCGCCGAGGGCTGGCTGGTAATCTACATGGACGACATATTGATATTTTCGACCGACAAGAAGACGCACGAAGAACGAACCAAGCGTGTACTACAACGACTCAAGGATAACGACCTCTACCTCAAACCGGAGAAATGTTTCTTCGACCAAGACGAGGTAGAGTTCCTCGGTATGATCATACGCCCCGACCACCTCACTATGGACCCGGTCAAAACCGACGGAATTGCCAACTGGCCAACACCAAAGACGGTGAAGCAAGTCCAAGCCTTCTTAGGCTTCGGAAATTTCTATCGAAAATTCATTCACCATTTCTCTGATCGCGTACAACTGCTCATCGACTTGACCAAGAAGAATACAGCATGGCACTGGGAGGCTGAGCAACAACGAGCCTTTGACGATCTGAAAGCTGAGTTCACCAGCGCACCCATATTACTCATGCCCGACGTCACCAAACCGTTCGCCTTAGAAGCAGACTCTTCCAAGTTCGTGACCGGCGCAGTACTCCGGCAAAAGGACGCAAATGGAGATTGGCACCCATGCGGATACCTCTCCCAATCGCTTCTCCTGGCAGAATGCAACTATGAAATCTATGACCGCGAACTGCTTGCCATTGTACGAGCGCTGGAATCTTGGAAACACCTCCTGATGGGGAGCCCCCACAAGGTGACGATCCTTTCTGACCATAAAAACTTGACGTACTGGCGTACGGCACAGAAACTCAACCGGAGACAAGCCCGCTGGTCGCTATTCCTCTCCGAATTCGACTACGAGCTGTTCCACCAACCCGGGTCCCAGATGGTCCAGTCCGATACGTTATCGTGACGACCCGATCATGACGACGGCCAAGCTGATAATGACGACATGACGATGCTGCCCGAGGCAGTTTTCGTCAACCGAATGGATCCTGAACTCCTTGCGGAGTTTCTGGCAGTACACGACAAGGACCCCATGGTCGCCGAAGCGCTTCAAGCCCTTCTTGGCCACGCCCCAACACCGGCGCGCACCTCACTCGCTGACTGGAGTACCGATGGTGCGCTCGTATGGTACCAAGACCGGCTTTACGTTCCACCATCGACTTCGCTACGGCGACGAGTCACTACACTACACCATGACACCCCCGCCGCCGGGCACCCTGGCATACAGAAGACGTTGGCCAGCCTGCAGCGTGACTACTGGTGGCCCGGCATGGCTGCCTTCGTCGCCCGTTTTGTCAAGGGCTGCGCGGCCTGCCAACAAATGAAACCGAACACGCACCCAACAGTGGTGCCTCTCATGCCGATCCCACCACTTTCTCATGCGATGCCCTTCACCACCTGGACAATGGATTTCATCACTGACCTGCCGGTTAGCGCCGGCTTCAATTTCGTATTAGTCGTTGTGGACCACGACTCTACGAAGGGGGTAATTTTTATCCCAACAGTCAAGACTGTTGATGCACTCAGAACCGCCAGACTCCTACACCAAAACATTTACCTTTGGTTCGGACTACCCGAACGAATCATATCAGACCGAGGCCCGCAGTTCGCCTCTCACGTATTTCAAGAACTGTGCAAGCTCACCAAGGTGAAATCTTCTATGTCAACGGCATATCATCCCCAGACGGATGGACAGACGGAGCGCGTCAATCAAGAGCTAGAAGTGTATTTACGTATCTTCTGCGCCAACAACGCAGCTGAGTGGACAAATTACCTCCCTGATGCTCAATTCGCTCACAACTCTCGACTCCACACCACAACTAAGCAAATCCCATTTCAAGTCATGATGGGATTCGTACCACGAGGGATCCCAACCGTCACGGAACGAACCAACGTCCCGGCAGCTGAAGAAAGAATGCGCGAGTTACAGAAGATCAGAACAGAAGTAGAATCCGCCCTCGAACTGTCACGAAGGACAGTGGAACAAAGAATCAGACAATGGACACCGCCGTTCAAGAAGGGCCAGAAGGTCTGGCTAGACAGCGGGAACCTGCGACTTCCCTACGAATCACGGAAGTTCAAGCCAAAGCGGGAGGGACCCTTCAAGATCATCCAAGTGATGGGAAAACTTACGTACCGCCTCGCTCTCCCATCTTCTTGGAAGATTCACCCCGTTTTCCACGCAGGCCTCTTGTCACCGTACACTGAAACTGATGAACACGGTCCATCATATACGAACCCACCACCTGACGACATTGAAGGCGAAGACAATTATGAAGTCGAAGCGATCGTCGCACACAAGGGAACTCGCATTGGTAGACGATACCTTGTGCAGTGGAAGGGATATTCCACAGCGGAACGAACATGGGAACCGGAGTCGAATTTCAGCGGCACTGCAGATGATATCCTAAAGGAATATAAGCTGAGTCGCCGTCTTGGCTGTCTCAGGCTATCTCCAACATGAACCCAGACACCGATTGAAACCTAGCCCGAGTCGCCCTCCATCCTCGGGGCCCTCGTCCACTCCGGAGCTCACCGCCCACCACGCCCCTCGACCCCGACATGACGGCCAGGGTGCACCTAGGCACGAATGTGGACCTGATGACGATGAGGACTAAGTCCAGGATCGACTGGGCACTGTTCAGTACACTCCTCACCACGCCTGCCTCCCTGGTTAACCATCTAGCGACGGACTACCCGACGATGGCAGCTTACCGTACGGCTGATGCCCTTGCGCACCTGCAGGAGATCATGGGACAGCTTTACACAACGTACGCAAACGAAGAAGAATTGGCCCGAGGGGCCCGATACAATTCACTGGAGATAGAACGATGACTCGAATTAGCCCTTGTGGACCTGGGACGCACCCCCGTCCTTAACTGGGCACAAGCACGCATCCCCGAACCGGAATGACACCGACACACCGCGTTTATTCAGCCCTTACCCCTTGAACAGACGACTCACCCCATCCCTGCACCGATCCACTACTCCCGAAGCTTATCCAGCATATTTATACTCCCACACATGAAGTGCTATTACTGCCCTAACGAAACCCACGATCTGGTCGACTGCGAAGCCTACGTTTGCCCTAGCTGCAAACGACGCCAGCCGGGCCACACCCCACTCAATTGCCCCACAAGCCCCGACTGGCCGTGGCCAGCCGTCCACCAAGATACCCGCACCCTCTACGAAGCCGGTATCCTTAACTGTGCGCAGGTACCCGTCTTCATGAACCAACGCGACCGAGCCGACGACTGCGCCAGGAGAATCGGCGAGCAACTCTCACCACCAGTCCTCCGCCCCACACGATGGGCTCTCACCTTCACCTCAGACAACACGCCCAAGTATTGGTGCGTAGCCAAGGGACGAATCCTCGGCATCTTCATACAAGAAGAGGAGTACCGCCGCGCCCGCAGCCACGGTCCGTATGAGGTTACTACTAAGCGCACGCTACAGGAAGCAAAAGCCTGGATGGACGCTCACTGCACCCAGGGATATTACGTGCCATGTGGCCAGGGGCCACGTCTACTCGAGATCACTGACGAGGTCTCGGTGGCACGACGACCCCCCACCCTCCACCATATGCTACGCACGAACCCTCACCAATACCCGACGACCCCATCGAACGACAGAATGCCCTCCGAGAGACCGGCGAATGGCTCGCTCTCAACATCCCTGACGCCGCCGGACCCTCGCGCGTAAGACCCTCACTAACCGACCTCGAGCAGTCCGAAATCGAGATCGACGACCTGCTAAGGGCCGCTGTCACCCCGGAGCGCGAATGGACTCCGCACCGAGTCGCCGCTGCCCGGGCAGTATGGGCCAGCCTGTCACCTTCCTCCGAAGACACTTACGTCACGGCTGACGAACAGCAAGACGAGTACGCCGTTGAGGGAGAGTATGACGAAGACGGTGTCTACTGGGGGCAGGTCGGCGAAGAATGGTGGCCCATGCAAGACCCGGAGGCCTAGGTTTGCCGACGAACATGGTAGGGATCAAAGCGGACTTCGATCATAGTAGGGGGGTAATGTTACAAGACACTTAGTTCATTTGATATGGAACTTTTACATAGCGACGTTACGATACCGCGCAGAGCGCACTGACAGTTTCCTTTTCTTTTCTTCTTAGTTTACCCGAGACGTCCGCCTACGTCATCGGATGTACTCCTTATGGAGGCAGCCGCCCAAGGACATTCACGAGCAGCTGGGGGACAACCCCTGATCTGTCATTTACAGTACGCCTTCCTCTTCTTTTGATTATCTTTCTTCTACTTCGGACGAGATGGGATGGGCATCATATTCCTTACACATCAAGGGCCCTTGCTTCCAGCCTGAATCCCACCATCGCATCTTAGCATAATGATGGACTTCTACCTTACATCTCTCCATTCCTCTTCATCTTTGATCTACCTTTTATTTATCATTCTTCAGTTCTTCTATCTCTCTATTTATCCTTACTATACGCCGAACCCTTCACACGACGGTGAAGGTAGGCCGATCACGAACCGACATCAAACCTTGGAGGAGGCCCGGCAGTCGCTGAAGGCTGAGGGTAGTGAACCCCCAGGTTTGCAGAACACTGGAAACCAGAGACGATGGAACTCAACGGTATGCTGCCTCCGTGGTACTCGCAGCTGGGGCTAGGGACGTCTACTATTAGTCTAACAGAGGTTGACTGGTAGAGTACTAGAATGGCCAGTGCTTGTATATAAGCAGTAGTGGACTAGGTCGGGCCCTAAGCTCGATCTGACTATCTTTTGGCTCGATAGGTCAGTGGTGCAAGAACTCGACAGGGATCCAACCCTCGTCATCAGACCAGAACCCTTGATCGGCGCCCGGGACCTCTCCCTCGCCGCCTCCAGACTCCCCTCCGCTGAGTATCAGTGCCTCGTCGCCAGCGCTAACATCGAGTGTTGTAGCACTAAGGGGCTGTCTCTGTGAACAGATCAGAACTCGATGACTCGGACCCCTTCCTTGTCATAGGTTGGGTTGCGGTCACTGGTGCTTTCGTGCAGCATTATAATACTCCCTTCGAGAGGTCAATCCTACCCTCTGAGACTGTCGAATGCCCCTCGGGACCTTCTAGCACCCCCCGAGACCTTTGAACACCTCTCAAGACCTTTGAACACCTCTTGAGACATCTAGCATCCCTTCGAGTTTTTTGCAAACTCTTCTAACATGCATCACCCTTCGAGCAATCCCATTGGGCCCAAAAATCTCAGAGATGAGCTAGTCTGCTCTAGATGACTGCACCCACCAGAAGAAGCACCATAGTGAGGCAATACTACCCTCTGACAATGACAACAGTAGAAGCAAAGTCCACTTTGTGGCATCTTCCCTGACACAGTAAAACACATTGCAGCCTCTTAACTCATATGCTCTCTCCCGGGTTCTCTGGTCCTCTTGAAGGGGATTCCCCCTGATTACATAATCATCGGACTTGTTCAAAGGCATGCTGGACAGCTAGTGTAGTGTAGACTTCATGTATATATACTATACTTACTTTCCCAATTCATCAGAGATGGTTTTCCCCCGGAGTTTTGCTCTCAACTCCCCCTAGCCTAAGAAGAGCTCACTCGGAGCTCCCCTTGTAGCCTTGTTCATCTTTGTAGAGTCCCCTATGTTTTCGGGCCTTCATCACTTGACCCTAGTTCACCTTCACAGCATACACCACATTTTTGGGTCTTTGACACTTGACCATAGCTCCTCGAATATCTCGAGTGCCCTCAACCAGTCTCACCCCTCTCGAGCACCTTCGACAGCCCCAGCGCTCTCTTGGACACCCTCAGACATTAGGCGCCCCTCTAGTGCACCCTTGATAAGTTACAGATCCCTTCTAACATTCATTCCCATTCTTCTATTGCTGTTTGGATTTTCGAGCATTTTTCGCATTTTTGAGTGTTTTCACTCTTTTGCTCTATTGTTTGGGCCCCCCTGGTCTATCTCGGTCTTGTCAGACACCCTCGAACACTAGGGGCACCTTGTGTGTACCCTCAAGCAGTCTTGAAACTCTTCTATCACTTGTTCCTGCCCTTCTATTGCTGATTTGCATTTTCGAGCATTTTTCGCATTTTTGAGTGTTTTTGCTCTTTTGCTGGGCTGTTCAGGCCCTCAGATCGGCCTCGAGCACCCTTGAGTGTTAGGCGCACCTCGAGCGCACCCCTGATAGGTCCCGAAAACCTTCTAACACTCATTCTGATCCTTCTACCACCATTCGAGTTTTTGAGCATTTTTGCTCCTTCATCTGGCCTTTCGGGCCCATCCAACTGTCTTGAAGGCCTCCCGTGTGCGTTCGGAGTCTTGTCCTTACTCAGGCACCCTCATACTAGACCACTGTAGGGTACTTGAGTACCCTGAATCTCCTAGCGCACTTTTGGCCAGGCTCCACATACCGGTGTTCCACCTGGTTGTGTGTGGGTTTGGGGTTTCTTTTCCCATGCTTCGAGGCTCTTCTGGTTGCATCACTGGCTCTGG